>OY856187.1:320363007-320963007 GCA_963693315.1 Diogma glabrata | reverse complement strand
CTTTTTAGATTTCATTTATGATGGTGTTTTGAACAATCCTACCAACTTTGAGCTGGGTGCGAAATTGTTTACCCTCGTATGTCTAAATTGACCGGACTTGGAAAAATAACGCGATCACTTATACCCTAAAACCTGAAACCTTCCTAAAATACTAAAACTCATTAGCATAACCACTTATCAGTCCACCTTTGTCGTGTTATTTATAAATGAAAGAATTTTTTCTTACGTTATTATTTGTTGTTTTGATATTTTGCCAAACCCACATACTCTTAAGTGAATATGACTGTCTACATGATTGTCTGACTGTTAATTTTTAAAATGATTTGAACACCAACAACAAAATAATAATAATAAAATATATGTACAAGTTTGAGACTTAAAAAAAATTGCAGTTTAATTTAATTCTCAATTTAATTTTGCATTTTCTGTTTTGTAATTCAATTTTCATTTCTCTAAATTATACGTAATCCATTATAACTTATGGTTGATGGTTTCTTATATATGTTGAACAAATTATTTATTATGAGATGAGAATACCAATACCTTTTTGTATGAAGATTGTAATTGAATGAACGGTTGATGGTTTATTTTGAGCAAACTGTAAAATTGTTTAAATAAATCACAAATGATGGTAAGAAAACAAAAACCCTGTAAACACCATGTTTGGGTTGAACTACCTTGTCCTTATGTGAGAAGGGGCAGCTATTTTAAATGAAAACAAAACTTATAAAAAGCTTCGAGTGCTTAATCCTTATTTATTGTGTACGTAATTGATATCAACCACGTTTTCGATATAACAAAAAACGAATTATTATTAAGTTCAATATATCATCAATTTTCAATTAAACTTGCATCGCATAAGAAAATTGAATTAATGAATTCACATAAATTTTATTCAAAATTGATTTCATTTTTCCTTCAGCGATGAAATTTTTTCTTTCCGAAAATTGAAATATGCACCAGAAATTGAATTACTTTGCTTCCTTTTTGTATTAACATTACAAATTAATGCAATTTTAGTTGCATGTGTTTTATACACAATATGACAAAATGGTGTTATTGTATTAAATTTTAAAGTAAAATGAAATTATAAAATTTAAAGATTTCAGTTGTTATAAATTTTATAAGAATGCTAGAATGGAAATGAACTTAGGCTTGATAGAACTCAGTTAGGTTTAGGTAAGGTTAGGATTGATCAAACCGATAGCTCAGTGAATAACCCCACACTGAAAAAAAAAATGAAGTTCATGACAACCTCATCTCGAAGTTGGCACTTGATTATTCATGCAAAGAAAAATTATTTGCAAACAATTTCACTGTGATTGAGACAACTACACGATAACATTTTCCTAATAACAGAATGAGGTTTATTTAAAATATAAATTGTTATGTCCAATATAACAGTAGTTGAATAAAGATAATAATTATTTACCTGAAAAAATTTTTCTTTGGCCTTATATCGTGAATTTTTCGTTTTAAAGTTTAAGTATTTGAGATTAATTGAACTATATTTTATTTTCACATAAATATTTCGTGTGATTGTCTTAACTTCATCGATTTATAATTGTAGAGTTGTTGAAGCAATTTCGTAGTTTGATTCGCCATATGTGACCGCACGGTGAGGTTGAGACAATTGCATTTCGATTGGATATAGGGCTTGTTTTTTTCAGTGCAGTCGAAATTAGTGAATTCGGCCATCTTGTTATACAGCTTGCTATATTTGCGAGAAAACTACCGCAGCTAATGCAAATTGCAAACTCTATACTTAAACCTTTTCCAGTTTTTTAACATAAATGATTTTAAACTGACGAGTCTATGAGACTTCGAATTTTAGACATACTGCTTCTGAAAATTCTATAGTGTGCGGTTATAGCAAAGATCCAAGGGATTTCCATATTTTGTAGAAGAACCTGGAGTAGACAGAGTAGTGCCCCATATACTCGAGGTAATTTGTTTGGCTGACCTAGGTCTAAAATCTCCCTAATATTTTACCCATTAGTTATCTGTGCTTGCTTTTGAATTTTTTTTTACTCCCGTATACAAAACCTGTAATAATGTTTCCCGGAAAGTGATTTTCCACAAGGGAAACGTGTACATTAAGCCATCTCAATGATGTTTTATCTCAGTATCGTCCCCGTGGATAAGTCAAAGCTTTGTCTTATTATATGTGATACGCTAATTAAGTTTTTCCACATTCCACTGGGTGAGGAAATCTGAAAAAAGCAGATGTTTTTCATCTAACTCATCCTACTCTTCACTTTTTGGAAGATTATTCATACAGTTTGAATGGGAAACCAGGTGACTTATTTTGACATCTTGTCGTACCCAGTAAAAATGTGACCTCCGTCGGGAATCACACCCAGCAACCTTAAATTAAAAGACTGGCACTTTAGAACACAACTGCCCTCTTATGACGACAGGATACCATCGGCCAATCTCGTCACATGCGAATACGTCTCTGCCTTCACTTAAGTCAGCTAGTCGACTGCAATTTCGTCGTTTAATTCTGCTACTACAAACCATTCTCCTACTACAGGTTTGAAGTGACTACTTAAGGACTTTAAACAAAATATGTAAATTTTAAAAGATTATTAAGAAGATTATTAAGAATCTTTTTAACAGAAATGATTAGCAACAACTTGGAAAAAGGGTAAAATCAAATTGCACATTGAAAGTTTATAGAGAAACCCAAGAGAGAAAAATTGATCACAAAATTGTCTGAACGGTAAGTAATTTTCCTTCAAAGTTTATGTAATCGGTAGATACTTGCTCTACCACCAAAGATTTGTTTAACTTGGTATAAAAATATAGTATAATTATATATAATATAACCCTACATTATAAAACAATTTTTGTTCAGTCAATAATATTGTAATAGATGCAAATCGAATCAACGACTTTTTCGGATTTTCTAGAAAATTCTGTAATTGTTAGTATGTATAATAAAAATTAATATGTGGTTTTATTCTGTTTCTTTATGAACTAGTTCGACACAGGTTGGATCAAAATTTGTTCGGAAAATTAGAGAAAAGCAAAGTTAAAAATAAAATTATGCTCGAACGGGTTAACCGATTTAATAAATATTTCTGATTATTCTTATGATTCTTCGATAGTACCGTGGTACCATCTCGATAGTACCATGATAAGATCTAATAAAACCAAATTATTAAACTCTTGTCAATTTGCTAATTTAAATAGTAACCAAAGTCCGTTTAAGTGTGTGAGATGAAGCAGGCAGGTTAAAAAGATAAAATAGATACAGGCTAAAAAATTGTTAGAAGAGAATGTAGTTGAAAACAGTACATCACTTTGGAATACACCGTTATTAATAGTTCTAAGAAAATTCAACGATAATGAAAAAAGTGAAGATTAGTTGCCGATTTTCGAAGTCCTAATGACTTCAAATGAAACGATACATTTACCACTACCAAATATTATAGACATTATCGATAAACTAGGCAAATACAGTACTATTATTCTTCTCTAGATATATCCCAAAGTTATAATCAAATTAAATTATATGAGCGGATCAAAATAACGGAATTTAATACTGAAACATATCAATGCCATTTTTTAAGATTACCATTTCGTGTTAAAAATGGAACTGCATTATATCAAAGACTACTGAATCAGGTTGTAGCAGGTCTTAACTGAGTCAAATATTTGGTTTACCTTGATGATATTTTAATTTAGCATTTGATCTTGCAGACCACAATAAAAGATTAATTCTCTTCCTAATAGGACAATATAATTTGAAACTTTAAAAATGCTATATTTAAAAATATACTTTTTTAATATGTTTATTTAAAAAAAGTATATTTTTAAATATTGCATTTTAACTCAAAAGTGACAAAAGCACACAAACAGTGAATAATATGGAAAACCATAATAACACATATATTGAAACTTTAACCGTCAAAATCTAAATTTCTAATGTCTAGATCACAGTATTTTTAATATTTCTAATAAGGTATTAAATCAGATCCAGCAAAGATTTTCAGCAACTTTTCTAAACCTATTAATTCCACACAAACAAAATCGTTTTTGGTCTTTGTGAATATTACTGATGATTTATCGAAAAAGTTTTCAGTAAAAAACGAAGCTATTAAATTTTTTATTTTACGCAAAAATGCCATGTTTCATTGGAGCACATGGTTTTATATGTACATACAGGTAATATACCAAACTTACTCATAGGTTTATGTTTCGAAACTTAGAAGATTTCTTAACCTTTTCAATTTCTCAAAAGATCGTGAGTCATGAGGATCTTTCAGCAATTTATTATGATCCAAGGAACAAATAAATAATCCATCTACAGACCTGACTCTGCTGAGGGCCACATAGGCCTGACCTTTAGCCAATAATGACTTCCCCATATCAATAACTGCTTTATCTATAATACACCCTTGCAACTTGTACACACTAGCTGCCAAAGTAAGGATTAACGGTAACATTTTGCGTTGAATTTTTTTTTTGGTTTGTGGTCAAACGTTAATAATTAAAAATTAAATCCCTTCATATTTGTTTGTGCATAAATTTTCAATTTTGGTTATGAATTTTATATATATAAAATTGCTTTTTCTTTTATTTTAACTCTTTCTGATGATTTACTCAATATTAGACCAATTGGTTACAATTAATTCACTCGATTGGAAAGCGACTAATAATTCTTGAAATATCAAAACGATGATCGTAATTGTAATTACAAGGACCGACAGTATTTAGTATCACAATAAACAAAAGTACGATGGTTAATTTGAATTGATTGACATTATGTAATTATTCAAAATTATCTTGTGCATGCAAGCTTAGTTGCAATTTAGAGGTAACAAAATATTTATTTTTAAGTTCATGACATTATGTCCTCTAGGGTGTGCGCTGTTCAATTTATTAAGTCATCATTAAGCCTTTAACCCGATTTACTGAAAATTAGACCAATCGAGTACAATCAATCCACTCACTCGATTATAAAGCGACTTACAATACTTAAAACATCGAAACGATGATAGTAAATGTAACAGTGAGGAAACTTTGATATCTGTATCTACCTCGCATACCTCGGTACCTCGCATACGTTATTGTGTCAATGATACAACAGTTTTTACTATTGCAATAAACAAAACGGTCACGATCATCCAATAAGACTGTTAGCCATTATGAAATTATTCCCAATTATCGGGTGCAGTCAAGCAAAATCGCTAGTTAAAGGTAACAACATATATATTTTTGAAATGTGCAAATTAAGTCCTTTCATTTGAAACCCAAGACGGTATCATTAAAATAATTTTTTTTTATGTCATGACCTTATGTCCTCTAGGTACCACCATATTCAATTTATTGTATCATCATTAAGACTATAACCAGTAGAAAATCAAAAAACTTCATGCGATACGTTATTTGTCAAATTGTGATTAGTAGTTTAGAAGTTATGAGGGAACAGATGAACATACATACATACATCGACCAACCACATAACCCGCCGTAGTCGAGTAAAAACAAGATGAAGCTTTGTTTTGGCATTTATCAGAAATTTAAATATTACCATTTTATTTATTTATTACCAAAATATTAAAAGAAAAGGTTGAAAATATTAGCAATAATCCAAGTTATATATTCTTGTGTTGTTAATAAAAAGGAAAACAAATATCATAATAGTAAATAACGGTTTGTTAATCAATAAATAAAAAAAATAGAATAAATTAGTAACATAGATGGGGCCGTATTCTTGAACCATTGCGAAAATTTTCGGTATCGTGTTAATGTCAAAAAGTATTACGAAAATCTTTAAATGGGATTCTTGAAAACATATTACGATAATTTTCGCAATGAAATGTTACAAAAATTTTAGTTATAGTTTTTTCGTTCCTATTTCATTTTCATAATAAAATTTACATGAAAAAAATCTCGATTTTAAATATGAGTAAGAATGGGATAGTTATAATAATTTAAATCCAAGATTTTATTAATATTTTTTATCTTATATAATATATAATATAATATATATATACGATAGCAATGGACCATTATTTAGTTTAGAATTGTAAGTGACTACAACTGAATGCATAAATTTTGAATTGAATGAACAATTGCTATGAAAAGTGAAAAAACCATAACAAACTCTTATCCCAGTTTCTATCCCCAGCTCGGGATCGAACCGTTATAATTAACATGCTTAACTTTGAATAAAAAAAAACAAAAAAAGGTACTGTCGATATATTAAAATTTATTTTTCTTTAATTTAGTATTAATAAGGCCACCATATTTAGGGCCGATTGTATGAACGCAAATAGAAGATATATTCTCGGATATAACACCGTTTGTATTGTAGGTAGAATCACGATAGAACAAAAAATAACTCCAAGGATATTCTTCTATTCTCTGTTTTATCTGCGGTGTTTCTTGTTTAGAACTGTAGATCAATTTGTTAGGTAGATTTCATATAAAAATCTACCTATTGCAGCGTGCTTCAACTCGGAATTTCGCAAAAATTTTGGTGCCAAACGACTATATATGATAAGCGGAGACGGAAAATCAAAATGAAAAAAAATGTATATATATATATATATATATATATATATATATATATATATATATATATATATATATATATATATATATATATATATATATATATATATATATATAGATATCTATATATATATATATATATATATATATATATATATATATATATATATATATATATATATATATATATATATATATATATATATATATATACAGAGCCGGGACAAGACTTAATTACGCCCTTTGCAAGAGTAAGATTTGACGCCCCTACCCTCCTCTCACCTCCACAGAGTTGGTTTGTTTTAAACACTGTTTAAAACAGTGTTCAAAACAAATTGGTTTTTATTCCAAAAAAACAGTGTTTTAAACAAAAATTGTTTTTTTTAAATATAGCAATGTTATTTATTTGTTTTTTAATTGAACTGTTGCATAATGTGGTATTTTATCGTTTGTAATACATATACACCTAATACGCCGTTGAAATTTTGAAAGTTTTTAAAAGGAATCACATGTCAAAACATTTGTACAATATTTGTTTGTCGGCAATCGAATACCAGATCCACCAGCACTGGATCTGATATTCGATTGCCGACAAAAGCAATTCGTTTAATTTCTAAATAAAAAGTGACAAATATGTGTCATTACTGTGAATCAAAAGGAACATCCTAGTTCTGAAAAGAAAATTATAGATTCGGTGCGAGATTTGTAAAATTAGGTTACATATTTCATCTCATTGTTGATTGACTTGACGTAAAGTTTTCCATTACATTAATTTTTCAATAAAATTTTTTTTAAGAATTTACAATATGTGTCACACACAACAATACATAGATGCTTTTTAAGACGTAGGTTCCACAACTACATGCATTCTAAGAAGTTGACGAACGCTTTATTTAAACTTTTGGGGATTGGACGCCCCAGTAACGACATGATTTAGATTTTTTTGGTCATTTTAGCAGCCATGTGAATAAGAACGAAATTTGGAAACAGTTACAACATGATTTGGATTTATTTGGACTTGTGATCAGTTTTACAAAAAGAAAAAAAAATCGTAACGTTATATGCGTTTCGTTTTTATGCATTATATTTATTTTTGCGGTACGTTATTTCGTTATGGAACAGACAAATATTTTTTCTTTTTTAAGTGTTTCGGTAGGGATTCGAACTCTTAACCTCATCAGTGCCAGAGTGAGCTCAAATCTATTCATTTCGCTACGAATGCGAAGATATTTTGAAGTTATGACTTCATCATCACTTTATTTACTTAAGTTGAATTCTCAATTGTAATTAGACTCCTATTTTCCGGAAATATTTTAACATTATTTTTGGGATTAAATCTCTAGACAGCACTATTGGACAGTACACATGGAGGGATCAGTTTTTATTAATTTGTTAATTTTTTTCTATTTTTTGATCTACGGGTGTGACAACCCCACGCACTCCAGTCCCTGTTATTGGCACATGAGTCAACGTGAGATATCACATACCACTGGCAATAGCAGTGAGATATCACTAGCCAAGGTGATATCTTAGGGGTGCTGGCGGATGAACTGTATTCAGTCAACGGTAGCACTCTCAATCTTAGCTAATGAATATTCCTTGATGCTGGAACGCTGTAGCTTGCTCGAAGAAACGAGCTTTCATATAACTATATATCTGAGCTTTAATCATTAAAAAATATACTGCGTCCCATAATCAAGGATTATGCCATTAGCTGGACTATTGGGAAACCAATTTTAGTTTTGTTCCTGCAAATTTTTAAAACAAATTTGCTTTTTATCTCTTATTTTATTTTTATTTTCCCTATCCTATCACGAAGTATTGGCCTATGTCATATTTTATATGTGATAGGATTTATAGTTTAGTTGTCCATTATTTAACAAAAAATATTAAAAAAACAAAAAAAAACAGATTTGCGTCCATTAACATCCTTAGAACGCATGTCGTTGTGGGACCTTGGTCTTAAAAGATTTTTATGTGTTGTTGTGACACATATTGTAATGCCTACTACACAAAAAAAAAAAAAAAAAAAATATTTCTATATTATAGGCAGCTTTTTAAGTCACGTGTATAGTCATTATTGATTGCTCCCAATCAATGTGAAATCTATAAGCGACACTTGGTCAATTATTTCATATATTGGCTTGCATATTAGATAACATTTTGGGGAATTTTAATTATTCGGGATTTTTGTGAGCAATTAAACTCAAGGGAAGTAATTTGAATTTTTCAATTCAAAGTTATGGCTGGAAATATCTCGTAAAAAAACTCTGTTTTTCTTTTTTACGTGTTTTGGTTGGGATTCGAACTCGTTACCTCATCAGAGTGAGATCAAATCAAAAATTTACAAAATGCTTAATATTTTGCGACAAATATCAAAAAAAATTTATAACAACCAAAATCTTTAGTTAAAGCGTGCACATACATTTAAAAAGAGCAGATATGTCGGATTTTATATAATCGATATTTGCAAAATCGTTCAAAAAACGAAATAAAATATTTACGTTATCGTTACGTTTTACGTTATTGTCACCGGATGAATTTTTAAAACGATACGAAAGTAATTATTATTAACAACGCTACTTAAGTTCGTTATTTCATTTTTACGTTACGAGTAACGTTTTGCAACACTGCTTGTGATGCAAAAACCCATTTCTACGCGTTTAGTCAGCATTTATGACATCGTTACATTAAGTTGCGGTGTAACTATATCCAAATGCACTTTTTAATGAAAATTTCATTGTTTTAGAAATTGTTTTTATTTCAATTTCATTGTTTTGGAAAATGAATCGGCATCGCTTTCGTCGAAGAAATTTGCCACTAAAATTTTCCAGATTTTATAAATTATGTACCAAATTAACTCTGTTCTGTGCAACATTTTCTATGAATGATTTTTGTGAAAAATTATCTGAGGCTAAGCGAGTGACCTCTGCCCCTTGTTTAGATTCCAATTTATTTGGACTAAAAAGTGAAATAAAGTAATTTGTATTTTGAAATCAATCTCAACGTCAGTAGGAATTGAGCGCGTCTTTTATAAATTTGGCTTGGTACATAGGAAACTCCTAATCCAATTTTATGCGGACTACTAGTTTTTATTAATCAACAGTTTGAAATATGTACCTTTGAAACCGACGGTTTTGAGTTTTTTTAAATGCAAATATATATTTTAAATTGAAATAAAAATATATTGCTTTCATATTCGAAATCTTGTTGTTTTCAATCTTTTGTTAAAGATGATTATACTGTTTCACCCAACCAATATTCTTATGAGGATGATATGAATATTGTAATCCGTAACTTATAATTGTCAAAAACTCTATTTCTTTATTTAATCAAATTTTTTACATGCATCAGGTCATTCGGGACTAAGGTTAAACATAGGTCACAGATTTTTTATCATAATTAAAATTTCTGAAATTTATGTTAGCCAATAAAAACAAAAATGTCATTAGATTGAGCGATAAATTATTCCTTGCATCTTGCATGGGACAAATATTTGAGAATATTCAAGAAATCTAGAGAAGCTTAAAAAAGATTCTTAAAAATCGTCGCAAAATCTTGAGAATCTTACCGAATCCCTTGAGAATTTCAAAAAATCTTGAGTACATTTGGACATACAGAGTTTCTTCAGATAATCTAGGGAATCATGAGAATCTTGTTAATATGAAGAGAACCTTACAAATCTTTAGAGAACCTTTAAATAATCTTATAATATTTCGGATACCTATTTTCTTTGTGATTTTCCACTCCAATTCGATATTGTAATTTAAAACAAAAAAAAAACGAATCTCCGTAGTATAATATATATTAAATACAAAAAATGTGTTTTCAATTTCTGCGCCCTTTAAATAAAACGCCCTAGGCGAATGCCTAGTTTGCCTACCCCTCGTCCCGGCTCTGTATATATATATATATATATATATATATATATATATATATATATATATATATGTATATATATATATATATATATATATTTATATATATATATATATATATATATATATATATATATATATATATATATATATATATATATATATATATATATATATATATATATATACCGGGTGATTTTTTTAACCTGAAACTTTCAAATATCTCGAAAAATAAGCACTCTACGGAAAAAATGTCCATATACAAAATTTAATCATTCCGCGGGGGAAACACTTTAGTGCAAAAAAATAGTCCCTCACCCCCCTCTTTGTAGGTGGGCGGGGGTAACTTTGAAATTAAAATAGGAACCCCCTTTTTTCATTGCAGATACGGATTCTACGGGTAAAAGTACGTACGATTTAACTAAAAAATTTTGTTTGATTCATGATAGATGTAAATTGGCCTGCCAGATCACCAGATCTTACTTCGCCAGATTTCTTTTTGTGGGGCTATCTCAAAGAGAAAATTTACAAACAAGAACCAACAACACGTGAGAATATGATTGGGCGAATAAAAAATGCTTGTGCCGAAATTCAAGCAGACACACTTCTCAGTTGTGTACAGTCATTTGAAGAGTGGATTAATAAGTGCATTGAAGTCGAAGGCCATCATTTTGAACACTTATTTTTGGCTAAAATTTGTTTATTTACCAGCCATTTACATTAATAAACTTTTTACAATGACAACGTGATATTTTTTATTTCAAATGTATTACAAAATCGTAGGCATATGTTCTTAGTAAAAGAAATCGAAAAAATTGAATTTCGTCGATTACAGCGCCATCTATCATGAATCGAACAAAATTTTTTAGTCAAATCGTACGTATTTTTAGCTGTAGAATCCGTATCTGCAATAAAAAATTGGGGTTCCTATTTTAGATTCAAAGTTACCTCCGCCCACCTACAAAGAGGGGGGGTGGGGGACTATTTTTTTGCACTAATGTGTTTCCCCCGCGGAATGATTAAATTTTGGTTATGGACATTTTTTCCGTAGAGGGCTTATTTTTCGAGATATTTGAAAGTTTCAGGTTAAAAAAATCACCCTGTATATATATATATATATATATATATATATATATATATATATATATATATATATATATATATATATATATATCTGTAGGTGGGAGGTAAACCACACCAAGTCCAATTTTTTCAAAATACGTTTTTTATACTGTTAGAATCAGGATTTTGTTCTCTACCGAGAGGTTAATAGCACTGAGTCCTAACTAGTGTAGTTTTCGAGATAGAACAATTTTAAATAGTCCAAGTCCATAGTAAATAGTCCATTTTCAAACAGTTTTTTGGCTTTCCTGTAAAATTTTAAAAATGTGACTTGGTGTAGTTTACCTCCCACCTACAGATATATATATATATATTTATATATATATATATATATATATATATATATATATATATATATATATATATATATATATATATATATATATATATATATATATATATATATATATATATATATATAACGATATGAGGTATAACGGAATTATCCGGCACTCTCACGGTCGCAGTTTTTGACCTACACCAAAAATATTTTCTGTGTATGTTGCGGCAAACAATCTCTTAGACTAGTTTGCGAACTGGCCATATCGGAGTACCCGTTAAGCGGCTAGAGTCTTAAAACTCGAATAATCTAAAGCGTTATAACTTCCGTTTGAAATATAAAGTTTAAATAAAATTGATAAATATTGAATATTTGAACCTTTTTTTATCATTTTTTGTGAGATGACAACCTTGGCATTTAGGGTTCCTGAAAAATCAGCTGTTTTAAAAATTTACTAAACTTTGTTGTCCTTGATCTAGATGAAAATGACCAAGCTCAAAAATGAAAACGTTTGGAAACGTAGATACCAATTTATATCTATCCAAAACTTAAAAAACAAATTGTTTAAGTTCAGAGGTTGAGAACCTGTGGCTATTAAAACGAAAACAAACGCAAACTGCCTTGCTTTCATCATTTTCGAGTCTATTTTGATTAAACTAATACTAGCTTCTAATTTAACTTTTCAGCTATAACATCAGAAATTTTCAGCTTTCTAACCTTAGAAGTTCCAATGCAATGCAAGCCCCTAAACGCTATATAATTACAAACAAATCCCAAAATATCCCAATTAAATAAAATTTCTTTTGTTTTAGGTAGATTTCATATAATTTTTTTTGTTTTAATTTTTTTTTTCGCAAAAAGTTAAAATATTTGTTTTGAATGTTTGTTGTTGTTGTTTTGAAGATTTATTATTGTTTTGAATTAGGGAATAGTTTCCTGGGAATATTTGGAAGTGGTTTAGTTGAAATAAATATATGCATATTGATTACATATTTACAATTGATAGATATTTGTATTATATTTGAGGTGTAAAAGTTGTTTGATGTTGTTGTTGATTATAAATTATAGTATGGCAGTTGTGATGTAGTTAGAACGTTAATCCACCAAAGGATTTAATTTGATATTAAGGAGTTTTAACCAAATTAAACAAAACTATTCGAAATTGCATTGACAAAGTAGTTTATGTATTTATTTTGGTTGTTTGATAAATTTTTTGGATTTTCTGTTTCTAGTTAAATTTTTTATTTAAACTAATCTGACATATCCAATTCTATTTGTACACAAAGCTGTCTGGTCTCGAAATCCACCTATTTCTAGCGGACATACGTGCCGCTTGGACTTTTTTATTTGTAAAGGAATGCGCATAGCAGGATTTTGTTTATTTCCATCTTTAGCATTTGTGCGTTTCTAAAATTTGTTTTTTGATATAAATTAATAATATTCTAATATAATTAATTTACGTTTTCAAATAATTTTATTTATTTAATTTTATTTATAATTAAATTTATTTAATAGAAAAGTAAAAAAATAAGTATTGCCACTTATAAACATACTGCTATGAAAATTCAGTAAAAGCAAAAATACAAAAAAATCCATCCGTGTTCATATAATCGATGAAAAGTAAAATTGTCGGATGAAGATATAGCTTTATGTTTGGATTTTTTTCTATCCATCGTTGTTCATACAATCGGCCCCTACAGTCATATATACCCTTATTTACAGGAAATATATAAAATACAAAACTATGTAATATGCACAAAATCTTTCTCGGCTGTTCTAACAAAGTTAGAAGTTCTCGGCTGTCTTAACAAAAATGATATCAGTTCATGGACTATCATTTAGCATTTATCTCACATCGGTAGGTAGAATAAAGGAAATTGCTAGCCGCCCGCAATTTGATAATTGGAACTGTTGGGATTATTATAAAATTACGTAAGCCTAAAAATAAATTCTAAAGGCTTTTAATAGAACTCTTAAAAATGGTTCAAGATAAAATGAAATCAAAGTTTTAAAAGAATTCATTCAAAAATTAAAACAAATAAATTATATTATTTAATTAAAAACAATTTGGAAACTTCTTGAACCATTGCGAAAGTTTTCGGTACCGAGTTAGTGTCAAAGTATTACGAAAATTCTGAAATGGTATTCTTGAAGACATAAAAGAAGAAATGTTACTAAAATTTTGGTAATGGTTTTGCCGTTCCTTATTTTATTTTCGTAATAAAATTTACATGAAATAATTTTCAATTCTAAATTTTTTATGAGTAAGAATGAGATATAATAATTTAAACTGTTAAACTGACAAAATTGTGAATCCATACTTTTTTTTGTATAAACGTAAAATAACTTGGTTGATTTACTACGTCGTGCCAAAAATAAATATAAGACGGCGAGGGAGCCATATAACGCATGGCCAAAAAGAAATGCTGGTCGATTTCTTAGAAACCTATCGAAAGTTAAATAGTGGCTAGTTTGATAGTCAATTTACTTTTAAAGACGCGACAAACCTATGGGGAAAAATCACCGACTAATTAAAATCTGTACCAGGCGCGATTAAAAGCTGGATAGGCTGAAGAAAGGTAAACATAATAACTTTTGGTTTTGTCTCTTTTTTTTGTACAGAGCACCAGATTCAAGGTCATCAGATTTACAGAAATTAATTAAAAAACACTTTTATTTCTTTTTTCTGCAGAAAATTTTCTGTAAATCTGATGACCTTGAATCTGGTGCTCTGTACAAAAAAAAGAGACAAAACCAAAAGTTATTAAAACAAATAGGTCGATAAGGACAAAAGTTCTTTTTAAAATAAAAAGGTAGACATAAAATTTTTAACTTTATTACAAATATTTACAGTCCATGGGCCCACGCCGATTTCATGTGATGATTACCACATATTTTATACTTCGTGAGGTGACTTTCGTTTACGAGTCCTAAAACTTTTGTTCTGCAATTTTTCTGAATTCGGCCACTTTTTCGTTCGCCAAGCTCCGAAAAACGACGATTGCCCGCGATCTTGTAAATTTGCTACCACAATTTTGTTTTTAACTAAGGGTGGTGGAAATTTGTTTTAGAACACGAGGGCAAGCTTGTCCGACAAATATGTGTCCGCTATTTTCGAGTCCGACAGTTGATATTTTGGTATGTTTGGGTTGTCGGAATCGAAAATACCAGACAATGTTTTGTCAGATAAGCTAAGAAGAACACTAGGGTAGTTCTCCAACCCTCACAGTTAAAAACAAACAAAAATTACAAAATCCTGGGCAATCGGCATTTTTCGGAGCTTGCCGAAAGAAAAAGCGGCCGAATTGAGGAAAATTGCAGAACAAAAATTGTCTGGCTCATTAAGGACCGGCGCCTCACGAAGTATAAAATATGTGGTAACATCACATGAAATCAGCGTGGCCCCTAATGATATTACTAACATTATATCAAATAATTTTATTGTTTAAAATATAATGCAAAACGAAACTAAAACCCACATTATTTTAGGCTTGGTATGATATAAAAACTGCTACTAACAGCAAAAGCTCCAGTATAAGATATTACCAGGGTGGAAAGTGTGGATGGAACGGATGGGTGGAGGCCAACGTTTAAAATAACTCCGTTAGAGCAGCGAGTTTTATTAAGCATTGGTCGGCCCTACATCCTTCACAAAAAAAAAATTAAAACACCTTGGAGACTAATCTATTATGATTATGAAATTTTGATTGTTTTGAAATGTAAATTAGATATATAATTTTAAAAAAGTTTTATTTTATATAAATATTTTTACTTCGGTCTGAAAGACCTAAGTATTACATTCATGAGCCAAAAGTGTAATTCTTACCCCCACTTTTTTTTGGCATTTCTCGACGTTTAAGGACCTACTGATTCTAAAAAGGCAAAAAAAAAAATGTATATCTGTCTGCCGGCCGTCCGTCCGGCCGCCGTCATTACCTACTTACGCTGCAGGGAAAACCGCTGGAGGGACCAAAAAATGTTTTTCTAAAAATAGGTTTACTCAAGGGACAGGTTCGAGAGGAAGCTGTGTTCGATAACTGTACGGGAAATGTGTCAAAAAAATCATTAAGTGTGTCCAAAACAGCAAATTTTCATATTTTTGGCTTAAAAAACGTTAATTTTAAGTGATTACGAGTAGGAACAAATTTGGAGAAATCTTGATGGTAAGGATTGGTATGTGAAATCAAAAACTAGATTATTGCATTATAAGTTTGTCAAAAAAATGTTGTCAAGTGTGTCAAAAGAAAGATTTTTATTTAGTTTTTTACCCAATTTTTTGGAAAAAAATAAAATTAATTATTTGTTTGAAATAAAATTTTATTATTATTATTGAGAATTATGGCATTATAAGTTTGTCACAAAAATGTTGTCAAGAAAGATTTTTATTTACTTTTTTACCCAATTTTTTGGAAAAGAATAAAATTAATAATTTGTATGACATGAAATTTTATTATTATTATAGAGAATTATGGCATTATAAGTTTGTCAAAAAAATTTTGTCAAGCGTGTCAAAAAATGATTTAATTTATTTTTTTAGCCAATTTTTTGGAAAAAAAATGTAGCTGTTGTTATGACGTAAATGTAATTGAAAATGAAATTGGACATGGAAATTTTTGAATTTGTTATAGTTTTTGAAATATTTTTGGAATTTTGAAAAAGTTTGTATATTTGATTTTGTAATAATTTTTGCAATATTTTTAGAATTTTGGAAAAAGTTTTAATTTTTGATTTTGTAAGAATTTTTGGAATATTTTTAGGATTTTGAAAATTTTTAAATTCTTGATTTTATTTTAATTTTTGGAATTTTGAAAAAAGTTTGAATTTTTGATTTTGTAATGATTTTTGCAATATCTTTAGAATTTTGGAAAAGTTTGAATTTTTAAGAATTTTTGGAATATTATTGGAATTTAGAAAAAGTTTAAATATTTGATTTTATTCTAATTTTTCGAATATTTTTGGAATTTGGAAAAAAGTTTGATTTTATTTAATTTTTACAATATTTTGAATTTTGAAAGAAATATGAATTTGTGATTTTGTAATATTTTCTCGAAACGCTAAATGGAGAGGTATTTGAGTAGTTTGCTATGTGTTATAATTTTCCGGTATCGTATTGATGTTTCGTGTTAGTTTTGTAATAAATATCTAAACAGAGATAAAAAAATACTTGTACTTTAACAAAGAGCTATGTTTGATATACATCGCTGCCCAAAACTAAAAACTATGTCCTCATAAAAGTATTTTGCCGAAAACTATATAAAAATCCTTAACCCAGACCGAAGTCTTGATATCTCAGAGCTGTGAGATTTCAGCCCCTCCCTCTCTCTCTCTGGCGTTTACATCCCATGAAGGGATTTTGCCGTCTGTGCCACCAGCTTCCAATCATCTCGTTCCATGACCAGTTGACCCCAGTTTCGACATCCTATATCACGAAGGTCTTGGATGATGTCATCACGCCAGCGTTGTCTAGGTCTTCCTCTTCGACGAACACCAGCTGGTAGAGATTGCGATTTCCCGACATTTTTCATGTCTCGAGACATCGAGACTTTTTTGTCTCGCTATATTTGTGGTCTCGAGAATTCGAGATTTTTTTCTCCTATGTCTCGAAAGTCTCGAGATTTCCCCGATTTCCAAAAATTATTTACTTTTAGTAACTAATTCCAAAAAAAAAGAAAATAATAAGAAATATAGAAAAAAAAATACAATTCATTATATGTATGTATATAATTATATGATATATATGTATATCAATAACAAAAATAAAACAAAATCTCTTGCACATTTCATGTAAATGAACAAAAATAATATTAAATAATATATTATTATTAGGAACATATTATTAGCAGGAACAAAAATAATATTAAATAATACAAGCTTCTTTAAATATATGTATATATATTTTTTCTGAAAAAAGGACTTGTCTATCAGATAGTGCTATAGATACCAAGATACCCTTTTAAAAGTATGCACTGAAAAAAACATGTCCTATTTCCAATCGAAATGCAATTGTCTCAACCTCACCGTGCGGTCACATATGGCGAATCAAACTACGAAGTTGATTCAACAACTCTACAATTATAAATCGATGAAGTTGAGACAATCACACGAAATATTTATGTGAAAATAAAATGTAGTTCAATTAATCTCAAATACTTAAACTTTAAAATGAAAAATTCATGATATAAGGCCAAAGAAATTTTTTTTCAGGGAAATAGTTATTATCTTTATTCAACTACTGTTATATTGGATATAACACTTTATATTTTAAATAAACTTCATTCTCTTGTTAGGAAAATGTTATCGTGTAGTTGTCCCAATCACAGTGAAATTGTTTGCAAATAATTTTTCTTTGCATGAATAACCAACTGCCAACTTCGAGATGAGGTTGTCATGAACTTCAATTTTTTTTTCAGTGTGTGAAAAAAATAAAATTTATAAGGAAATTTTCTTCATAAAAAACATTTTAAAAACCAAAGGGTATCTATAGCTCTAACTGATAGACGAGTCCTTTTTTTGGAAACTAAGTTTCCCACTGTTGAAAAGTTTCGTTCGTTCTGAGTAGACGTTGGTCTTACTGTTAATAATGCATTTTTAAGCTGGTTTAAATTTGGAGTTATTTGACCAGTTATTTTACATAAACTTATTTCTTTCACCACAGAATTCATATTATTTTTTATATCTGTTGCCAAGCTCTTGTCTACTATTAGTTATTACCCTTTAGGAAATTTGATTGTAATATTAAAATTACGGAAAATAAAATCTAAATTCAAATAAACATAAAAGTTTTGGAAAAGAAATTTTTTTTTAAAATTTCTAATTTCTCGAGACTACGAGAATTCCCGAATCATGAATATTTAAATTTCTCGAGACACGAGACATTAAAATATGTAAAAGTCTCGAGATTTCTCGAGACAGGAATTCCCGATCACAATCTCTACCAGCTCGTTGTTGTTGGGACGCTTTTTTTATCATTCTTTCCAATGGAGCCCTTTCTACATGACCAAACCATCTAATCCGGTTGGATTTAATGAATCCGATTACATCGCAGCCTCCAAGAAGCTGTCTGATTTCATGATTCATTCGGATTCTATACTGATTTTCAGCAACTTTACATGGACCATAAATTGTTCGTATGACCTTCCTCTCGAATGTTGATAGAATTCTACAATCGGAGGAAGTCAGTGTCCAGCTTTCACTTCCAAATGTAAGCACAGGTCGTATCAATGCTTTGTAAAGTGTGAGTTTACACGACCGCGAAAGATGTTTTGATCGCAGAAGTTTTGAGTATGCGTAGAAAACTCTGTATGCGGCAGAGACACGGGCTTTGATATCTGCCTGCATGTCATTTGACGATGTTATTACAGACCCGAGGTATTTGAAGTTTTCCACGCGTTCCACTTCATAGTCGCCAGTATCCAGATTTCCGGGAGGTATGTTCTTAGATGTTGTTAACACTTTAGTTTTGCTGGTGTTGATGCATAATCCAAGCCGTTTAGCATTTCTTTCAAGCTGAGAGAGACTATCCTTAATATCGCTTGTTCTACGTCCAAGAAGCACAATATCATCTGCGTAGCCAAGAACTTGACTAGATTTGTTATATATGCAGTTTTGTGTCTCAATTCGGCTTTTTCTTATCGCGTACTCCAGCGCCAAATTAAATAGTACGGGCGCGAGTGCATCACCTTGTCGAACACCTGATGTTATATCGAAAGGATCAGAAACTGACCCTTCGATTACTATTCTACAATTTGATCCCGATGTTGTGAGTTTGCACAGAGAAACAAGTTTCTCTGGGATACCAAGGCATATGAGTGCGGACCAGAGGTTGTCGCGGATGATACTATCATATGCTTGCCTGAAATCAACGTAGAGCTGGTGAATGCTGATGTTGTACTCCCAACATTTTTCCAGAATCATCCTTAATGTAAAACATTGATCTGTGGTTGAGCGGTTGGGACGAAAACCACACTGATAGTCACCGATGATAGATTCGGCGAACGGGATGAGTCGAGCAAGTACAACATTAGCTAGTATTTTATATGCAGTGTTCAACAGTGCGATGCCACGATAATTTTCACACTTTAAACGGTCACCTTTCTTATGTAGCGGTACAATGAGAGCTGTTTTCCATTCATCAGGTAGTTCTTCTTGGTCCCAGATTGCAAGAATCAGAGCCCCTCCATATTTTTAAAATTTGCATCCACGTTTTTTTAATATATCAAATAGTTTGAAATATTTTATCACCTCATTACGAAATGTCATTGTTTTTTATTCACCACTTTTCTATTTTTGGAATGGTTTCAAGAATACTAATTTATAATTTCTTCACTACGATTACGAAAATAGTGTTACGAAAATTTTAGATACCCAAAATTTTCGTAATGGTTCAAGAATGGGACCCCAGTTTATGTTTCTTAGACTAATTTATCTGGATGTCATGGATCCACGAACTGATGCATTCAAACTTTTTTAAACTGATGGAGAATATACGGTACTGATAAGAGTTTGAAATGACGCAACTTCAAGGAAGTACTGATATAAAAGAATAAATCTATTTCAATAGGATGTCCTCTTGAAATGGATAATGGAAAATGGATGTATGTCCCTGCATCTCGCTCACTCTGTATTTACAGTAATTCATCGGGATTCTTGATTGTACAGTGAGAGTCAAAAGGTATCTACTTCTAGTAACAAAAACAACTCATTTCACTTTTTATTCAGTGGATTTTTGTCATATCAAAGTATGTATTTAGAAAAATGTACATTGATGTTCTCTCATTGTCTCATATACATTGTGCAGTAATTGGACAATCTTAAAAGTTAATGTTACATAAATTCCACTATATGTTTTCTTAGCACTTTTAAATACGTCTACACTTTTGTTTTTCATTCAACTCTAAAAACCAAAAATTATTCAACGAACGAGAAATGGTATATTCAAATTTATCATCTCGTCATTCATGAATCTTGTTGAATAGTTTTATGTTTACACATTTTTTTTTCATCTTCTAACTAAAGATATTGAATGGAATTTTACTTAAAATTATAAAGAAATTTAAATTAAATTTGAACACACATACGAAGAAACGTATTTTAATGAGATTTAAAGTACATGACATGTAAATTCTTTTTGGATTTTGAATTATTAATGGCAAATGTTGATGATTTTTATAGGCAAAAATTCTGACAGAAATAATTCGATTTTTTTTTTTATTTACCATTGTTGTTGTTGTCTTTTAATAATTTCGTGATAGAAACTTTAATGGTTTATCATATTAAAGTCAAAAATGTTAAAATGTTTGGTGTGTTTCAACGTTGGTGTTAGATTTATTGATGATGGTCTTTACGGATGAATTATATTATTACAAGGAGGATTATGTATTTTGTTTTGTGTTCAAATGAATTATATGAGGTCAAATTTATTCATTTAATGGTCAGATGATGTTGGAATTTTCAAATTTTGCTTCCGTTTTTTGGTTTATCTAACAAAACGGTGTGTTTGTTTGGCAGAATTTTTGTTTGTTTTTATGCAAGGTTGAAGATGGTCGAAAATTTACAGCTGACTTTTTGATAAATGCAATTATATAAACACAGTAACATATTGTCACTGACACAATTTGATTTAAATGATATCTTAATTAGTAGGAAAAAAATATGCTAATCACTTCTACAACAACTCGCACAAAGCAATTGTTGCAAGTTTTAATCGAGAATATGTTTAAATCCAAAAAAGTTTGAAAAAAGGCTATAAGAATGTTTTGGCGTTCCATGTAATCAAAATTGGTCAAAACAAGACGATTACTACATGAAACTAGAAATAAATCGGCAAAACTCCAATGTAAAATTCTTCAAAACGACGAGCACGGTACACAATTTGGTACACAAATAAATTTTTTGACACAGACCTTGGAAAATGACAAAGAAGCTTTAAGGTTAGACTAAACATGTACCATGCTTAAGGTTAAGCTTAATCGAACAACGGGTCTAGGAATGGAAGCATATTTCCAAATACTTTTTTTATGAGTGGAAAATTTGCAATTGCTGGCGTTCTATCGATGTACAAACCGCCTGAATCAATTTCTCATGATTTTAATGTGCATAGGTCTTACAAACTGAAGTAATACACATATTTAAATCGTTATTTAAAAATTTATTCCAAATGACTACATATATGATAAAAGGAGACGGAAACTTAAATAAATTATATATTTATATATATTTAAACGATACGAAAGATAACAAAAACGGACAGTGCTCTTACGGTGATAAGATTACATTCGTAATGTGAAACAGCCAGGAAGTGATTAAAACTGGAAGGACTTTTATTTGAGTTACAAAAATTAAAGCATTTAATTATAATACAGATACACAAAAAAACTTTTTCGACCGGGGTGTATGACTATGTATGATACATGTTTTTCGGGTCGTTGTCCAGATTCCAGATTCTACCTTGGTTGGATCCCAGCACGTCAGAGTTTGGACATAACTTCAAAAACCGCAATACCCTCCATAAGGAACTAAACCCGTTAAACCGTTAACCCGAAACTATTTTATCACTTAAACCTGGTAACACATTGATTTCTTAACTAAATTTTAACTTCTTGATCCTACAATTTCATGACCACATAACATTATAGCCTAGTAAACCAGCCACAAAAATAAATTTCAGTCTGTGGGTTTGACTATGTATACTACATGTGTTTTAAGGTCGCTGAATCGAAATTCGACCACGGTTTGATCCCAGCCATCATGGTTTTGACATAAACAATCCAATAGAACCGCTAAACCTCACAACCCTTTACGATTTGATCCCTAAATCCCGGTTTAACATATCTTTATTAACTAAATGTATAACCCTTTAAACCCTCACCCCTATCACCTCATGACCCTATAACCCTATCACTTCGTAAAACAGTCAAATTTTTGTATTTTAGTCTAACAAATTTAGTCAATTCAAATTTTAGTCTAACTGGGCATATAGCCAAATTCAAGGTCGGTTTGACCTCAGCACGTTAGTTTTTCGTCAAAACCTGAAAAACTGCAATAATTACATAAAAAATGTCCGACGATCAAACCAAGTATTCTACAGGTTTTCAGGATCACTGAAACTAAAAGTGCGATTAATTTAAGTCCACCACCAGCCGCCATATCCTGTAGCATCGTCAGCATATACGTTACCGGAGGTACATCACGAGAAGGCTGCATGAACGGATTGTGTTCATCATAAAGCCCCTATAAGAACTGTTTTGTAGTTGAGCTTTTGCATACATAATTGAATAAAATATAGAATAAAATAACTGCGACCCCTGCCTTTGACTCCAACTTCTGTTTCACAATAGTTGCGCGCACCCACTTGGGTGTTCTGACTGCAGACACAGGAGACCTACGACTCGAAATACCTGGACTAATCAACATAAAAAAAATAATCAAATCAGAACTTTTTTGTATCATTTTTATTGCGGTTTTTGTTACCGGTATTGAGGGTTACAATCGTTGAATTCGGATTCCGTAACCTCAAAAAACATAAGATTAGATAGTCAGAACCCCGGGTGAACTTTTTTTTTTATTTTGGCTGTGGAATTAAGCAAATAAGCTCAGATTGCAATTGAAGACAAAAAAAATATATACAAAGAAGCCGAAGATAAGGACATTAGTGCAAAAAACTAGCCAAAGATAATTTTCAAGAATGTGCATAGAATAGCACTGACTGTGTCTATTCATGAAATCGAAAAAATGAATCATAATGTGCTGATTAACATAGTACTGAAGGTGACAAAAGGTTTTCAAAACTCAAAATAGTTGATTGTTGTTAGACGTCATTTCTACAATATTGGGTCGAAAACCGCAGAAATACCTCTGAAGATATTTAAATATTTAATTGGAAATCATATTCTACAACGGTACGAAAAAATGATAAACGATTTCAAAACACTAGCGAAGATCTATAGGAAATGGAATCTGGTGGTACGAGTAACGATTGACATAATCCATTCAGTAGCAATACTTATAGGGGCAATTGGATCTTTAGAACTTTATGATTCTTGAGATGGTTCAACAAAGAAAAAATTCTACTTGGTGCAGAAAATTGAAAACTGACAACCAAGTTCCATGTTACAGTCAATAAAGTAAAGCAAAAACAAAACTACTCTTCTGCCATCAAAATGACTGAATCAATAGGCTTACTATGAAGAAGGCTACAAGTTATCGATCACGGATCGATAGTCCAACGGATCAGAACTGGATCAGTTCAAATAGTACGTTTAGTTCTACATTTTAGTACAATTTTTGTAAATACATCATTTTCAAAATGTCCAATAAATTCGTTTATAAACATAAGCTAGAAACACAACACGGGCGAAATCGTCCGACGACGACGTTAGTAACATTAGAATACACAGGTACATACCTTTCAAACACAACTACAGCGATAAACGAAAAAGTTTTTTTCGTCGGAGAAAATTTAGATTCTATTACTAATTTATCGTCAGCGATGATTATTGCCAGATATCAATTTTATTTTTATTTGGCTGCAAGGGTAATTTTTAATGTTATTGTGACAGTGCCGTTAACTGAAAAATATGATTTTCTGACGTTTTTCGCGTTTCTGAGGTTGTAATCGTTTTGTTTTGAGTTGTCAACTGAATTTTAAGTTTTGTTCAAAGTTCGGTTTTATTCATTTATATATATTTTCATAATTTGTATTTTGTATCTTATTTTAAAAATTAGTTATTAGTAGAAAAATTATTATTATTTATTTATTAGTAAAAATTAGTTATTTCTCAAATTGAAATTTATGAAATTCATTTTGACAAAGAACAAAGTATTTTAGTTTATGCAATTTTATTTTTGACAGCTTTTCACGCTGACGCCTTTGTTCTGGTTACAACAACGAAATTGTATATGTTTTTTTTATCGTCCGACGTTATCGTCCGTGCTGTGTTTCTACCTATAGTCTATGTTTATGCTTACCGTACTTATACGTATTCATAACACAGAGAAGCTATAACTGAAGTATGAAATTTTGCAAACTATGTATACTTAAAATGGAATCACTCTAGTGAATTTTAACCGAATGAAATTTATTTAAATAATGTAGGACTCAGGTCAGGACAAATAGAGTTTAATTGGAAAACCATATATTATTTGGCTCTGGCCCTGATCCAACATTTACTACAAGGTTTAAGATAGGTCTTCGCAGTCTGGGCAGGATCAGGGCAAGTAGGATGTGCCCTATTAGTGAAATCAGGCGTGTAAATACCCTATTAGGACTTAACTTTAGTACACCCTGATCCAGTCCGAACCATAATAGGAATAAAATCCTGAATAAAAAGCTAGTCGGGTTGACACGACACAACGAAACCAGATATTCAAAAGAATTCTAACTACACTAACTAAACTTTGATCAAATATGAATTTATATATTAGAAATAACTACAAACAAATTTAATAAATCCATTAGACTATGATATGAAATTTTCAAAAATACCTGATGATCCTGTCAATTTTTAAATGGTTATTAATTTGTAAAACTACCATCACAAATTCTTTCATTCAATTATGATGAATCTCGGTTATCTTAAAGACTCCCGTTTCTGCCGCTTCCCAATATCGCTAATGGGGTCAGTAACTAGATTCTGGTTGCTTGAAATTATTTTCTGGAATGAGATTTCGTTTTGCATTCCATTTCAATGGAATGAGAAAATAAATCTCACGTTTGAGGGATGAACTGTCAAATTAACTCGCCACCAAATTTTATAATGAAATGAGATTATTTGAGAGAGACGCACAAAAATGAAGAAAAAATTGCCGAAAAAAGTTACGTTGCAAAAGAAGGAAATTGTAGTTAATTTTTTAAATGAGAATGTAGATTTGGCGCGTTGGAGGTAACTATATTTTATTAGTTTAATTTTATTATTTATCAACAACTCAATTTTAGAAAAATTAATCATTCTATTTAATTTATGTATATAAAGCATTTCGCTTTTATGCTCCTCGCAGATTTGAAAAGATAGAGGGAAATAGAGAAATGCAAGAGAAGTGTGACGAGGAGGCGCAGCTTTTGAACGGTAACACTTGGAGCAAGGCGTGAATTTACTTTAATAAATTTTTAAAGTTTTGTAGACTGTTATTTGTAGAGATAGTAATATATTTATTTGTGGACTCAATGTTAAAAATCGGGCAGCTAAGATTTAAATTACAATCAATAGGAGTGCCGCTAACGGTGTGACACCGCAAACATTTTTAAAAGATTTTGAAAAATGAATTATTGCCCTTTTTTCATGAAATGCCGTTCATGATGATAAAAAAAGGCTGCACCCGAATCTGGGCTACCAGCGGTAAGTAAAACACAAATATTTCGTTCGATTTCTAAAATCTATTGATCTAATATTATATATTTCAGAGTTTACGAGCCTTACTGACAACGATGGAAAAAAAACAAACGTTATTGATTTTGAACCAATAGAAACCGTTAGATTAAATTTAGACACAGAGACTGTATCAAATGAAGTTGCTACTTAATTGTCGGCAGTTCTTTGTTTACAACACCACTTCCCTTGGCCAATTCATAAAAAAAGCGGTTATATTAAGTTAAAATGTCTGAAGGTTTCTAACAGATCTTTTAAAAACATTTCTCGATTTCATGAAATCAAAGCATTCAAAGAATTTATTAAAAATTCTCATACAGTTGTTTACTGATTCATTAGAGCCATAATTAGTACTAGAGATTGCGATTTCCCGACATTTTTCATGTCTCGAGACATCGAGACTTTTTTGTCTCGCTATATTTGTGGTCTCGAGAATTCGAGATTTTTTTCTCCTATGTCTCGAAAGTCTCGAGATTTCCCCGATTTCCAAAAATTATTTACTTTTAGTAACTAATTCCAAAAAAAAAGAAAATAATAAGAAATATAGAAAAAAAAATACAATTCATTATATGTATGTATATAATTATATGATATATATGTATATCAATAACAAAAATAAAACAAAATCTCTTGCACATTTCATGTAAATGAACAAAAATAATATTAAATAATATATTATTATTAGGAACATATTATTAGCAGGAACAAAAATAATATTAAATAATACAAGCTTCTTTAAATATATGTATATATATTTTTTCTGAAAAAAGGACTTGTCTATCAGATAGTGCTATAGATACCAAGATACCCTTTTAAAAGTATGCACTGAAAAAAACATGTCCTATTTCCAATCGAAATGCAATTGTCTCAACCTCACCGTGCGGTCACATATGGCGAATCAAACTACGAAGTTGATTCAACAACTCTACAATTATAAATCGATGAAGTTGAGACAATCACACGAAATATTTATGTGAAAATAAAATGTAGTTCAATTAATCTCAAATACTTAAACTTTAAAATGAAAAATTCATGATATAAGGCCAAAGAAATTTTTTTTCAGGGAAATAGTTATTATCTTTATTCAACTACTGTTATATTGGATATAACACTTTATATTTTAAATAAACTTCATTCTCTTGTTAGGAAAATGTTATCGTGTAGTTGTCCCAATCACAGTGAAATTGTTTGCAAATAATTTTTCTTTGCATGAATAACCAACTGCCAACTTCGAGATGAGGTTGTCATGAACTTCAATTTTTTTTTCAGTGTGTGAAAAAAATAAAATTTATAAGGAAATTTTCTTCATAAAAAACATTTTAAAAACCAAAGGGTATCTATAGCTCTAACTGATAGACGAGTCCTTTTTTTGGAAACTAAGTTTCCCACTGTTGAAAAGTTTCGTTCGTTCTGAGTAGACGTTGGTCTTACTGTTAATAATGCATTTTTAAGCTGGTTTAAATTTGGAGTTATTTGACCAGTTATTTTACATAAACTTATTTCTTTCACCACAGAATTCATATTATTTTTTATATCTGTTGCCAAGCTCTTGTCTACTATTAGTTATTACCCTTTAGGAAATTTGATTGTAATATTAAAATTACGGAAAATAAAATCTAAATTCAAATAAACATAAAAGTTTTGGAAAAGAAATTTTTTTTTAAAATTTCTAATTTCTCGAGACTACGAGAATTCCCGAATCATGAATATTTAAATTTCTCGAGACACGAGACATTAAAATATGTAAAAGTCTCGAGATTTCTCGAGACAGGAATTCCCGATCACAATCTCTAATTAGTACGACTAAAATTAATCGCAAAAATACATCACGTTGGCAAAGCTGCCGAGATGGAACATATATATCAAAACAATTTAATAAATTTGAGCAATCTATGCAACAACACAAAATATCTCTTGCAAAAAGAGATTTCAGCGTTAATGGATCACAGAAATATTTAGTATTACGTTTGATAAATCCTAGCATTGAATTAGCTCGACCAATCATGTAGTCAAAATGATCATTAAATGAGTATGAAGCTGTGAAAATAATGCCTAAATCCTTGAACTTATAAACTCTTTCTAAGCTATTATTGCAAAAATAATAAGCAGCTAGGATAGACAATTTGTTATTAAAAATTGACATAATTTTACATTTAGATATATTCAAAAATAACTCATTTTCTACAGTATAAATATGTAATCTATTCTAATCACTTTGGAAATGAATTGTATCAGTGATTGATTTTATAGTAATATAGGCCACACCATATCATCTGCATATAATAGAAATTTAAGAAATTTAAAACAGTGACAAACATCATTAATAAATAGAATGAAAAGCAAAGGTCCAAGATGACTACATTGCGGCACACCAGAAGTTACTTTAAAAGACGTAGAACAATGATTACCAATTTTAACATACTGCGTACGATGTGATAGATATGATGAAATCCATTTAATAGGAAACATTTCACAATCAAGTTTGTCAAGCTTAAGTAATAATTTAGGGTGTTTAACTTTATCAAACGCACTTCTAAAATCAGTGTATATTACATCAACTTACTCATAATTTTGCAGTGCATCCGAGATATATCGCGAGAATAACATTAAATTGGTTGAAGTTGAACGTCTTGTAACACTAATTATAAACTTGTAAATGTAAATATCTATTACGAGCTCTGCTCTTTATGATATTATAAATAAATTATTATTATTATTAACAAATATGATCTATACAAAAAATTATTTTAAGTTTTAAATTCATTACGACGAACGCAAAAAGTATAATAAGCAGAAGTGGTTTGGTTGTTTTTGTAAAATTTTTGAGCTTTATCACGGCGATTTCTTAAATTAATTAGCTTTTTATTAAACCATGGTTTACGATATGACTCAATACTATGAAAAACAGGAACAAATTTATTCATCCCGCTTTTTAAAATTTCATCAAATTTACTTACCCAATTATTTACATTAAGACCGTTAAATAAAGAAAACCAATCAATGGAACTCAAGAACAAATTAAAAGAACTATAATCACCCTTAGAAAAATTAAAATACGAAAATGATTTATCACTATTATCAACACAGTCAATAAAATTTAATTCCAATTGTAATGCTTTATGATAAATACTAGAGCAGCCCGCTAAATCCTCACATACAGAGACTGCAACCTGTTCACATGTAGAAAAATGAGATCAAACATTCTACTTTGATTGTTGAAGATGCGATTATGCTGTTTAAGCCCAAAACTAGTAAGATTATCAAGAAATTCATTAGACAGCTCATTCGTTGACGTTGAAGAAAATTCCTCCTCATTAACCCAAAACCATTCAATAAGTGGTAAATTAAAGTCACCAAGTACAACTACTTCATCCGATTCATCCATTAAAGCTAAAACTGTGGCGACTGAATCAATTAGTTTCATGTATGTTTCACGTGAACTTCTAGGCGGAATATAGGTTGCGCATAAATAAATCCAAATCCGACCGCATTTTATTTTAACAGCTAAAAAATCAAGCTCGCTAAATGAAGTATAACGACAACAGACTTAAAGTTGGTTTTAATTGCAATTAAAACTCCTCCACCTTTTAATTCTTCACTTATTCACTTCACCTTTTTATTGCTATCACGACGAAACACTAGATAGTTCTGAGGAAAAAATTCTTCAGAGTTAAAGTTGCAGGTCAGAGAAGTTTCGACTAAAGCAATAACATCGAAATTTGTATTCAAAGCGGACATATAAATTTTATCCGTCTTGGATCGAATACCACTAGAGTTATTGAAATGAATTTGAACAATATTGTTTATAGATTAAGAGCCCGCGACGGCCAGACCTTCGTTATTTTATAAAAGCTGAAAGTTTCTCTGCGCATAGCGCCCACTCAGGTAGGAACAATTAACGACATATGAAGTTTGGATCATAGTGGCTTTGCCAGGGAGCAGGTTCCAAAGGGGCCTGCGAATTTCGTGAAAGTATAAAAACTAATTTTTTTATATATTCTTCGGGATAGTATTAGAAGTCACGTCACCCATTGCCAGACACTTACTATCGTGGAAACCCCCTGCCAGACACCCTTAAACTTTAAAGTTTAAGGGTATCTGGCAAGGGGTTTCCACGATAGTAAGTGTCTGGCATTGGGTGACGTGACTTCTAATACTATCTCGAATAATATATAAAAAAATTAGCTTTTATACTTTCACGAAACTTTGGAGGCCCCTTTGGAACCTGCTCCCTGCCAAAGCCAATAGGATCCAAACTTCATATGTCGCTTATCGTTCCTACCTGAGTAGGGGGTATGCGCAGAGAAACTTTCAGCTTTTATAAAATAACGAAGGTCTGGCCGTCGCGGGCTCTCGGTCTATTAGCTCACTAATATGATTTAGATTTTTAACAGCATTATTATATTGAACAGCAACATTATCACATCTTACGACGCTAGAGTGCAAAAGTTGTTTAGTTCTTAGTTTTCTGAAGATGATGATGTTTTAGGACGATCAACAAATTGACGAACCAGCACACCTTTAGGCCAGATGGTAGCGTTTAGAGCCAAATCAGACAAATCTTCAGTTAGACTGATCTTAAAAGAAGAAAAGTTCAAGCGACTGAGTTCAATATTTCTTGGTGTCAATGAACGAATAGACAATTTCCTATTATCTTCAATGTTCAGCATGCTCTTGATATAGGAAGCCATATCATTAACTTTTGTGTTAGGATCGAGTCTGCTGGCATAAAGATTGTAGTGTACTATTTCAACAGAGCGAATCGTATCATTAATAGATGCTGTGCCCACTATTTCATCATATAGCTACTATGACCCTGATATGACAATAACTCAGGTGGAGGCAGACTGTTGTTGATATTCTCAATTACATCAAGATTGGAATGTGACGAAAAACTAACTAAAGACTTGCTATAAACAATCTCATTCTGATTAAGGCTTTTATGAGTGTTGACTTAAGCGAAATCCTATCAGTTTTGAGGTGTTGTACTTCTTTGCTTAAGGTTTCAATTGTTTGTTTTTGATCTTCAATTACGTCTTTCAATGCTTTGAGTTCAGTTGAACTATTTACAAGAGATTTGTTCAATTCTGCGAATTCTAGTCTAAATTTAGGTGAGATTTCAGACTGGATCATTAGTTTTATGACACCCCCGATAGCTTGAAGGTCTTCAGGAGATAGAAATTTATTAGTTGATGTTAGATCAACTTCTTCATTGATTTCCTCCTCATCCAAAACATCAAAGGATACATCAAATATACATCAAAGGATACATCAAAGTTCGCGTTGCTACGCCTTTTATTAGAGATGCAGCTCAGACATTACCATTGATTTAAGATGTTTTGTTCCTTAAGATATTCCACATCAGCTTGAGTAATCTCAGCACACTTAATATGGAGTATGTGAAGGCATGCGGAACAATGGATGGATTTTGTAGATTTGGTAACCGACCGCACACAAATAGAACAAAATTCTTTCATCTTTACCAACAAATCTGCAGATTTGTTAGTTTGATGTTTTTATAATTTGATAGACTTTATAAAAAACTTAATACAATTTAAGTAATTTATGATATATGATTAGATTATTATATGTTATAAAACAGAAAATAATTTAATTGGCGGGGTGTCTTCCGAACACCGTTAAGTAAAAATCTTCAATAACTTCTAATCCCGGCTTATGATCTTGTAGAAACTTGGTATATAAAGATTTGGTACTGTTTCAAATATTTCTGCTTACCAACTTCCGGTTTCCCACTTCCGGTAAAATTTTTTTCTTTACTTTTTCGCGTACTACAGAATTTATGTTTGTTGGGATACTACAGCTTGCTATTATATGGATATAATTAAAACTACGCGAAATCTTTAACATTGGTTAGCCATTAATTAAAGTTTTTACAGATATTAGCTTACTTTATTTCCAGAACATTTTGTTTCCAGAGCTGTGGTGAAGCTAGCCTATGCGTCAGCGTCGCAATATTTTTTTGTAATAAAAAGTGTTTTTTAACCTTTGTAGATTGAAATAACATAAGAAAACTGTTTTACGCAAACCATTCATTTATCCGGACTATCCGGACATAATCCAATCAGTGCTTTGTCGTTAAGACAGTAAGTGATTTCTACTGTTTGCGCTACTTGATTGATGATCTGAGGAATGCTACATCACAGTTCATCATACTACTATTGGTGACGACATTTATAAAAGAACAACTATATCAACAACAGTGCAATAGTGGTGTGAGTAATCAAGATTTGATGCTTCATTACGATCACTCACAATTCGTATAGCACGCTTTTTAAACTCTCACATTTAATTCCACGGCGGGATTTATTATTTGTTATTTGTAAAAAAATATTTGTCGTGAATTCTGTACACTCGGAAACTGTACCTGGACTACGGTTTAAAAATGGGAACATGGAAAGTGCTAAGCCTTAGAAGACCAGGAGATCTATTAAAACATACAATCCAAATCTATAGCTACACACTAGATATAGTGGCATTCCAAGAACTAAGATGGCCAGGAAATGGAATCCATGAAACAGCCAAGGGATACACTCTAAACTATTGCGGTAATCAAAACGTAGGAGAATTTGGAGTTGGTTTTCTCATACATCGTCGCGTGAATCAACATTTTATCGACTTTTGCCCTATTAATATGCGGATATGCACAATGAGAATCCACACCAAAAAATTTAATGTAACGATCATCAATGTTCATGCACCTACTGAAGACAAAGCAGACGATTTTAAAGACCTGTTCTTTCTAGAACTCGAAGAAGTCATCAATAACATCCCGCAGCACGATATAAAAATGGCGGTAGGTGACTTTAATGCTCAAATTGGTAGAAGTGCAGAACTTAAAACACATATCGTCCCTAAGAGCTTGCATCATACCAGCAACCATTACGGCTTTCGCGCAGCTGAACTTGCTATGATGCATGATCTAGTAATCTCTTGCACTTTCTTTCCTCATAAAAAATCCACAAAGCAACGTGGTAATCAAACGATGGAACAACTAAAAATCAAATCGATCATGTCACGATTTCTAAGAAACACTCTACAAATGTAACTGACGTTCGATCATATAGAGGTGCCGATATGGACACCGATCATATGCTTGTCATGTTTAATTACAAGTTCAAATTATCATCTACATTTTATAGACAAGCAGAAAAGACAGTACATGTATAACACACTAGCAGCAACCTGTATAACACACTAGCCTGTATAACACACTAGCAGCAACCAACACTATTTGAACAACGCCACTAGCAGCAACCGGAACTGTTTGGACAACTCTACAGGCTACAGCCACCAAAGCTAGTTAAATAATTAAAACCTATTACACAATACACAACATTTGTAAACTAAAGCAAACCCTCCAATATTCTTCAAGCCCAATTCATTGACGCCATATTAAAAAAAACAGTGAACATTGCCATATGCAAAAAATTGGATTAGTGTTTTTGATTAAATATTTTGAATTTTTTTATATGCAGTTTTATTTCTCTAGATGGCGTTAAACCGATTTTTTGAATTTTTTTTATATTGAGTTTTAATTTCAAAATGGTGCTACAAGTTCACGATTTTTTCTGTGCTAAAATATGAATCAGGATTGAATGCCGGGGGTTTTGACTAAAGAGATAAACAAAAATAAGACAAGTAAAAAAAATGACAGATAAATCATATATGAAGAAATTTGTATTATTTTAGAACTTGTACCATACCTCGTAGAGACGAGAATACCAATTATTGGAATGGAATTATTTCGGGAGAAATAAAAATTTGTGATAAATAATAATTCTTTTCCACTTCATTTTTTTCACAGAACCAGAATATGGTTAATTGTAGATTATATTTCGTTTCTTCACAAAAATTCACAAACATTGAAAACAGGAATTTTCTAGAAATTTTGCGAAATGAAGAAGGAGGAGCTTCTGAGAAGCTTTCTAAGTAATGTTTTTCTTAATACTATGATGCTTGCCTTATTTTAATACAATCTTAAATCTTAATACTACGCTTGTCACTAGGTCTAAAAAATTTTGAAACATAAGTCATCGAAATCCTTCTTTAAAAAGTGATTTAATTAAAATATTTATTCACATTAAGCCATCACCGACATATAATTATTACACCTACCAATATTTCCGTTTGTCATCATTTACGGTAACGATGTGATATGGTTGTTGTTTCTCTGCCGTCTATATCTACCTATAACTCACCTAAAATAAATTGGTATTTTTGTTTCATTGTATTTATTTATTTATGTTACTTTTCGGCTACCTTTTATTTTAGATTTGAGACCACAAATTGAATAGTACCTGTTAAATGTTAATGTTGTTCCAGACTGTTATGTCTTATGCATTTTAAATTAATCTTTGTTATTTCAAATTTAAATAAACAATTTAGATTCGTTGTCTTCTGCGTTTTGGGTGGTCAATGATTTATAAAATTTTGTTTTATTTTGTATTTGTCTTGTTCGTTCCAGCATGTAGTTTTATGCTAACAAGTAAAATTTATTTCGGATGATTAGTCAGTAATAGAATTAAATATGCTCCAATTGTTATTGGCAAGAAAAGAACATAGATATTTGATTTAATTACTAAGAAGTATTTTGACTCAAGTTGTGTATATGCAGTAAAAGTTGATATAGGTCGACATTTATTTAACAAGGACTAGATGCTCTAATGTACTAAGCAGCAACAACAACCGATAATTCGCAAAACATAAAGACATATACAGTGAAGTAAGTTTGAGCATCAATTGCCCGTTTTGGCTGAGGAACAATAATCTACCAGCTGTGATAGAATATTACTTGTTACAGGTAGGCTATTTAAATCATATGGAATGGTTTCAAATTATAGGTAAATCAATCTCATTTCATAAAAAAAACAGTTTCTTAGTTTTATACATCAAGGTCTTTCGTTTTACAACACCAAAAACTGTTTATCATTATTTATTTTAGTTTATGACTTTGTATTTATTATGCTCATTCCAACATGTAGCTTTTAGCTAACAAGAAAATTTGTTTGTGGATAATTTGTTGGTAATGTAATTAGATATGGTTCATTTAAGATTTTAAAAAATAAGGAAATTTGATACTTAATTTAATTAATAAAAATTTGAATACATAAAAATTAAATTAATTGTTTGTAAAGACGTTGGTGATGTGATTTTTTATGATAGATGTCACGCTATAGGGTTTTGTTTAACAAATACTCGCTTCATGGCTTTTGTGCAAGGTCTTCCTGAATTTAAGTATTATTATTATTTTGCTAGTAAAATGTGTTGTGCAATAAGAATAACAATACGTGTCACAACAATACTTAGGTATCGTATAGTCCATCGGTCCCACCACCAGATGCAATCTCAGGTTTTTTCTTATTTAAGGTTAAGCTTGATTAGTGTATATTATAAATTCACGTCTCTGAATATCCGAAGATACGTTGCCAACCAGGATAAGAATTCTAAATTTAAATTCTAAGAGGACCTTATAATCCATGGTTTTAAAGTTTTGAGGATTAAAGTTATCAGGGAAAAACCACGCAGGTAAGGCATTCCATAGATGCGAGATTTTCTTTAAAAAAAATCACGCTGAAATGCTACAGTTATACATTTTGTCATTTGAAGAATATTTGAAGAAATTTGTATTATTTTAGAACTAAATTGTATAGATATCATGTACTAAATATCATATCGCGTAAAGAGATCGAGAAAACCAATTATTAGAATGGAATTATTTCGAGAGAAAAAACAATTCGTGATAAATAATAATTCTATTTCACTTCATTACTTCACCACAATTTTAAATTGTGTGAAGTAATGCAATCTATCGTGAAAAAAAAATCTTGCATACCCCAAATTTTGTTTTTTCTTTTGTTTTGGACCATCCTCTATCTAAATAGCCAATAAAAATTTTGGTGTACGTCTGTATGTGCGTGGGTGGGTGTGTGGGTGTGTATGTGTGTGTGTGGGTGTGCGTGACCTTTCTGCATAGGATCTTGATGAAAATTTGGCAAATGATACAGGTTCATTTGAAAATGGAAGATCTGGATTCATTTCAAATTTGGACAAAATGGCGGGGGTCTCCTGAACACCTCTAAGTTTAAATCTTGAATAAATTCTGATCCCGGACTATGATCTTATCGAAACTTAGTATATAAGGTTTTAGTACAGTTTCTAATATTTCTGCATACCAACTTCCAGTTTGTCACTTCCGGCTAAAAAAAATTTTTCCAGGTGTTTACTGAAGCCTACAATTACCGATCGATTTTCATGAAACGTTTATAAAAGCTATCAAATAACATGAGAAAGATTTTATCAGCTTTTGAAGTACATTGGATAAAGGGTTTGGGAGTCCACCATACAACAGGTGGTTTTCCCAGAATGTTTTTATGTTTGTTAGGAGCACAAAACATTCGTTCGTGAATGAATATTGAAGACAGTTTGGAAAAAGATGCAAACATGTATGACAAGGAACTGATTATATTTTGAGCGATAGTGAACAAAATGGTGGGGGGTCCCTGGAGCCCCTGTTTTTTTTTAAAGCTCTATAACATCTGTACCTGATAATTGAATTGGATGAAACTTGGTACATGAGTATTTAGTACGGTTCACAATAGTTCTGCATCCCAACTTCCGGTTTTTCGCTTCCGGTAAAAAAAATTTTTTTGTACTTTTTTGAAGTTTTTTCAGTGTGTTTATGCACACTACAGCCTACAATAATGAAGTGATTATGATGAAACTTATGAAAAGGGTTGCAATTAGTGTGAAAAGATAATTCTCATCTTTTGGAACACATTGATCAAAGTGGCGGGGGGTCTACCATACAAGTGCTGACTTTCCACACTTTGTTAAGTTTGTTGGGAGCATACATACTTCGTTCATCAATTTATTTTAATGACACTTTGAAAAAAGATGGAGACTTAAGTAACAAAAAACTGATTAGTTTTTGCATAATAGTGGAATAAGTGGTGGGGGTTCTCCCGAACACCTGTTTAATGTGTCACACTTTTTTCAATGTTTGTATGGAGCACACAGCATTCGTTCGTGAATGAATTTTGATGACACTTTGGAAAAAGATGCAATCATATGCGGCAAGGAACTAATTAGTTTTTGAGCGATAGTGAACAAAGTGGTGGGGGGTGTCCCATACACCTGTTTTTTTGAAATCTCTATAACATCTGTACCTGATAATCGAACTGGATGAAACTTGGTACATGAGCATTTAATACGGTTTACAAGAGTTCTGCATCCCAACTTTCGGTTTTTCACTTCTGGTAAAAAAATTTTTTTGTACTTTTTTGAAGTTTTTTCAGTGTGTTTATGCACACTACAGCCTGCAATAATGAAGTGATTATGATGAAACTTATGGAAAAGGTTCCAATTAGTGTGAGAAGATAAGTATCCTCTTTTGGGACACATTGATCAAAGTAACGGGGGGTCTACCATACAACTGCCTACTTTTCACACTTTGTTTCTAAAGTTTGTTGGGAGCATACAGACTTCATTCATTAATCATTTCTAATGACACTTTTGAAAAAGATGGAGACTTTAATGACAAATAACTGATTAGTTTTTGGACGATATTGGGATAAGTGGTACGGGGCCTCCCGAACACCTGTTTACTGTGTTTTTCAATGTTTGTATGGAGCACACAGCATTCGTTCGTGAATGAATTTTGATGAAACTTCGGAAAAAGATGCATACATGTATGGCAAACAACTGACTAGTTTTTGAGCGATAGTGAACAAAGTGGTAAGTGGTCCTCCGAGCACCTGTTATTTTGGAAGCTCAATAACTTCTGTACCTGACAATCGAAATTTTTTTTTTTTTTTTTTTTTTAAGAAAATGTGTTGTGTAATAGGGTTTAGAATACGTGTCACAACAACACATAAATACCTTTTAAGACCTAGGTCTAGACCTGGGTCCCACAACAACTGGCGTTCTGAGGTGTAGATTAACGCTTTTTTTAAACATCTGCGGGTTGAAGCCACCTGAGACTAAGTGTTCCGGCAAACTATTCCATTTGTACGCAGTTCGGACAAAGAAGTCTCTCTGCGATCTGCCAGTATGACAGCGCGGGATCTTTACCGTTTCACTGGTTGCGGCAGCCGATTGTCGAGTGGAACGGGGGTAAGAATAAGTTTGAGGCATGATGCCGCTGATTTCATCTGAGCACTGCTGATGACGATATTTGTAAAAAACAACGAGGTCAGCAACAGTGCGACGATGTTGTAGGGAATCAAGTTTTGATGTCAAAGTTCGATCACCTACAATTCGTATAGCTCGCTTTTGAACAGAGTCCAAGAGGGCCAAGATGGAAACAGAGGCAGCACCCCAAACTTGACAGCAGTACTCCATACAGGGACGAATATAGGACTTATAAACATGGAGCAATTGGTATGGAGTGAAAAATTTTTTGCATCTATTTAGGAGGCCGAGTTTTTTAGACGCGCTTTTTGCCATCGCCATTACATGATCGTTCCAGAGTAGGTCATTTGAAACTGTGACACCCAATAAACGAATGTTTTTACATTCACCTATTGGTTCATCACACATACTAAATAAAATATCTTTGGGGAACTCGGTCTTTAATCTGGAAACAATCAACAGCTGTGTTTTGGTGGAGTTGAAATTGACAAGGTTTTGGTCACCCCAGTCGGCGACTTTATTCAGGTCTTTGTTCACGTGTATGGCAGCGTCTCTCCGGGCAGGATTAATTCGTTCGTGCATTTTACCTTTTGAAGGAAGGGGCTCGAACGACTTGTGCAGAGTACTATCATCTGCAAAACTATTTATTGGGTTGCTGGTGATTTTCAACAATTCGTTGATATAAATCAAAAATAGGGTTGGGGACAATACTGAGCCTTGGGGTACACCAGCGTTAATTAGTTTAGACTCAGAAGAATATCCGTCTAAGGCTACCGAAATGTATCGGTCGGATAGAAAATTTTGAATCAGCTTCACAACATTGGGATGAAAACCGTACGCAACGAGCTTGTTGATTAAGTTGGCATGCCAGACTCGATCGAATGCCTTGGAGATGTCTAAGGCGATAACGTATGTTTCACCACCTTTATCAAGTATGCTGTTCCAACAATGCGCTACATAGTTTAATAGATCGGTAGTTGATCTTTTGTTTCGAAAACCGTATTGGCTGTCGGATATTAAATGATTTTCTTCCAGAAATTTTGAAATATGTGTATTAATATAATGCTCATAGACTTTGGATAGGACTGATAGTAAAGCTATTGGCCTATAATTTGAGATTTCGGATTTTGGTCCCTTTTTGGGGACGGGCTGGACATTTGCCAACTTCCAGCACGAGGGAAATATACCAGATTTGTAGGATTGGTAGAATATTTTAATTATAGTTGGTGCAAGTTCTTTGGAAAAGGTTTTTAAAATAATGGGTGGAATATTGTCCATTCCTGATGCTTTGTTGATGTTTAACCCCTTTAAAAGTTTAGCGACTATTTTGGGTTTGAAGTGAAGTTCATTCATATTAACTCCTGAAGACTGGATTTGGGGTATTTCTTTAGGAGTTTCCAAAACAGTGGAGTTCAGAGCAAAGCGTTCGGCGAAATGGCGAAATGGATGAATCTTGGTACATACACATTTAGTACGGTTTACAACAGTTCTGCATCCTAACTTCCGGTTTGTCACTTCCAGTTTGTCACTTCCAGGTAATTTTTTTTTTTACTTTTTCTCGTACAACAGAATTTATGTTTGTTGGGATACTACTGCTTTAATATTTTTATTATAAGAACTACGAAGTCTATAACATGGGTCAGCTTTTAATTAAGGTATTTGATGGATATTAGCTCATTATATATCCAGAACACTATGTTTCCAGAGCTGTGGTGAAGTCAGCCTATGCATCAGCGTCGCAATATTTTTTTTCACGGAAACAGAATAGGGTAAATTGTAGATTATATTTCATTTCTTCACAAAAATTCACAAACATTGAAAAAAGAAATTTTGGTGAAATCAAGATAAATGCTACAGTTAAACATTTTGTTATTTGATCGTAAAAGAAGGGGCCGTTACAGCAGCTCTAGTAAGACGCAAGAAATTTGCAGGCTCCGGAAAAGCTGATTTGAGTTTATGAGAACTACGTTTATCCATAAATTAATTGTAAAAAATTATTAAACCAGCAACATTCCTTCCATGTTGCAAGAAATCAAGTTCATTAGTAAGATTAAGACAGCGTTAAGATACCTCAAGCTAGCAGTATCCAATAGAAAATTAGCATATATAAATACAGAATTGGACAGCGTTAAGATACTTCAAGCTAGCAGTATCCAATAGAAAATTCAACATATATAAATACAGAATACCCGAGGAAAACGATGCTTGTTCTGTGGATCCAAGCGCCACTATCTTTGAGATGGTAGTAGTATCTTACACCAATTGACAGTATCTACCGTCACGCGTCTTCTCTATTCTAATATTTTTGATGTGTTTTGTTAATCTACAGTGTCCTGTTAGGATACCAGTCAGAACTCTGAGACCGCTACTACTCTCTTTTGGTTGAACATCTCAATTAATTTTTCCAGCTGTCTCATATCAGTCGCATTATTCAATGTATTATTAAATTTTGTCATAGTTGCGCCCTAATTCTTGCATTGGTAATAAATTTGCTCCTTGTCCACAAATAGAATATTGAGCCGACAAAAGGTCTCGACTAGTATTTTGTTCAGCCATGCCCTATTATGACCCAGGTCGGATCAGGGTGTAGTAAGGTAAGTCCTAATAGGGTATTTGCATCCGGCCCTATCAGAAATCATACCTGATGTCACTAATAGGGCACACCCTCTTTCTCCTGATCCGGCCCGGACTGCGATGACCTATCTCACTCCTAGTAGTTAATACCGGCTCAGGGCCGAATCAGAATTGTATATGATTTTCCAACTAAGGTATGTCCTATCTGTCCTGCAGCCAAATTCTGTAACTGTGGAGCGGTGAAGTGTTAAAGATTTCTTCGTTACTTTACATTAAAAAATTTATCACTTCACCACTTCACAGTTACAGAATTTGGCTGCTGATCGACAGTTGAAAAAGTAACTGCAATATTTAAAGCAAGTCTTGCAATAGGAGCTATGCGTTGCAGATTATTATTGAATTGTAAAATAAATGTTGCAGTAAACCTAATTTCAATGCATTTCTATAAAATTTAAAGCAACTCTTGCATCATAATTTATTTCTATAGAACAGCTAGAAGTTTTAATGCACCTTGCTACAATTTAATACATTAAAGAAATTTTAAAATTCACTAGAGTATTATCCATTTTAGAAATATATAGTTAAAATCGATTCATGTATGTTTTAGTTATCGTTTCTCAGCTGTGAGCTGAAAGTCTATAATAATACTGAATAAGGTGGTATGTATGTTTTAATTTTTTCCGTTGTAATTTTTTTATTTTAATTTGATTAATTTAGGCAGGTGCGTAATAATCAAAGTATCTCGATATTATGATGCAATTTGCATTAAAATGCCATACTAAAAAAAATGTTGCGCTTACTTTATTTAATGCAAATAACAGACATTTTTAAACAACAAGCTTTTTTATTTTACTTCAAGTACTCTGTTAAATATTGATGCAAAGAGCATTAGTTTAACTTTATATAGCAAGCTTTGTATTGTTTTGTAATGGAAATTTCCGTAGGACCTATATGTGTAGCAGTTTGCATTACATACTCAATTTTTTTTTAACTGTGTAGATCTGATTTCCTATTTTAAATTCGCTAGAGTATTATCCATTTTAGATATACATAGTTTGCGAAATTACACTTTAGTTATCGCTTCTCGGCGTATGGGTAAGTAAATATAAACGTAAAATATTTTTTAAACAAATTTTTGGGACATTAGGAAAATGATGTATATATTTACTAAAAATGTGATTAAATGTAGTAGTGCATGCACTTTTTGAACTGATGCGGTCCAGGTCCGGTTGTAGTAGGGCTGCTTGATCCGGTGTAGATAGTTTGAAACCTTATATTACTGATCAGAACCTGTTCAGTGTGCCCCATCCGGTACCTATCAGCGGTAAAAAAATCCGTATCCGGCCAAAATCTGAGCCCTCAATAATGCTAGTCAGCGTGGCGTTTTACTCTTTCACACTGCTTTATTAAAATCACCGAGAATCCAGAGAAATGTTACTAAAACGGTCAAGATTGTTACGCTTTCTTACAAGTTTTTGTAACAATTTTGGATACGATAGACTATGCATCTTCAGCCTTTACGGTAATGGAATATCTCATTTCCTTACAGAGCTTGGCTGCAAATTTTTGTTCCATGCGTCTGCTCGTTTCCGTATCATGGTATGCCTATACCATAGAATAACGGAGTTTCACTCCCCGGTTTTACATGGAAGGGTTTTGCAAGAGAGCCAATTTGGCAGCCTAACGGAGGATTGCAATACTTTTTAGCGAGTCAGTTGCCGGTAAAACAAATTTGAAAATAGTGCAAAAATGTACATGAAATGTGCATGTTACAAAATCCTCGTGCACAAAATTGCACATAATAGATGTGATTCACATACACCATACCGTGCACACGTCGTAAAACGCCCTAGAACATATATGCTCACAAATGTTAGCAGTATGTTTCGCGACTAATAAAAAATTTCGACCAGTGCGAATAAAATTCGCTCGCCAAGCTTTCTGTAAATGTAAACGAACACAATATAAAAAATTGTAAAGTCTTTATGTTCTTTTGTTATAAAATGTGTTGTGTAGTGGGCATTACCATATGTGTCACAACAACACATTAAAACCTTTTAAGACCACGGTCCCACAACAACATGCGTTTTAAGGTGTTGATGGACGTAAATTTGTTTTTTTTTTGATTTTTTTTTAGATTTGTTGTGGAAAGAATAACTAAACAATAAATCCTATCACACATAAAATATGACATAGGCCAATATTTCATGATAGAATAGAAAAAATAAAAATAAAATAAAAGGTAAACAACAATTTTGTTTTAACAATTTGCAGGAACAAAACTAAAATGTGGTTGGCAATAATCCAGACAGTGGCATATTCCTTGACCATGCGACGCACTTCCTTATTTAATGATTCAGGCCCATACATAAAGTTATATGAGGGCTCGATTCTTCAAGTAAGCAATAACGTGGCATCATCAAGAAATACTCCATACCTAAGATTGAGAGTGCTACCGTTAACTGAATACAGTACATCCGCCAACACCCCTAAGATATCACCTTGACTAGTGATACCTCACTGCTATTGCCAGTGGTATGCGTTATCTCACGTTAGCTCGTACGTCAATATCAGGGACTGGAGTACGCGGGATTGTCACACCCGTAAATCAACAATAAAAAAATTTAGAAACAAGAATTGATCCTTCCATGCGGGAGTTGGATGTTGTTAAGTATTTATATTGCCAGACCATAGACGTATAACAAAATAAAAGTTTAATCGTAAATGTCAACAGCATATTAAAATAACATCTACATTGATCAAAAATGATAGAAAAATGTTACTCCAGGTTAAATCCTATCCGTAGCTGTTTATGGTAACTCAAGGACGAGTCAATTACACCAGTTTGTAAATGGTTTAAATTGGATTTTTTTCCATCAACGTCAAAATTTAAGGAAGTGGAGGGGCTACATACTAAAAATATTTGTTTTACAATAACACAAAAACTGTGCATTTCAACATTCTAAAAAAAAATTGTAATATTCCTTAGATCAGGTGCTCTTTCATATGACGCTCACTCATTTCATATGGTGCTCTTTGGTGCTTATGATGTTCTTTCATATATGACACTCACCAAAAATGAATTTTCTACCCTCCTCACACCCAACCCCTAAACACACAGAAATAAAATTATTTGAGACTTCGCTGTGCTTTTGGTTTAAAGCCAATTTTTCTGTCTCTGTGAATTTTTTCAAAATTTTCTGTCGATCAGTGTCGGAACGTATGGAGACGGACGGTCTGAAAGTTGCACTTTTTGACAATAACTCATAAACTGTGCACCGCAAAATTTTAAAAAAAATTGCAATGTTTTTAAAATTTTGGTGCTCTTTCAAATGACACCCAACTCGCTCGGCTCAAAAAAGGTTTTTTTTACCCTCTTCACCCCCGTCCACTAAACACACAGATATATAATTATTTAATACTTCGCAATAATTTTACCAAACTTCCTAACGCTGTCAATTTTTACAACTTTTTGTGTCTATCAGTGTCGAATCGTAGGACGGGGGAAGTTGAAATTTTTTGAAGCTGACTAAAAAAAATTGCAATAGTTCTTAAATTAGGTGCTCTTTCAAAAGACACCTGACCTCCTTTTAAATGGTGTTTTCACCGCTTCTCATTTCCACTCCCTTAATAAATGTAATTATGAGTATGTGACAATTTTATTTTTTATTAAAAATTTACTAGTTTTTCTATCATTCCATATATACGTACATTCGAAGATTTTCGATCAGTGAGGTTCGGAGCTAATCGAGGTAAGAAAACATGAAGAAAACGTAATTATTCAAAATTAGACAAAAAATGGTGAGGTTTAAAATTCCAAAATAAATGTTAAAGGACCACTGAAATGAAGCGCTTTCATATGAACCCTAGTTGAATCTATTAAAAAATGTATTTTCTAACAGGTTAATTTTATACGGACCTCAAGTTTCAGGTCCATAGCATTTATAGTTTACGAGACAATCGATATAATGTGAAAAACTCGTTTTACTCTTATCAATAAGGTTCGTTATAAAAGGAACCCTAAAAACGAAGCGAAACGAAATTTCATTTAATATTATACTAGGGATAGTAAACAGAAAAAGAAAATAACTGGTTTTATTTAACTTTTTATGAGATAATATGATTTTCGTAATAATAAATTTATGAATTTTATTTTATTTTCATCTAAAATTATGTGCGAAAGAATTTTTTTTGTGAAGGTAATCAAAACATACACAAAAAACAAACGGGCGTAATGAATAATTAACATTAATGATTCAAAAAACATAACTTTTTAATATTTTTTGTTTATCATTTTCCGTGTCGATTTACTGATAGTTACATTAATTTTTTTAATATTAAATATTTGTTTAATATAAAAGCAATCCCACACATACCTTTTCATTTTATAACTTCAAAATACGACTGCAATCTTCATTTGTCGTAATTACGTTACCAAAACTATTAGTTTAGAAAAGATTCATAACGTATTAGAAGATCCTAGCCATAAAAATTATACATCAAATATGTTTGTATTTATGTCTGAAAGTTTTGTGCAAATTTTGTATACATGTTTACATAATTTAAAAATGTAAAATTGAAACCAATATGCATGACATTAGCACTCAAATTCTTTCAAACTTCAACAAAACTTAAAATATACCCTAGGATATTTAAAAAAAATTAAAATTAGTTTAAAAAGTGCATGAAATGTGCATACAATCGTGCACTTTGCACATAATGTTTATAACTTTTCGATAACGTGACGTAGTTTAAAGTGAACTTGTTATAGTCAAAATCCAATTTTATGGGCTCAAGTTTTTTCAACTACTTAGCTTATTTCTACTCATCATGCTGTAGAGATAGCAGACCACCCTGTTACTTTAGCCGTCTTAGTGGTGTCTGAAAAACTAATTGTTGGGCTTAAACTGTTGGGCTTTTGGTAAAATATTGTGGTATGGTGTTTAATTTTGATAGTGATTTTCGCCACTGTTAGCTATCACGCAACTGTCTGACAAGAAGACGCACACCTTTGTTCGCTTGTTGGACCTTCTATACTTCCAGCGGTTGATTATTATCCATTTTTGTTTTTCGTTTATTCATGTTTTATTTTTATTACACGAATATCACTATCACGGATCTATTAAATAAACAAATCCGAACACGGAATAATATATCTAAGAAGCTTACATTTGGAGATTACCATGCATTAAAGTGACCATGCTGTAAAGTAACAAAACTAGTTGAATAAACCGGCAGAGGGTTAGGCAAAGTTCACAGAATATACCCTAGCCCTAATTGATAGTTCTATAATACGTTTGCAAGAAAAACCGACTATCTCAATATGCACTTAAATTAAATTGAATTTATTTTAAGTTTAAGCTAATCGATCATAACTTGAAACAGGAGAAAATATTAACAAAATTCATCTTTTTTTGCCCTTTTCCTTCCAAGAAAAACGTAAAAAAAAGTCGTTCGCTTATTAAATTTTCGTTAAACATCTTGTTATTGAGAATATAAAATCTTTAGGCGTGGTAGGCAGTTTCTTGTAAACTTAAAATTTTCATTTATGTTATTCTTTTATATAAGTTAATATTAATGTCCTCCTACCATTCAAAATGTTATCTTTTTATTTTTATTTCTTTATTTTGACATAAGAAAATCAAAGATGAAAAAAACCTTTTGATAATTGTTTTTAATGAATCATTTAAGTCATAAGATTTTTCATATGTAAAGATTTTTTTTTTTCGTTTATGGGTTCGTATGTTTTGATTGCTCTTGTTATTTATTTTGATGAAGATCATTTGATCTAAATTAATGGGAAAATAAATGATAAATGTGCTTTGATATAATTTTTCTTAATTAACAAAATTGTGTTTGTTTTGAAATTATTGAATGACATATTCGTGAAGTAATTTGAATTTATATTTTATATGAGGATTTTGATTGATTAGCAGAATTAATTTTAATTTGTATACTAACAAAAGTAGTTGATAATCGGACACCCTTTATTTCTTTTAAGGAACTGTCTTGTGAGGCATATATAAAATGAATAGTTTATCTAATCAAGTGGGTGGGTGTCATCTGGAAGGAGATTGACTAAGGATTTAATGAAACGAAAATATGAAAAAAAATTGAGTTATAGAAAATATGGCATATTTTGACAATAAATGCGAATACGCATAATTCAGTTTTTAAAGCACCAGAAGTGAGGAGGGATAGTAATATCACTTTAAGCTCAGACACTTAGGGTGGCATACAAAAGAGCAGTTAATTTCAGTAACAATGCAGATTATTATAACATTTTACTCAACACAGTGTTTGCAGTGTTGAAAAAATGTGAATTTTTTTCGGTCTTAACCTTTTCGTTTAGCGTTTATGCTACATGCTCATGCAGAATTATATCGAGTTTATATTTTTATATCATTTTTTTATCACATTAGACTGAACCGGCTCACAAAACATATCAATGCTAAGCAATCCTCTTGGAGTTTAAAACTTTTTATGTCTGTCTAGAGACTTAGAGACTTATGGTCAAATTCTGGCACATGTAGCTCGTTAGTTTGAGTACAATACGTAAAAATTTGGCGAAATGTTTCTATCACTTTATTCTGTCCATCTATTTTCTGTATTGTCATTCCTTCACTACTGGCATAAGTGCTAGGTACAGGATATACCAGAATTGATGCAGTACATAATCATTTTCAGATTGCCAGAAACGATTGCTCCCGCTGGTCAGTCCAATCCAATACTTTGTATTTTCTAGTTTATTAATGTATGTTTTCGGTTACGTTGGCAAATCCTGCCACAGAGCGTCTGGAATAATTAAAAAATCTAAGAAAACTTCGTAAATTATGTAGATTCTCTTTTATTGGAAAATTCCTAAATGCTGCAATCTTATCCGATTATGTATAAATTCCATCTTCCATAACCTCATGTCTCGATTAGTTAACTTCTTTTAAAAAATAAAACAGTCGTTAGAACTTAACTTTACATCCACTGTTTATAACCTTTCTAAGATCACCACCAAATTCTTCTGATTACTGGCAAGTGACAGACATAGATAGCACTATAATCTTTAATATTATGCCATTTGGGATATGAAATGCTAAAGCAAACCTTCGATAAATTAAAGGAACATCTACTAAAAGGTTTGCATTATAAAACATTCCTTGCAGTATACCTGGGTGACCTCATCGTTATGAGCAAATAATTTGATGAGCAATTTAAACGACTTTCACCTGCTAGTAACGTAAGATCCAAAATTACATACAATTTGAACACTATAATTTATCCCGTTTATAATCAATCCGTGGTTGTCCGTCTCAGTGACTGTATTAAAGTTCTTGAAGTCAACACAAAACTCAGAACCCGTTATAATTGCCAACCTGCACCACATTTAAGCTCCACTTTGACGGTATGATGATTCGATTATACTTCTTACCAATTTTATCATTTTCCCCTCTTTAACCTAACATTTTAAAAATTTGTATACCGCATCGTATTGCCCTATAATTGATCGTTTCTTAGATTTTCTCTCTTTGTATGACAGATATAAAATTGTCATGATTTTCTTTGATTTTTTTTAGCTTACACAACCCACAATCTGCACAACAAACATAATGCACATAATATGCTCATTTGAAATATGTGCACATTTCGTGCATGTTTTTCTTTTTCATTTCTATTTTAAATTTAGTTAAAGTTTAAAAGTATTTGAGGGTTACTGTCATACATGTTTGTTTCAATTTATCATTTTAAAATCATATGATGAACGTGTACACAAAATCTGCATACACATTCAGGCATAAATACAAAATATTTGATGTAAAACTCTTATGACTAGGATCTTCTACTACGTTATGAATCTTTCCTAGACTAATATTTTACTTCCTAATACTGAAAGACCTAAGTATTACATTCATGAGCTCAAAGTGAAATTTTTACCCCCACTTTTTTGGCATTTCTCAACGTTTTAGGACCTACTGATTCTAAAAAAGCAAAAAAAAAAAAATGTATGTCTGTCTGCCGGCCGGCCGGCCGTCACAACAGACGAAATCTAGCAAACCGCTGGACGGATTTAAAACTTTTTTTTCTAAAAATAGGTTTACTCAATGGGAAGAGCCGAAAGGACGAAAGGACGATGTGTTCGTAACTGTATATAATAACAATTTTCTCTTACTAGTTTCGTATCATCTTTAGAAAGACAATTTGCAACTGAGTTGCAAATTGTCTCTCTGAAGATGATACTGTAACGACTCCGCGTCGGTTCTTTTCGATTATTGAGCAAATACGACAGTAAAAAGAGGGATCTTTGGTTAACAAAATCTCAAACTTTATTTGTCAACAAATTACAGCAGCTTTCGATTTCAATTACAATAAATTCTAGGGTCTCCAATTTATGTACGATAAATTTTACCGCTTTTCCACAATTTGAATCAATGATATTCGGAATCGTAAAATCTGTATTTACTATTCCACTAGGTTCAAATTCTTTCACTATTAGTACCCAGGCTCAAGTACCACCCGATTATTTCTTATACTTGCGAATATTTGTAAACACTTTTAATTGCAAAATTAAAACTGACTATCTGATATTTTGTTCGCTTATTTATATCCAAAAATAAATAAGTAGAAACTTCTGCTAATCCACTTTCTAGAAAACAACAGGCCACACCTCTTTTCATTAATGTAAACATTTGCATTAGCGAACCCATTCTATAACAAATTTAATTTGCATTAATTTATGCAAAATGTATTAGTTAACTCCTTTTTTTTAATTCATCTTCGCCATAGTTTGAATGTGGAAAACATTTATGCAGAATGTATTGGTTATGAATGAGTAAATTAAATTAACCCATTCTGGACGAAGTTTATTACAAAACGAAACTAGTAAGAGAAAATTGTTTTTATATTTTTTTAAGAAATAAAATTATCTCAGTAGTTTTACAATAAGGGAAATCTAAATTCAAATCAGTGTTTGTGTTTGTTTTTTTTTTTTTCTGTATGGCGTTGAAGTGACGATATTTTTTAAAACAAATTGTGTGGAATCAATAAGGCCGTTTGCCAATATTAATTAACAAATAATGTCAAGCGTATCAAAATATGATTTCATTGATTTTTTTAGCCAATTTTTTGGGAAAAAAATGAAGCTGTTTTTATGATGTAGATGTAATTGAAAATGAAATTGGACATGGAATTTTTTAATTTGTTATAGTTTTTGAAATATTTTTGGAATTTTGAAAAAAGTTTGTAAATAATTTTTGCAATATTTTTAGAATTTTAGAAAAATTTTAATTTTTGATTTTGTAAGAATTTTTGGAATATTTTTAGAATTTTGAAAAATTTTAAGTTTTGGACTTTATTATAATTTTTGGAATTTTGAAAAAAATTTCTATTTTTGATTTTGTAATAATTTTTGCAATATTTTTAGAATTTTAGAAAAGTTTGAATTTTTAAGAATTTTTGGAATATTATTGGAATTTAGAAAAAGTTTAAATATTTGATTTAATTCTAATTTTTGGAATATTTTTGGAATTTTGAAAAAAGTTTGATTTTATTTAATTTTTACAATATTTTTGGAATTTTGAAAGAAATATGAATTTGAGATTTTGTAATATTTTTTAGAAACGCAAAATGGAGAGGTTTTTGAGTAGTTTGCTGATTGTGTCATCTTTTCACTAAATTATGTTAATTAATGATCTGTTATAATTTTCCGGCAACGTATTGATGTTGCGTGTTAGTTTTGTAATAAATTTCTAAACAGAGATAAAAAAATACTTGTACTTTAACAAAGAGTTATATTTGATATACATCGCTGCCAGAAACTAAAAACAATGTCGTCATAAAAGTTTTTTGCCGAAAACTATATTAAAATCCTTAACCCAGACCGAAGTCTTCATATCTCAGATCTGTGAAATTTCAGCCCCTCCATGGTTTTAAAATTTGCATCCACGTTTCTTTAATTTATCAAATAGTTTGAAATATTTAATCATATCATTACCAGCCTTGTGTATAAGTTATACTAACCTTTTTAATGTTTTAATCAATCGCTAAAGTATTTAATTTCAAAAAAGCTTTATAATATGCTTTTGCGTAAAAGAAATGTTTCAACTTATCTTCAATCGCTTAAATATTTTTGGCAACCAACTTTGTAATCACTTCTTTCATCGTTCCTAAATTTTAATTAAATAATTTATTTTTATATTTCTTTTAATTTTCACCAAATAAAGTTAAGACTTTTAAGTGTCTTTAATTGAAAAATACTTACATTTTAGATTTGGAGAAAAGAAATTGAAAAACGAAATAATTTTAATTGGTTTTAAATCAAATTTTGAAAATTTAATTTGAATTCTTAAAATAATTTTTGTCGATATATGAAGTAAATCTAATTTACTTATTTATTTTATTTGTGGTTTTATTGAGTTGGAAATTTTTTGTACAGTTATTTTCAAAGGGGATAAATGAAATGATGTGAATTCAATTAAGGGTTTGTTAAATAAAGTTATGCGTGAGATGTGAAGAGCTAATGCAACGGTGGAAAATACAATTAGGTTTCTAGTTGGCTAAAAAATAACAAAGGATATAATTCTTTATATATATTTACACGAAGTTTCATAATAAAACATGATTAAAATTCAGCAGATCCTGGCAAAGTTTAGGTTCATTCTTGGATTAAGTTTCCCGTTGAGCATGTCTAATTTAAAAGCAGCCTACCATGAAAAAATAATTTCATTTATTTTACAGTATGCGTTAAACAAAACCAATTTTGTAGCATCAAAATCTCAATAATATTGTTAAAACTGACAACACCGTTTTAACGATTAACAAATGCTTTGATGTTTTTTTAACAAAGATAATTTTTGTAAAAAAGGACATTAAAGTTCCGGTACTGGCAGAGCACAGTGCCAAAAAATCAGAACAAACAGTAGAAGGCATGGACAGGCTACCTCTATCACCTGGTACCAAGTGATAAAGACCTCTGCCAAGAGAAAGAGGTCTGGAACAGGAAAGGGAAGATTCCACTCGTCACCGCAAAAAACATGAAACGGAGTGTATACTACGCTTGAAAATAACGTAGAGAAAAAACAAGGATAGTAGAGAGGAATCTGCGTCAGGAGGATCCATCCATCAGGAGAGAGAGAACAACACCATCTCTGGTTAATTCTGGTGAAATTCAGACGACTAAGGTTGTTATTCTGCTGAATATTATCTCCCAGACGATACTTAGGCAGAGGAGCTAGGGTTGATCGAGGTAGGACTAATTAAACAACGAACGATTGGATGTGCTAAAAAAAGATCGGGCTTGGCACTATTTATTTCAAACTTGGTCATGGTGTTGTAGAGTGCAACGATGAGAAGACGGTAAAATGTCTCGTGTCTATTTTACCTAAGTGGAAGTCGGTACACATAAAATTGTGAGAAAAATGGAAGATGATATTCCGATTCCTCAGAAGATTACAGTATTTTTAGGAGAATTTTTATTATAGAAAAGGAATTGTTTCGCTATAGACGAGGAAATAAAGCACTAAACCTAAGCGAATTGGCAGAGTAAGATGGATCGAGATGCAGTTTTTTGCATTCGATTCAGCAAGCCGTCAGGAAAGTTTGTGAATATAGCCACTTTTCGGCAAAAAACCTCTGGAGTACCTAGGGGCCAGGGCGGGTTATATACACCTCATCTCCTTGAACTTTCCATAAATTCAGCTCGAAATTGATCGAAGCTCGATTGCTTGGGGGTTTTTGGGTCGCTTAACACGAATATGATCTCGGCGATGACCCTCGGAGTACCTAGAGCCCAGGTCGGGTATGTCTAAGTCATCTCCTGGAACTTTCCATTAATTCAGCTCGAAATTGATCGAAGCTTCGAAGCTCTTTACTGGGGGAGGTTTTGGGGCCGCTGAACACGAATATGATGTCTGCGATAACCTTCGGAGTATCTAGGGGCCAGGTCGGGTTATATACACCTCATCTCCTGGAACTTTCCATAAATAAAGCTCGAAATCGATCGAAGCTCTTTACTCGGGGGTTTTTGGGGTCGCTGAACACTAATATGATGTCGGTGATGACCCTCGGAGTACCTAGGGCTCAGGGCGGGTATGTCTCACTCATCTCCTGGAACTGTCCATAAATTCACCTCGAAATTGATCGAAGCTCGTTACACGGAAGTTTCTGGGGCCGCTGAACACGAATATGATGTCTGCGATGACCTTCGGAGTACTAAGGGGCCATGGTGGGTTATATAAACCTCATCTCCTGGCATTTTCCATAAATACAGCAAGAAATTGATCGAACTCGTTACTCGGGGGGTTTTGTGGCCGCTGAACACAAATATTATGTCGATGATGACCCCCGGAGTACCTAGGGCTCGAACTTCAGCGACCTTACAAATCCTGGAGTAAAGAATTTCCATCTGTTTGTTACAATCTCATTTATTTATGTCTTGTTTATTCGACAAATATAATAAAGGAAAAAAAGAGGTGAAGTCTTTATAATACAAATGTTTTATTTATTTCGATTTACACAATTTATTCATTTTCTTCGAAGTTCGTGCACATGAGTTAAATATGAGTTATATATAAGTTTAATTTATTAATTTTATATACATAAGTCATATAAATTTTTACCCGCCCTGGGCCCCAGGACATCATATTCGTATTCAGTGACCCAAAAAACCCCCGAGCAACGAGCTTCGATCAATTTCGAGCTTTATTTATGGAAAGTTCCAGGAGATGAGGTGTATATAACCCGCCCTGGCCCCTAGGTACTTCGAAGGTCATCACAGACATCATATTCGTGTTCAGCGGCCCCAAAACCCCCCCCAGTAACGAGCTTCGAAGCTTCGATCAATTTCGAGCTGAATTAATGGAAAGTTCCAGGAGATGAGTTAGACATACCCGATCTGGGCTATAGGTACTCCGAGGATCATCGCCGAGATCATATTCGTGTTGAGCGACCCCGAAAACCCCCAAGCAACGAACTTCGATCAATTTCGAGCTGAATTTATGGAAAGTTCAAGGAGATGAGGAGTATATAACCCGCACTGGCCCCTAGGTACTCCAGACGTTTTTTGCCGAAAAGTGGCTATGTTCACAAACTTTCCTGACGACTTCCTGAATCGAATGCAAAAAACCGCATCTCGATCCATCTTACTCTGCCAATTTGCTTAGGTTTGGCCTATTTTTGTGCTTTATTTCCTCGCCTACTAGGTTAAATCCCTATTCGGATAAACTAATTTAAGGAATAATACTCTGTTCGGATAAATTAATCTAGATAATAATAGTCTTTGGTGATGCATAAATTATTCATTTTTATTATGTTCTATGTAACATTCTAATAAGAAAGCAGTTTTAACTTTCTGTACTTGATTTGTGATTTTTATAATAAAGTTTTCTTCCCTTACATGTTCGTCTCCATGGGTTTAGTTGGAGTTCCGGTGTCCATTTTGTTACATATATTGTTCATATTACAAGTATTTCTCAACTATGTTGTGCTATTGATCACTTCAACCTGCATGCTGTTCATATAATTTATTGTGTAGCACAAGTATTCGTCAACTATGTTGTGCTATTGACTACATTGTTCTTCATGCTGTTACATATTGTTCATACATTAGCACAAGTATTCGTCCATTGTTTTGTGCTATTGATTACTTCAACATGTATGCTGTTCAGATAATTCAAATAAACAGCATAAGTTTTCGTCAATTGTGTTGTGCTATTGATCACTTCAACCTGCATGCTGTTCATATAATTTATTGTGTAGCACAAGTATTCGTCAACTATGTGTTGTGCTATTGATTACACCGTCTTGCATGCTGTTACATACTGTTCATATTAGCACAAGTATTCGTCAACTATGTGGTGCTATTGATTATATCATCCTGCATGCTGTTCCATATATTGTTCATACATTAGCACTATTATTCGTCCATTGTGTTGTGCTATTGATTACTTCAACATGTATGCTGTTCAAATAAATCAGAGTATATAGCACAAGTATTCGTCAACTATGTATTGTACTATTGATTACTTCAACGTGTATGCTGTTCAGATAATCAAAATATATAGCACGAGTGTTCGTCAATTGTTATGTGCTATTAATTACTTGATCCTGTTTTCTGTTTAAATAGTTCAAAGTATATAGCACAAGTATTCGTCAATTCTGTTGTGCTATTGATTACTTCAACCTGCATGCTGTTTATATAGTTCAAATTATATTAGCACAAGTATTTGTCAACTGTTTTGTGCTATTGATTACTTCAACTTTGATTACATCATCCCACATCGTTCTGTATGCTGTTCAGACCGATGTAGTTACAATTAATTGTACATTTGAGAATTTTACATCGTGGGTTGGAAGTTGATGTGCCAACCATTAGTCATTACATTCAATCAATACAGTCCACCTTCATCGACGCCGCATCAAGATGTTTACCATGATAGGGAAACCTGCAATCACTTTCGAAGTCAAGCTTAACGCCGGAAAGACAGAGCTGATAAAAGGTGCAGAGGCTGGCCTGCAGGTTATGAAAAGATATGGATCATCGATTCTAAACATCGAAAAAGTTTCAAGGGAAAATCTCTTGCTTGAGTTTACTAACTCCAAAATGGTTAAACAGATCAACTTCGATAAGGAAATATAGGTTGCAGTTGAGCAACAAAACGGAGTCTAGCAGTAGGCTCACTCCGTGCCATCAGAGTAACGAAATTATCAAATCAGCTTAGGAAGAACTTATCAGAACAAGAGAATTGCCATCTTAACGGACAGCCAAGCAGCAGTTGCGGCACGAAGCTCATCCACCATCACTTTCAAATTTGATGCAGACTGTGTGATCAGGTTAAACAAGCTTAGGAATGCATATAAGGTAACAATTTAATGGATACCTGACCTGGTCATTCGGGTATCGCAGGTAATGAAAAAGCCTTCAAATTAGCCAGGTGAAGTTCAGTTACATCTTTTGTTGGCTTGGAGCCCTTTTATGGACTATGCACAACATTTTTCTAGGAAAGGGAAAATGAAGATAGTATGAAGGAATGATCCAAAACGATGAGCACCGCGGGCTTAAGGCAGTCCAAGGAATAAATTGGATTGTTCAATCAACAGAAAACCATGATGTGTTCTAGGCTTATTAGGCTTAATAACGTGAGAACAAAAATGTGGATTACGAAAGAACATCAAAAACATTAAGGTGTAGCAAAGAGATGATTGTATATTCTGTCTATTGGAAGGACAGAACCCAGCCCATCTCCTTAAAAATTGTGAAACTTTGATCTAAAATGAGGCATTTTTTTTATATAAAAAGTGTTGTGTTATAATAGCTGCGTTTTTTTTATTTGGGTCAGGTTCAAGGTCTAGATCAAGTCAATTTTTTACATGTAAAAACCACAACAACATAACCGAGATATTTATCTGGGTCTAGATCAATGATCTAAAATATTCTGTTTACATAGAATTGTAAGATATGGCGAAACGTAGATTTTGATTTTAAATTTTTTTGCAACATAGGAGGCCGAGTTTTTTAGACTCGCTTTTTGTCATCGCCATGATCGTTCCAGAGTAGGTCATTTGAAACTGTGACACCCAATAAACGAATGCTTTTACATTCACCTATTGGTTCATTTCACATACTGAATAAAATATCTTTGGAAACTCGGTCTTTGATCTGGAAACAATCAACAGCTGTGTTTTGGTATAGTTAAATTGATCAGGCTTGGTCATCCCAATTGGCGACTTGTTTTTAGGTATTTATTCACATTTATGGCAGCGTCTCAACGGGCGGGATTAATTCGTTCGTGTATTTTACCTTTTGAAGGAAGGGACTCGAACGACTTGTGCAGAGTACTATCATCTGCAAAACTATTTATTGGGTTGCTGGTGATTTTCAACAATTCGTTTATATAAATCAAAAATAGCGTTAATTAGTATAGACATAGAAGAAAATCCATCTAAGGACACCGAAATGTATCGGTTGGATAGAAAATTTTGAATCAGCTTCACAACATTGGGATGAAAGTAGGAATGCCAGACTCGATCGAATGCCTTTAAGATGTCTAAAGCGACAACGTACGTTTAACCATCTTTATCAAGTATGCTGTTCCAACAATGCGCTATAATGTTTAATAGATCTTTTGTTTCGAAAACCGTTTTGGCTGTCGGCTATTAAATGATTCGCGTTAGGAGTTTCCAAAACAGTGGAGTTCAGAGCAAAGAGTTCAGCGAACAAGTTAGATTTTCTTGCGGGATCATTGACGATTAAATCACCATCAATAATAGGGGGAATATAGAAGATTTTGTACCAGATTTTAAAGAATTAATGGCACTGTAGACACTCTTGTCAGAAATAGACATAGACGTAAGTTTTGAAGCTTTTGCTCTGTCAATTTCAGACTTTTCGTTTGAGATAATCTGATTTGATATTTTGTTGGCCTTTAGATATTGGGATCGATTGGCGGAAGTTTTGATGAATCCAAACATAAACTATCTGCGTTTGTTTCGAAGTGCTGTTTTGGCAGCTGTCGAATACAAGTATTTTTGTTTGGGTTTTACTATGTAGAAAGGAACAAATTTATTGATAGCAAATTGAATGGTTTCAGTAAAGTTTTGAGCAGAAACATTTACATTGTCAGTGTAAAAATAATGACTGTCGAAAAGGAAACCATGGAAAAAATTTTGAAGACCACTCTTATCCATTTTTAGTAGTGAAATATTATACGGGGTTCGGAAGCTGCAGTTTTAAGTAAATCAGTTTTGATAACTGATGAAATTAAATAATGATCAGAATTTCCAATATATACTACCTTTCGCTACATCGACACTCGTAATATCTGGCATTGTGGTAAGATGCAGATCTAAAAGAAGACTATTATCACCGCCATTACGGGGAGTGAAAATTGGGTTTTTAACAATTTGGCATAGGCCCTGATACCCGGTAAAAATGTCTGCCAGTTTTCCACTATTGTCAAAATCGTCGGTCGATTTGGAGAATTCCAACCATGATTTGTTGTGGACGTTGAAGTCACCGCTAACGATAAGTTCACAATTAGAGGACTTTGCTCTAATCTCGTCCACATTTTTTGTCAGTAAATTAAAAAAGTTTGGGTTACGTTTGTTGCAGGACCGGTCGGTATAAATCTATTGTGAAAAAAGTAATTTCTGGAAGACAAATCTTTAAAACCATTGTATTGAGGCCGTCACTGTGTAGTTCAAAATTTTGAAAGCGTGTATACGCAACACTCTCAAATATTTAGGGTTCCTGTTTGATATTCGGGATCATACCCTGACAGAAAAGTTATTTTGTTTCATCAAAAATAGAGCTACAAAAACTTATAAACTTATTACTGAATTTTTAAAAACAGTCTTTCTGAAGGAAGTAATCATATGTGTTCAATTATCCACTCACGGGTTATCCATATCCATGGTCGACTAGATATTATTTCAAGTTCTCCCTCAATATACACCAAAGATGAAATTCATAAATTCTATAACATATTAATTAAAAATGATATCACTAGAAATTGATTTAAAGATTTTTTTAATTTGCACAGCCTAGATAATAATAACATCGGCGTTTCCGATAAAATAGCTAAGTTACGACTTTTGATCAATATTTTGAGTAAACATTTTACCAAGCTCGCTCAATATTATCGATGCTTTATGTACAGACTACGGGTTGCAATGCTGGGATCTCGAGTCCCGGGATCCTTGGATCTATTACCTCCACTGTTTGCAGCACCATCACCATTACCTAAAATGAATTGAGATTACTATTCTCATAAAACTTAATAGTTAATTGTAAATAACAACTTACCCAAGACTCCACTTCGAAACTTCCTACGGCAGCTTTTTTTTGTATATGCAAATTTCCACTCTTTAAATTTTACTGTAGATTTAATTTAATTTGAACTCTTCTCATGCGAGCAAATCTCATTATTTTTACGTAATTGAATTTTCAGAACTTTGATGAGGTTGTTACACTGATTTTCCTAGAAGTCGGAGTAAAAGAATTAAATGTTTATTATTATTGTGTAAAATAATTATGAAAACTTACCGACCTGAAATAAGTTGTGGTGCCTGAACCACATTTGTCTGAACTATGAACTATCAAAATGTCAGCCATCTTCCAGCTAAAAATGTGCTGAAAGTTCGAAATTTTTTAATATGCCGGATAAAAAGATAGAGATATGAAAAAGAAAAGCTAAGGTCGATGAAAGGAAAGATTTAAGTCTCGATCCATCATGACAAGGAAGCAATTGTGTTACGACTTTTAAACATTAAAAAAAATATCTCTGTTGTAAAATTTAAACGATCTAGATGCAGGATCCAAAAAAAATTTTGTTGTGCTTATCAAGAAAACAACAATTTTTGAGTTCTGTTGAACCAGCACATAATTGTTCATTAGCTAAATTTAATAATTTTAAAACTGAATGTAGTATAGCTACAGTTAAGTGATAATTGTGCCATTTTATATCATAATAAAATTGATGACCTAAAATTAATAATGTCCATTAATAAATAGTGTTGTTAGTAGTCTCGTAGTTCCGCGATTAATAAAACGCTATGAGATTACAATCCTTAGTAGAGACAGCATTCTAACCAGCAAATTTAATATATGTATAAGAATCACTGTCCAAACGCTTAGAGGCTTCATCCCTCTGGTTCTTTTTTTCAATGAAAAATTAGTTAATTTCATGAAACTGTTTAATTTTTCCATAAATAATTAATAACAAGTTCACCTAAAAGACATATATTATATGTAATATGTATTCTTTGTTAGTAGTTTCTTATTCTTATAAAATTAATATTAACAACAAAAATATATTTTTTTTATTTTTCCGTTTCCCTAATTGAATTTTATTATTATACTTGTCGTTATATTCAATCATAAAAATAATAATAAGAATCAGGATATAATTGTAAAACTTATGATGTTATTCTTTGTATGACTCATGTAGTACAGAAAAAAAATGTAATGAGGAGCCTAACTTTCTCCAACTATAATTTTATATTCTTTAGAAGAACAAAATAAGAATAAAAATATATTTTGTTTTCTTTACTTAATACAAATTACAAATAATGAAGTATTTATTATTTCATATTAAAAGTTTCAGTAATTATTTTGTTCCATTTAAAATAAATTTTTATTAATAGTCCAATCAAAACAATAAAATTTTATTTTATGAATTTATTATGAAATATTAATCAATTGAAAATGATCTTTAAATTACATATTTTATAATGATAAGTAATAAAAATTCATATAACAATAAGTATTGCATTCAATTCTTTTACTATCAAATTATCAAACTATATTCCATTAAAATATTTCTAAGAAATTTTAATCGGTAAAGTGTTTTATGAAAATACTTTCAATAAATCCATCAATCAAAATGTTTTTGTTGGTATTGTGAAATGGTTGATTTCAGTTATTTTTATTTCATGAAAATTATAAAAATATTTCAAACATGTAACTACTAATCAACACAATTATTATTCAATTAATGAAAATTTATTAACGGTTAGGAATTTTACAGAGATTCTACTCCGTTGTAATGGTATTGCCAAAAACAATAAATTTAGTAATTCAAACAACAAGTTTTGGCAAATACTCTCTAAAAGAACTAGACCGTTGTAATGATTCTATTAATTTTAGTTATAGAAAGTATGTATGCAAACTTACTTCTCACAAGAAACGCACAAAATTCGAAGGGTAAGGCGCCTTCACCCAAAGTTAGCGTAAGTAATTTTATCTGCTTTTTTCTTGCTTTGTCGAGACAATGATTGTATTTTTTCTTTATCGCAGAAATCGGAGAGATATTTTAAACTTCAAAAAAATTATTTGTGTTTTTTTTTCATTCTCGCAAATATTGGGCATTCTTTTACAAATCGAACAGATTTGAACAAAACCTTACCGACACATTATTGATTTGGCTGAAATTAAGGGGTTTTATATCGAAAAAAAAGATATTCGTATTCGAGGATTTTTTTTAATAGAGCGGTTCTAAGTTTCAAGGATTTCATGATTTTTGGCTTGACGACTTATTTTCAAAAATTCATAACCTCGGTGCTATTAAAGGTATAGAAACTTCTGTTTTGTTTTATTATATAGTTATACAGATTTTATTTTATCGCTCCGATCTCTCTGATAGAGAAAGTAAAGTCGGACAAGTGCGAATATAATTCGCTCACCAAGGGTTCCTTGTATATGATATTGTACGAGAATAGTTCTCTATTTTAGAGATAAATCAAAAACGGTGTTTTCGAAAATTTCAAAAAAAATTGTTTTGGCTAAAAAAAAATTCACCTTTCATATAACACCCCATCTCTCAACGTCAACAATAACTATTTTTCGAAATTTCTTCTATCAACCCGACTAAAGAACATTTGAAATGATGAGCCGACTCGACCGCTCTAGTTTTTGTTTGCAACATTCTCTATAAACTTGGACTTTTTCAATTTTTCGCTACTGTAATGTTCGAAAATAAGGGCGGGGGGTACAGAAAAAAAATTACATATTGTGTTCCGCAGCAATCGCATAACAGAATAAAATTAACAGCTGTTTATTTTATTCTATTAAGACAAATAATCAACACAATTATGGTTGTTAAAAACGTTAAAAACAAAAATAAGGCGTCCAGGACAAATATTTTTTGCAAATACTCGCGCACTTAATTTTTGTTTCAAAATCCGATGCTTCCCTGCGTATTAATATAAAAATAGATTAATTGATCCTTTTTAATTGTTGACAAAAAATCCCCAAATAATTTAAAATTTCTTAATGTTGTCTAATATGAATACATATAGACATATAAGACAATGATTGATTGGAAACAATCAATAATGACTATACAATCGTGACTTGGATGTTAGTTATAGAATAGAAATATTCCCCATTCTATGAATTCACACAAAGTAATGTCTAGAAATTTATTGCAAAAATTCTCGTATAATTAACTAACATTTTAATAATATTGGAGTCTAACGACAGTGGAAAAATTCAACTTAAGTAAAATAAATAAGTAATTGGTGATGAAGTTTCAATTTTAAAATAACTATCGCCTCAGCGGCGACTCTGATAGCGTGTCTGTCTAAGGATTCGAATAAGGCACTGAAGAGGAAGGTTCGAATTCATCCGAAACACGTAGCATGAGAAGTGGAGTTTTTAGCTGAGAAACTTCCAACCATACCTTTGATTTGAAAAAATTCAAATAACTTCCTTACTTCCTTAAGTTTTAATTCTTCTCGAAAAAATCCCCAATAAAACTAAAATATTTTTCTGAATGAATTGCCAATTATGCAAGTCTTGTTATTAAAATAAATAAAAACGATCTGAAAAAAACATTAATATACTTTTTCTGCATACGAATTGAAAGAAAATAATAAAATCAACTTCAAAGGAGTGAAATAAAAAAATAAAAATTTTGCTCTTAGATTCGTGTTTAATGAATTTTATTCTCTCTCAAATTAGCAACACTCGCTCGTGCCCGGCTCGCGTTCACCCACACAATAAATTACTGTTATTTAGAATCAGAGGCGTCAATTGGGTAGGGCTGGGGGGCATTGCCCCCCCCCCCCCCAAAGGATCTGATACTATCAATACATCGATTCAATAAAACCATCCAATCGTGGTAGAATTATACACTATAAAAATTTCAATGCAGTGTTATTTAGTAAATTCGTCTAATTTTTAGAAGATTTACTAAACTAATATACCAAACCAATTTTATCGCATACTATTAATTGAAATATATCTGATAATATAATTATTACGTTACATATTATTTTGGCCCGACTAAAGTACAGTTCACCGCAATATTCAAACCGTTATCGTTCTTTGTATCAAGGACTAGAGTGCCGCCGATACGAAAGGCGGTCGTATTGCTTCTAATCTTCTGATGAAATCAGTTTTATAAACAAAACACGATCGTTCTTCCAAAACGCCGTGGGTGCGTATTTTGACAAAATTCTATCGTACTGTAAGGTGCGCGGCATCACCGCTTTTAGAAGAACGATTGTGTTTTGTTTATAAGATATTCGTGTCTGAGCCAGAGGAAACAAAATATTTCATTAATATAGGGTTCTTTGATAGTTCATAGTGCAGTATTTAACATTCAAATTTCAATTGTTATTGGTCATTGGTAATTTATATAAACTTAAAAGTAAGTACATGCAGCAGAACACAACCTAATCATATCCCACTTATTTGGAGAACCCTGACTGTTTGGCCCTGTTTTTTATCTGTATCATATTGTAAAAACTTTACAAGGCTTTTTTAAAAACAATAAATTAAAAACAATTCTAAATGTAAAATCCTATAACATATCAAAGGTTTTCTGGATAGTTGTGCTAATTTTTATAAAATGAATGAAAATAATTACGGGAGTAATTTAAATTTTTTGTGTTATTTCTAGTGATTTTATAATAGTGAATGGACAAGCAGAATTTTCTAACGACACGAACCAATATTTAAGTAATGTAAATATTTTCAAAGTATGTTATGAAAACTTGCTGACATATTCTTTTCGCTGTATGGACTATAATTTTTAATTTATAAAATATTATAATAAAATCCAAAACGTATCCTAAACGTCGATTTTTGTTCATTTTTTATACAGTCACAGGGAGGGAAAAACTATTACTTTTTTGTGGTAGGTTTTTCTTATACATTTAAAAGAAGCTCCCAATAATTGTACAATTTTGAATCAAATGAAAAATTTACGCACGTTTATGGGTAGTAAACTGACCAGACGTCCCACGCTGCGTGGAAATGCCCCACATTTCATTGCGTTGTCCCTCGGAGAAATTCGTCCCACGAAGCGTACCACGAAACAAATATTTCCACCACATTTGCCCGCATTATCCAAATAATCAAAAAACCTTATATCTACCTACGTACAGTTTGCGCAATATCTTAGTCAAAGCAATGGCTTCACAGTTTTTTCTTGCAGTTTGTATAATGTTATGTATATGTTGATTTAACTATATTGAGAGAACCAACCAGTGCAATATTTTTTTTACTAAAATAGTGTTTTACTTTTAACTATAATTTTCTTAGAAATACTAAACTCAGTTTTTTTCACTTCAATAATTTACATTTTGTTTTGCGAATATCTTGTGATGTCTAACAGATCTACCTCAACGAAAAGGTTTCTTTGTTTATAGAAACATCTCCCCGGTGTATATACGAGAGATCGAAAGTATATTATGAAAAATAAAATACAAAATATTTTACTTAAAAAGGACTCAGTTTTCCGTATAAATTCCTAAACATTTAAATTTTCAAACCAGAGTTTTACTTTATTCGAGCACTCATTTCAATCCTTTGAAATAATATTCAAAAATTAAAATGTTCATAATTTGAATATCGTTCTTAGTCGTAAGAGTAAAATTTTTGTTTTTTCGATTTTACTCCTTTGGAGCAGATTACATTTTCCTGTTCTTTTATTCGTTTTGCAAAAGAAAAAAAGTAGTCCCTCTACGTCACCCTTTATATTCATTTTTCTAACAATACATGAATAATTGAACGAATCATTTGAAGCATTTTACGTTGGAAAGCATCAAATTTGAAGCAAAAATAAAAGTTTTAAGTATTTGAAAGAAAATATTTATTTCAATTTAGTAGCAAGAATGATATTTTATTATTTTCACTCCTGTATGTGGGAGTGTTATATTTTTTTTAAGCTACGCACTCTGAAAGAACAAAGTAAAGGAGTGATATAAGTAGCGTTTCAAACTCTGTTTAAAACACACTTTAACTAGGTAGCTCAAAAGTAAAATTATTATTTTCTAATTTATAATTTTTTTTTCAATAAAGAACAAACAAAGTAGAGAGCATAAAAACTTGATAAATGGTATAAATTTGCAAAAGATAGAAAGAGAGGTATACTGTATACCTCTTATACTTACAGAATACAGAAAAGATATATTAATTATTTAGTAAAATTAAAATAAATTGTTTCAATTGTTTTGCAGTCTTTAGTTGTGTAACAAAAGTTTTAAGCTACCATAAAACGTAAATTTATACTAATTACTTCGGTCTGAAAGACCTAAGTATTACATTCATGAGCTCAAAGTGAAATTCTTATCCCCACTTTTTTTGGCATTTCTCGACGTTTTAGGACCTACCGATTCTAAATAAGCAAAAAAAAATGTGTGTGTCTGTCGGCCGTCCGGCCGTCCGTCGCAACCGACGAAATCTAGAAAACCGCTGGACGGATTTCAAAATTTTATTTTCTAAAAATAGGTTTACTCAAAGGGAAGAGCCGAAAGGACGATGTGTTCGATAACTGTACCGGAAGTGTGTCAAAAAAATCGTCAAGTGTGTCAAAACAAGGAAATTTGCATATATTTTGCTTAAAAAACGTTTATTTTAAGTGATTACGAGTAGGAACATTGAATTTGGAGAAATCTTGATGGTCGGGATTGGTATGTGAGACCAAAATCTAGATTATTTCATTATAAGTTTGTCAAAAATATGTTGTCAAGTGTGTCAAAAGAATGATTTTTATTTACTTTTTTATCAATTTTTTGGAAAAAAAATATAATTAATTGTTTGTTTGAAATGAAGTTTTATTATTATTATTGAGAACTAGCAGACCCGGTGAACTTCGTACCACCTATAATTTATTTGTAGAAAACTTTTGATCAGCGATTGTTAATCCTAATCGACATTCTACCTCCAATCCATTCAGATTAATAATAGTGGCTGCATAGTTTGGTTGGAATTTTATTTGGCTATTAAACGAAACTATTATTTATTATTATATACATTTATTATTAAAAAGATTATCAAAAATATTATCTTAATGCGATATGCTGTACAATATTTTTTGTTAATTCCTGAGCGGAATACACGAACAAACTTGAAGGTTTTCTAGCCCTCAAACACGCAACATATAATTGATTATGCGAAAAACACGAGGTTTCTAGATCCAGCTCATAAATTCACATTGTTTGACTTCGTTACTTATTAAAAGTCATTACAAATACCAATCGAATTGGAAAGTATAAACGTTTAAATAGGATGATAGTCTAAAGAGATCATTGGCAAAATTACAATTAAAATAACAATTTTACCTTGAAACTTGCCGTTTAAAATGGTATTGAAATTTTTAAGCAAAATAATTGGTGAACCAATCTTCAATCGAAAATTATGTGGTGGCATTCTAGTTAAATCTAATTAATTCAAGAGTTCAACAGGATAGATGAACATTCCTCAGGATTGACAACAGAGAAAATCGGTTTGAATGATATTTCATTGCCAGGCAATAACTGTTGTATTTTAAAATTGATTGCGTCGACATCTATAGATTTTGTGGCCCAAAAAACTCGATCACGTAGCCACGCATGATTAATGTAATTAGCTTGTAAATTTGGAAATATATACTTTCAAGAATGCAAAACTTACTTACAATGCTGCAGTATATTAGCATATATACGAAGTTTCGTCAAAATCCATTATCAGAAACTGATGTATAATTGAAGTTTCAAATAAATAGATCCTCAAGAGATCCCTCACGTCATTTTCCAATATCGCCAAGAAACTAATCAGTTTTTTGTCCTTCTAATCTCCATTCAATTCGATTATCAGGTACAAATGTTATAGATCTTTAAAAAAACGGAGTTCTGGAGACCCCCATGCCCCTCCAATCCTTTGTCCAATGTATTCAAAAGCTTATAAAATCGTTTTTAAATCTTTTGTTTTAAGTTACATCAACGTTTTATGAAAATCGATTTGTAACTGTAGACTATAGTAGGGACAAATCCTTTAAAAAAATTAAAAAAAACTTTTTAGCCGGAAGTGACAAATCCAAATTGGGTACGCAGAAATATCGGAAACAGTACTAAAACCTTATATATCAAGTATCAATAAGATTGAAAGCCAGGATTAGAAGTTATTGAAGTTTTAAACTTTCAGGTGTTCGGGAGACCCCCCGCCATTTTGTCCAATTTTATCCAATTAAAGATATGAACCATTCTTAGATCAACCTTATTGCACACTTTTTCATAAAAATCAATCAAGCCGTTTAGGAGGAGTTCAGTCACAAACAACAGAACAGAGGAAATATATATATAAAGATTACGAATCGATTGTATGGGAGTATAGAAAAGTGTTGCTTTTAGACTTTTTCTCTCCGTAAGAACCATCCTCGTACTTCAAGGAATATTTTAAACAAAGAATTAGCGAAATCGGTTCGGCTGCTCTCGAGATTTGCGCTTAGCAACACATTCAGCGATTCATTTTTATATTATAGATTGTGGCATTAAAGTTTGTCAAAAAATGTTGTCAAGTGTGTCAAAAGATTTTTATTTAGTTTTTTACCCAATTTTTTGGAAAAAAATAAAATTGTTTCTTTGAAATGAAATTGTCAAGTGTGTCAAAAGAAAGATTTTTATTTATTTTTTTACACAATTTTTTGGAAAAAAAATAAAATCAATTGTTTGTTTGAAATGAAGTTTTATTATTATTATTGAGAATTATGGCATTATAAGTTTGTCAAAAAAATGTTGTCAAGTGTGTCAAAAGAAAGATTTTTATTTATTTAAAATGTAATTGTAATGTAATTTAAAATGAAATTGGACATGGAAATTTTTGAATTTGTTATAGTTTTTGAAATATTTTTAGAATTTTGAAAAAGTTTGTATTTTTGAGTTTGTAATAATTTTTGCAATATTTTTAGAATTTTGGAAAAAGTTTGAATTTTTAAGAATTTTTGAAATATTATTGGAATTTAGAAAAAATTTAAATATTTGATTTTATTCTAATTTTTGGAATTTTGAAAAAGTTTGATTTTTTTTAATTTTTACAATATTGTTGGAATTTTGATTATAATTTTCCGGCAACGTATTGATGTTTCGTGTTAGTTCTGTAATAAATTTTTAAACAGAGATAAAAAATACTTGTACTTTAACAAAGAGTTATATTTGATATACATCGCTGCCCAAAATTAAAAACCATGTCCTCATAAAAGTTTTTTGCCGAAAACTATATCAAAATGCTTAACCCAGACCGAAGTCTTGATATCTCAGAGCTGTGAAATTTCAGCCCCGCCATATTTTTTAAAATTATATTTAAAAAGTTCTCCTGCAAATCAAGACGGATAGAAAACGTTTACGTAAATTCTCATATGATATTGAATTGGACTATGTTTTTATAAAAAAATCAAAATATAACGACGCAAAGGTTTATTGTATTACCAGTCGGAGTGAATTTACAAATTAACAGTGGACATTATGATATTAAAAGACATATAGATACAGATAAACATAAAAAAGCGTTGCTATAAGCCGCCAGCTCCACACAGAGAAAAATATGATTCTAGTATCAAAATATGCAATATTTTGATATAGATTTTTTCGAGTTTTATTAAATCAAAACATTTTTTTCTTGTTGCAAATAAAAATATTTTATGATAAATGAAAATCATTTGGTACAATAATTTATTTCAATTAATGATGTTAAAAACTTTATCTTAAATCATAGAGAGAAGAAATTTACAAAATAAAACAAACATTTTTCAATACAAGAAATTCTTTAAATTAAATCAAATGTTTATATTTTAACATAAGAAAAACGATATAATTTTCATTAATTTCTCAATATCTTTAATTTTTATTTTGAAACAAATAAATAAACTACATTTAAATCAAAATGTTGCTTTATTTAAATCATTATTTGTAAATCAAATATGAAACAAACAATTTTTAGCACTAGATTAAAAAAATTATTCAATAATTTATTCAAAAAAATTAATATTTCAAGAAAATACAATTTTAAGCTAATAAGAAGCTCAATTCATTTGTGTTTATTGCTTTAATTAATTTATATTGATTTGATTTTTTGTAATAATTTACTAGTTTACTATGTAAACTCGTCAGTTATATCTTCCATTCGCCAGTAAAAACCATTTTACCTAGCTTGTAATGTAAAATACTATTATAGCAATGCTTTTATAAACTAAATTCCTGAAAGAATACGGTTTAATAATGCTCTGCATTTATTATAGACCGAGAGCCTGCGACGGCCAGACCTTCGTTATTTTATAAAAGCTGAACTTTTTCAGCGCATACCCCCTACTCAGGTAAAAACGATTAGCGACATATGAAGTTTGGCTTTGGCAGGGAGCAGGTAACAAATTGATAATGTTTAAGGGTGTCTGGCAGAGGGTTACCACGATAGTAAGTGTCAATGGGTGTCTTGACTTCTAATACTACCCCGAAGAATATATAAAAAAATTACCTTTTATTCTTTCACGAAACTTTGAAGGCCCCTTTGTTGCCTGCTCCCTGCCAAAGCCACCATGATCCACACTTCATATGTCGCTAATGGTTCCTACCTCAGTAGGGGGTATGCGCAGAGAAACTCCCAGCTTTCATAAAATAACGAAGGTCTGGCCGTCGCGGGCTCTTAGTCTATTAGTAAACGAACTAAAATCGCTTGAAGTAGATGAACTTTTGATGACTTGTGGACCCACATTTTTTACAAATATGATGCAGAGGAGCTAATATTTCATTATCTATAAAACTCGCTTTTTTGAAATGGGGGAATCCCAAAAGTCCATTTTTCAAAAAGTTTCAAAATAAAAAAATTTTGAATCAAAATACGTTTGGTTTTCTAAGAAAATTGTTTTCTGTCACAAAATTAATTTTCTTGAAACAAAATTTTTTTATTTCTTTCATTATAAACATTTTTACATCAAAACAATTTGTATTAGATAATCGTGTGACATCGTGTTTTTCTTGTCGTATCGTAATCCTTTATAGTTGTTTAGTTTACAAATTACACTTTACAGTGCATATGTTTAGTTGTTAGCGTAGAAGTTGCTCTTGAAGAAAACTAAAAGGTGAACTTGAATAAATACAAGTATGTATTCAAAAAAGTGAAGAAGCGAAATAAGTTTGGAAATTACATAAGGTTTGTTCCCATAAAATAAATTTAAAAGAAAAATATAATTAAAACTTAGTAAACGGTTAAATTAAACATTTTAAACATAAGTTGTATTAAATATATGTTTTGAAATTATTATAGATTTATATACACTTAATTCTGTTCTTTCCAATTTTCTGGGGAATTTTTTTAAAATTTATGGTGTTCTAACTTATTTGTAATTTATTTAATGGGGATCCCGGTTGTTAATAGTTTATATATGTAAGTATATATAAACAATATATAATTTATTTATGTTTTAGAAATATGACGGGTATGGAGGAATCTAACTTGATTTTCTTTAACGAGGGATCTGAAGAGAATGATAGAATTCCACAAGACAATCAACTTAGTATAAACTCATCGATAATAATTGCAATTGCGGACCCTTTATATGATTTACTGGTTTCATGGGACATGGAATACCTTTACACAAAAATGAAAGGTTATTTAAAAGTTGTTTAACACTATAATATTTTGTTAATAATATGATTTTAATTAATTTATATTTTATACAGAATGTGGGTTTGATTAAGAAACATTAAAATACTTAACAGAAAACGAAATAAATGTCTTATTTCCCTCATTCGGTGATATTGGCGTAAACATGAAATCCAGGATAAAATTATTGGAATGGCGTCGAGACAATGTAATGATTTTATATAAGCATATTTCATATAATTAACTTTAATTACAATAATACAATTTTTTTACAGTTTTAACGATGTTCTTTCTGCGATAGATAATGCCGTCAAACTAATTTTTGTATTTAACTTAAAACATCCATTTGAGTCACAGAAATTTTATGAATTTTTGCAAATTGGGTATTTTAATATTCCTGCGAAAAAGGAAGTATGTGCAGATGTTACTCCGTTAATAAAATCACTCAATCTTTAGAATGTGATATAATATAATATATTTGTCTCTTAATTTATTTTTCATAAAACTTTATTGTTGTGTTATTTGTTTAGTTTCTTACTTATTTAAGTGGTTCGTACTAATAATCACCTATGAAATAATTATGTATACATATATATATAAATGAAATAAATTTTTTAATTTTTTATAAATAATTTATTTCAATTTAAACGAGAATATTTCCTAGAATAAATTGAGGATTCAATTCATTTACGCGCGTATGGATGCATGTATGTATGATTGTATGTATGTATGTATGTATGTATGTATGTATGTATGTATGTACGTATGTATGTAAGACAAAACAGTGGTTTCGAATCAAAGCTTTTCTTTTCTCAATTCAAAAAAAATTATTTTAAATAATAGTACATTATGATGCTAGGACGTAAAGCTAAAGATTTTGGACGGATGTGAAGTTTGCAAATCGAGGCGCTAGCCGAGATTTGCACCCACATTAAGTCCAAAATAGCTTACGTCCGTGCATCATATACTATTTTTTATTCGCCGCAAGCAAAATATTTTAAGAAAAGTTGTTTATTCTAAATTAAAATTATAAATTTTCATAAATTTTAAAATAAAAATATGTGGAACAAGTAACCTTTGAAAAAATATTTATTATTTTTTCCAAATTCGATGACAACAAATGATAACAACTATTTTAATTGGATAATGAAATTTTGAATTTGTGGGTTGCTTTGATAAAAAAATTTATTTTTCATAGAATTTAAACAAATACAAATGCTTTTTACTTTTTTAGACGTAGCTATGACAACAAAATAAATAGTTGAAAAGTGATACTTTAAAGCCGCAAATCACAGTAATAAAGTAACACTTTAATATATAGGCGAATAAAAAGACTATTTATATTTTAAATTTGTTGAACAAAGATTTCTACAATAAAAATAAATGCTTTGATTCAAGACATTCGAAAAAAAAATTGTTTAACTAGAGATAATAGCTTTCTGAAACAAAAACAAATAATTTTGATTTAAAAAATCTAATAATTCGATACCAAATTACTAGTTTTTTTTTAAAATAATGATTTTTTGATTTATACTTCAAAGTCATGTATCGAATCAAAATACTTTTTTGTTCACAACAAGAAAAAAAAGTATGGGGTGGTATTTATACAAGGGAATTTCTTAATACAAGCAAAAAATACTTAAAAACCGCAATTTTTTTTCTCTGTGCAGTAGCTTGAACAAGTTTTGTTGTTATTTTGTTTTCTTGTTGTTGTTTAACATTGACAAAAAGTTAGTTGCAATTTGCGCTGATAACACGAACACCGATTTTAGTGATATCACGTCAAGAAGTGAAAATTTAAAAGCAAGCTAAGCTCGAATTTGAACCAGAATGTATTGGGTATTGGATTCGCACATATTCTAAATAATGCAATAAGAAGTGCTGCTGATTTAAATGGCAGGGTTAAAAAAATTTGGACATTTTATTGTCTTTACTGGAGACGTTGAAGGAGTTCTGCGGCAAAAGTAATGTCGAACATAACCAACTTATTGGATACAGTGAAACTCGCTGGCTGGCGGTAATGCCAGCACTAGAAAGAATTTTGAAAATGTACGAACCACTGAAAGCACATTTTCTAACGGTTGAAAAATGTCCAATTAAAATAAAAGAATTTTTTGAAGAATTAAATAGTACACAAATAGTAAAGGAAAGCATTAAATAGTACATTTATGCACAATCTAGTTAGCATGTTTTCACCGTCTCACTTTCTCGCAATAGAAATTCTAATTAGTTAGTATTTGGAAGAACGTTTGCATTTTGTCCCACCTTTTAACAATTTAGCTCTGATCAGTTTAGAGTAGACATAACTCTTTCTGTCTGAGACAAATAAAGGAAAACAAACAAATAAACAAACAAGCAAACAAACAAAAAAACGATTCGACATAAGAGGAGTCGCGTAGGGATTGCAATCCCGTGGTGTTTTATGGATCCTGGGACTACGTGACTCATAAATTTTAAATTCCGTGATGCCCGGGATCTAAAAAATCGTATAGAAAAACCATCCTTTTTTTATGCTGCACGATCTGTTGTCGGTTACAAATTCACTCTTTGAACAGTTACAAAGCAAAGATATAATAATTTCTAGCACAAGCGCTTTAATTAAAACTACTTTCTTGATGCTTAAACAATGCAGAGATGATACTAAATTTAAAATTATTTTTAACAAATGAAGGGATTTTGCAGAACTTCGCTTCGATGAAACAACACTAGAAGACACAGATCTAGCATAGTAACCAAGGTAGCTCAAAAGCATTTTATTTTCATTTCTAAGTCCATGCATTTAAATGCTTTTAAATATATGTGTGTATAAAAATGTGCATGTTATATTTTACGAAAAAAATCTTTTTATGTCATTTAAATTCTCGCCCCCCCCCCCCCCCCCCCCTAAGATTTTGGTGAAATGACGCCACTGTTTAGAATTAGAAACAAGAACGATTTTTTTTATTTTTTCTCCTGTATTTGAAAATTCGCTCTGAATAAAACGGAGTAAATTAATGGAGTAAATTAGGGATATAAGAAGTATTTTTAACTCAGCTTATTATACATCAAAAATCGGTCATGTACCTTTTTTTTGGTTTCTTTAAGCTTTATTTCTTTCATGCTTGTTGTTTTAAATTACATTATTTATGTAAGTGTGAGTACGATATACCCTGTATTTTCACCCATCCAACAGGAAATATTCCGCAATGTCCACAATAGAAATGGTTTCAATGTTTTTTGTATTTGTTTCAAATGCTTAATTTAACATCTTATGGATTTATAGGTTTCTTGCCTAATATTTTCCACTGAATGATAATATATTTATCCCCTTGTATAATATAGCATGTTACCCACTCGAAAAATTGCTTTAATCTCTGAATCGGTTGCAGCTGCAACCATCCCATATGCTCCGTCACTGAGATACGCCAGATTTGTGTAACACGAATCGTTTTAGTATTTAGATTCATGACACTGTTAGAGCAGGCGTCAGCAGCAGTTGTACTATTTATTGGTTCATAGATTCACATAAATGTGGAACGAATTACTTAAAATTGTGAAACGAATTTTGTTTTAAGTAACAACAAATCGAAGACGTAAGATTTTGTAGAATGTTATTGTAATATTTAAAAATATCTTTGAATATTTCCGTTGACAGGACTTGGTCGTTACAGCACGTTTTTTTTACTTGTCTATTAAATGAAGATGATTAATTAAAGATGAAAAGCATATGATTGGTGTCCATATCAGCAATTCTGTATGATCCAACGTCAGTTATACTTGTAGAGTGTCTCTTAGAGATCATGAAATGATCGATTTGATTTTCCGTTCTTTCGTCATTTGACTTCCACGTTGCTTTGTAGATTCTCTTGTGAGGGAAGAAATTGCTGGAAATTACTAGATCATACATGATACATCATAGCCAGCTCGGCTATGTGAAAAGGGCTGATAAAAGGGCTGATATGTGTTTTAAGTTCTGCACTTCTAGCAATTTGAGCTTTGAAGTCATCTCCCACGATTTTTATATCGTGCCACGGGATGTTATGGATGACTTCTTCGAGTTCTAGAAAGAACAGGTCTTTAATGTCATCTGCTTTGTCTTCAGTAGATGTATGAATATTACCGATCATTACATTAAATGTTTGCGTGCGTATTCACAGTGTGCGTGCGCATTTATGAATTCCACTATCTAACCATCTTTGTTCTTGTAATGCTACTATATCTAGTGTGTAGCTATCAATTTGGTGTGTGAGTTCTAGTAGGTCTCCTTGTCTTCTAAGGCTTCGAGGCCAGTGTACAGAGTTCATAAAAAATAATTTTTTTAGGGAAATTGTGGGTTAGTCCTCCGTCCATACCTAATTTTCGTGCATGGATCCATACTGCATCTTAAAGTTATTAGATAAAATCTTTGTACACAATTATATAGCGAGCTGCTTGATTTAAGACAGATGCCCGTTCCAAGCCGCTCCTAACATTGAGAACCGATGCTTGAATTGCATTTGTTTTACGGTGCCAATAACTCGCCATAGTGTAGAATTATTGAATATAAGCAGTATTTATTTTGCACCTCTAAACTCCTAGTTCTGTAAGCGTTACCCAGGAAACACGGCGTGGACGTAGAATTTTGGATTTTCGCTACCCAACGAACGGACGGCAGACGACGGAAATTTTGATTTGCTTTTTTAGAATCGTTAGGGCCTAAAATGTTGAGAAATGTCAAAACAATTGTTGGTGAAATATTGACAACAGCCTCGATTACAGGTACAAATAAAATTCAAGATCTGAATATTTTTTTTTCACTTTCAAAATCAAAGGGAATTCCTGAAATCAAAACCAAAGTTTAGAAACTCAATTAATAGAAAATAAATCAAAAATCAATTTTTGTTTATTATTCTTTTAGTTTTCTTGATTTTCAATCATTTCTTATTCCTTAACTTATTTTTATTATTTATATTATTCTTTTATTGATTTCATGTAAATAATAATGATAATAAAAGAGAAAAGAATTCAATTGTCGGAGGAATTCAAATTGCAATTTGAGCAAAGTATAATCGAAAAAAAATTAAAATTGCTTTCTTTGATGGGATTAACATTCTTTTTTTTCTGTTAAGATTCACTTGTTTTCTTTTATGAGAGTCGATGTAGGGTTGGCTAAGGTTAGATATGTGTTCATTTACTAATGCTAATACAATCTGAATAATAATTTAATTTTAAGATTGAAAATTGATTTTCCGTTTCTAACCCCAAAGGTATGTTATGTCAAAGATTTATTTTATGTGTGAAAAAAGAATATCAAATAGATAAGGGATACATCAATTTGGAGCATTGGAAAAATACGAACGAGTTTTCTATTAATTATGGTAATCTAAAAGATTTTAGGGAATGTAGAGGTAAAAGTTAATTACAAGTATTATAATAAATTACAGTTTCTTCTATGGAGACACCAAAGTTAAAGCCCATTCCAAACCACTTTTATTTCTTTACAACGACAAACTAAATTGTTAAATTCATAAAACGATCTTTAATAATTTCTACAACCAATCAAATACTAATCGTAGGAAAAATATACCATTAATTTTTAACTAACAGAAAAATATTAAATTTCAAGATTTATTTTAAGTTTTTGTTTCCCTGCCTTTATATTATTATTATGTTTTTGACTTCTAACCTCAAATACTAAAATAAACATAAAAAAAATTGTCTTTTGACATGTTAGCACATTATGAACGTATTTAAAAGGTGATCTGCTTTCTTTAAGTTGGAATATACTTTTCTAACTGGAATTTATGGTTGGTGTTTCATGTAAAAATTTTCTTATTAAACATTAAGAAAATTTAAAAGGATTAAATTGATTTATGCGTATTGTTGAGTTAAACGAAATTTAAATAAAGTTTAAGATTTATTCTTTCTTATCTGAAATGATTTGTGAGTTTATTGATTTTTAGTTTGTCTTGAGTTGTGAGGTATTTCAAACTATTACCAGACACATACATGGCAATAACACTAAACTGTTCCCTAAATCATAATGATAAAAAGGATACATTAAACAATATTTCAAAGAATAAGTTGAACATTTTAAAATTAAAAATATGAGGGGGCTGAAGTCTCAAGGCTCTGAGATGTTAGGATTTTGATATAAGATGGGTTAGGGATTTTGATATAGTTTTCGGTAAAACACTTTTATGAGGACATTATTTTTATTTTTGGGCAGCGATGTATATCAAACATAAAACTCTTTGTTAAAGTACGTGTATTTTTGTATCTCTGTTTAGAAATTTATTACAGAACTAACACGAAACATCAATACGTTGCCGGAAAATTATAACAGATCATTAATTAACATAATTTAGTGAAAAGATGACACAATCAGCAAACTACTCAAAAACCTCTCCATTTAGCATTTCGAGAAAATATTACAAAAATAAAAATTCATATTTCTTTCAAAATTCCAAAAATATTGGAAAAAAGTCCAAGCGGCACGTATATCCGCTAGAAATAGGTAAATTTCGGGACCAGACAGCTTTGTGTACAAATAGAATTGGATGTGTCAGATTAGTTTAAATAAAAAAATCCCAGCGGCAGGTATATCCGCTAGAAATAGGTAGATTTCGGGGTCAGACGGTTTTGTGTCCAAATAAAATTAGATAAGTCAGATTAGTTTAAATAAAAAATATAAGTAGAAACAGAATAATTCAAAAAAATTATCGAACCAAATTAAATACATTATCCGAACTAACTCCATCAATACAATTTCGGAACAGTTTTATTTCAGTTGGTTTAAACGACTTTTAATAACATATTAAATCCACCAAAGATCAAATAAACTACGTCACAACTACAATTATACCATCACACATAATTTATAATCAAACATTATCAAACAATTTTATTTCAAAATCATCTTTTGTGTTGTGTTTTTTCGTTCTTATTTAATCTTTTTTCAAACGGTTACTTAGTAAAAAAAATAAAAACAAAAGAGATTTTGATAATTTTTCTATGGTATTAAATGGGTTGATATTTTCCTTGTAAGGGTTGCATTATAATGCTTATAAAAATGGAACCTTTTGGGTTAGAAAGCTGAAATTTTTTGAGGCTATAGTTGAAAAGTATGTTTAAAAGCTAAGATGAATTTAAATAACATAAACTGAAACATGATGAAAGCATTGCTTTTTGCGTTTGTTTTCATTTCAACAGTCGTAGGGTCTCAACCGTTAGACTTAAACTATTATTTTTGAAAATTTTGGAAAGATTTATATTTTAAGTACGTGAAAAAAAGTTTTCAAATATGAGCTTGGCCATTTCAGCTAGATCAAGGGCAGCAAAGTTTAGTAAATTTTTAAAACAGCTGATTTTTTAGGAACCTGAAACGCCAAAGTAGTCATCTGGATAAAAATGATAAAAAAAGGTTCAAATATTCAATATTTTTAAATTTTATTAAAATATTATTATTCAAACGGAAGTTATAGCGCCCTAGATTATTCGACTTTTTAGGCTCTAGCCGCTTAACCGGTACCCGGATATGGCCAGTTCACGAACTTGTCCAAGACATTATTTGCCGAAACATACACAGAAAATTATTTTGGTGTAGGTCGAAAAATGCGACCGTGAGAGTGCCGCTAAATTCCGTTATACCTCATATCGTTATATATATATATATATATATATATATATATATATATATATATATATATATATATATATATATATATATATATATATATATATATATATATATATATATATATATATATATATATATATATAATTTTTTTTTTTTTTTGTTTTTCCATCTCCGCTTATCACATATAGTCGTTTGGCATCAAAATTTTTCCGAAATTCCGAGATGAAGCCCATTGCAATAGGTAGATTTTTATATGAAATCTACCTAAAATTTAAGTAGAATAGTCCAAGTCCAGAATAATCCAAAAAATTTATCAAACCAAACTAAATACATTAACGGAAACTACTTTATCAATGCGATTTCGGAACAGTTTTATTTAATTTGGTTAAAACTACTTTTAATAACATATTAAATCCACCAAAAAGCAAATAAATGTTCTCACAACGTCACACCTACAACACCACCACACATAATTTATAATCTAAAATTGTCAAACAATGTAAAAGTTGTTCAAATAATTCAAATATCTACAATTTAGGAAGACTTTTGTAAATGTGCACTGTGTTTTAGGATAGAACATTATCCTAAAACACAGTGATGTGTAATCAATATGCATATAAGAAAATATTCCTTAATTTAAAACAATAATGACTCAGCTTTGTTTTATTTGTTTTTTAAATTTTTGCGAAAAACTAAAAACTGAAAAAAAAAACAAAAGAAATTTTTTTAATATTTTTTCTATGAGATATTTTTATATGTTTATGGAAGTTGTTGTTGCAATTGAATGGCATGCATTAGGTTTAATGCTAATTACATTGAGACCTCTTGGGTTAGAAAGCTGAAAATTTCTGAGGTTATAGTTGAAAAGTTTATCTAAAAGTTAATATGAGTTTAAATAACATTAACTCAAAAATGAGGAAGACATGGCCGTTTGCGTTTGTTTTCGTTCTAACAGCCCTGGTGTCTCAACCTCTAGACTTGAACTATTTTTTTTTTAAATTTTGAAAAAATTTATGTTTTAGTTAACGTATGCGCTCATATTCAAAAGTGAGATTGGCCATTTTCAGCCAAATCAAGGAGAACAGAGTTTATTAAATTTTAAAACCAGCTGATTTTTCAGGAACCTGGAACGCCAAGGTTGTCATTTGGAAATAAACGATAGAAATATGTTCAAATATTCAATATTGATAAATTTTGTTAAAATATTTTGATTCAAACGGAAGTTATAACGCCCTAGATTTTTCGACTTTTTTGGCTTTAGCCACTTAACCTGTACCCGGATATGGCCAGCTCGCGAACTTGTCCAAAAAATTTTTGCCGCAACGTATACAGAAAAAATTTTCGTTGTAGGTCAAGAAATGCGATCGTGAGAGTGCCTGTAAATTACGTTATAGCTCATCGTTATATATATATATATATATATATATATATATATATATATATATATATATATATATATATATATATATATATATATATATATATATTTATATAAATATATATATATATATATATATATATATATATATATATATATATATATATATATATATATATATATATATATATATATATATATATATATATATATATATATATATATATATATATATATATATATATATATATATATATAATATAATATATATATATAAATTTTTTGCTTTTTGTTTTTCCGTCTCCGCTTATCATTCATAGTCGTTTGGCACCAAAACTTTTCGAAATTCCGAGATGAAGCCCATTGCAATAGGTAGATTTTTATATGAAATCTACCTAAAATTAACTAAATTCAAAAATTTTAACTTTTTTCAAAATTCTAAAAATATTCCAAGATTTATTAGAAAATCAAAGATTAAACTATTTTCAAAAATTCTAAAAATATTGCAAAAATTATAACAAAATCAAAAATTGAAACTTTTTTCAAAAATTTCAAAAATATTCAAAAATTCAAATATTCAAACTTTTTCCGAAATTCTAAAAATATTGCAAAAATATAACAATATCAAAAATTGAAACTTTTTTCAAAAATTATAATAAAATCAAAAATTTAAAATTTTTCAAAATTCTAAAACTATTCCAAAAATTCTTTCCAAATCAAAAGTTGAAACTTTTTTCAAAATTCTAAAAATATATATAAAATTCGAAATTCACATATTCAAAATTATTACAAAATCAATCAGCAAAAATTATTACAAAAATTACAATACAAACTGTTTTCAAAATTTCAAAAATATTCCAAAAACTATAACAAATTCAAAAATTTCCATGTTCAATTACATTTCATGTCATACAAAAAATAAAATTATTTTTTACACAAAAATTGGCTAAAAAAAATAAACATCATTTTTTTGACACACTTGACAATATTTTTTGGCAACTTCTAAGGCAATAATTTAGTTTTGGATCTCACATACCAGTCCCGACCATCAAGATTTCTCTCCATTCATTATTACTACTCATTATCACTTAAAATGAACCATTTTTAAGCAAAAAGTATGCAAATATCCTTGTTTTGACACACTTGACGATTTTTTGGACACACTTCCGGTACAGTTATCGAACACATCATCCTGTCAAGTCTTACCATTGAGTATACCTATATTTAGAAATAAAAATTTATAAAATCCCTTCAGCGGTTTTCTAGATTTCGTCGGTTGTGACGGCCGGCCGACAGACATACATTTTTTTGCTTTTTTGTAGCCACCTAAAACGTCGAGAAATGCCAAAAACGTGGGGGAAAGAATTTCACTTTTGGCTCATGAATGTAATACTTAGGTATTTCAGACCAAAGTAACTTGAAGGGGTTGAAATATCAAGGCTCTGAGATACCAAGATTTCGATTTGGGTTAAGGGTTTCTATACAATTTTCGACAAAAGGCATTTTGAGGAAATTTTGTTTTTAGTTTTGGATAACGAAGTATATTAAACAAAATATTACTTAGAAGAACACAAGTATTTTATCTCTGCTTAGAAGTTTATTACAAAACCTACACAAAACAATAAATTTTAGAAATGTTCCAAAAATTATTACAAAATCAAAAATTTAATCTTTTTTCAAAAATTATAACAAAATCAAAAATTCAAACTTATTTTCCAACTGTTCCTGTTATTCGAAGTCGTTAAATCTGGAATCACACAAAAATTACTATTTTGGATAAAAAACGATGTTCCTATACCATATTTCATATTTAATTACATTTCATTTCATACAAATAGTTAATTTTATTTGACAAATTTTTTCCCATTTTATGTTTCTCAAAAAATTTAGTTAAAAAAATAAAAGCAAATCAATTTTGACGTACTTTTAACATAATAATCAAGCTCCTGCGGTGACATGTTGTAACATCACTTGCGTTCGCTTCGATAGTGATCATCGAAGCGAAAATAAATATAATTGGTACGTTACAACTGTTTCGTTCGATAGTTACTGTTTTACGTTGGCAGAATTTGTGCGAAGAATCAAAAAATAGGAGAATCGAAAAAAGTGATGGTTGAAAATGCTACAACATGCCAATTTATCGAAAATTTCGATACTTTATCGAACATAGAAAACTTCGATGTTACAACATGTCACCGCTGGTCTCACATACCAATGCCGACCATCAAGATTTCTCCACATTCAATGTTCTACTCATTATCACTTAAAACGAACGTTTTTTAAGCAAAAAATTTGCAAATTTGTTTGTTTTGACACACTTGCTATTTTTTGACACACTTCCGGTACAGTTATCGAACACATCGTCCATTCGGCTTTTACCATTACGTTAACCTATTTTTAGAAATAAAAATTTTTGAAATCGCACCAGCGGCTTCCTCTGTAACCACAGTTATGACGGCCGGCAGACAAACATACATATTTCTTTGCTTTTTAGAATCAGTGGGTCCTATAGCGTCGAGAAATGCCAAAAAGGGTTTTTCAAACCGAAGTAATAAAACATAACAAAATTTATACTATATGTTTCAAATGACACCACTCGACCCACAACACTGTGTTGAAAAACCTATTTTACCCCTCCTCTTCACTTCAAACTATCTGATAATTGTGAATTTTTCACATTTATTGGTCTGTTCAATTTTGAATAAAAAGAGGAGGGGCGTGTTTATTCAATACATATTTCGAAAACAGGGAGAAGTAAAATTTGCATTTGCTAAAAATGGTGTTTTGACAGTTGTGTTAACATGAAACCCATATAACAACGTAGATGACTGTATTAAAATTTACTTGTTTGTAGTTGTAATAATTAAATATTAAAAACTTATTAAACATGTATAAATTTTGCGTTTACCAATATACTAGTAAAGATTAAAAGGCTATATATAGGTCTAACTGGTCGTAATTTCAGTCAGTGTTGGTTAGAACATCTTCTAGCAATAGAATTACACAAGTTCAATTTTTGCGAACTATTTAATCAACCAAAACTACAATAGTTGCTTCTTTAATAATGAAAATCTAAAACTTCTTCACGTTGAAACTTAAGGCACTAAGCTTGCTATTCTCGAATTTTTTGAAATACGTAAATGTCTGTATATTAATAAAAATTTATTAAATTTACAAAATTAATATTGGATTTTTAAAATCTTTTTTTAATTTCCCTTTTATTCCAGTCATTTTAGCGACCAACCTCGGAATGAGATATAATAAGCTGAATTTTCGAACAAACCTTCATTTTGTCGTTTTAAAAGTTATCTTAAAAGTCTCATAAAATCTCGTGGCTGCATCGTAGGTTATTTATGGTCAAAGGTAACAAAAAACAGTTTTTTCGCTGAAAGAAAAGTTTATTAGCAATGTGGTTATGATGATCAATAAAAGGTTATAGTAACAGAATTGCAGTTATAACAATCTAGATTCGTTTAATTAAAGTAATTGCGTTTTGTCCTCTAAAACTGAATTTAGTGTTGATAACTCAAATTTGGTTACACTAAATGAATAATTCGTTTGTAGATTGCCAAAAATTCTTTGTTTCTGATTTAGTTGTCAAAACTACGGCATTAATCTTGAAATTGGTATATCCAACAGATTTATTCGGTTGCCACAACTTTTATGATTATTTTATTTTGAGTTTTGTTTATTCTTTCTATTCTTTAGTTTGAGATGTTATCTTTGTTAAAGTAAACATTCCATTTTGTATTGTGTGTGTTGTTATAAGAATTCTTTGTAAATCGTATTATAAAAAATTGTTTGATTTTTCGAGTGAAGTTTCAATTTTTTGTTTAAATTGTTGAACTAGTTTATTTGAGAATACAATATATGTAAATCAGTTTTGATTTATTTATTGTTAGTGAAAAATGTGGTTAAACTTGTTGTCTGATTCAACATACTTTAAATACAAAGTTTTATAATTTATATAAACTAAATAGAAAAAATTAATTTTTCCTGACTATTGTTTTTAGTTTTGAGTAATTATGTGAGATGATGGTGAAAAGTTATCTTTAGTTTAAAATGTGATTTGTGGTACCCGATGTAAGAAAAACATCAATTTTATTTCTAAAAGATATCCTGTCATTCTCACATGTTTTTTTTAATACATTGAGAACTGAGATGTTGATTATATTTTTAATTAATAGTTAATCAGAAAAACAAATTTTTGTGCATAAATAAGTGAAAAAAATTTTGACGTGCCAAAATAATTGCATTTTTTCAGTTTTATTGTAACTTTTTTGTTTTGTCATCCTATTTTTGACAATAGAAACTCCAAACAAACAGTTGATCGAAATTAAGTTATAAGTAAAGTTATAATATACTAAACTTGAACGAAATATTCTGTTCCAACAACTGTAAAGCATTTTTAGTTCGGTTGAAGCAACTAATTTTTAAAGTTTTCATTCCAATTTATTAACCAATAGAAGCGAGTATGACAACTGAATTTTGAAGTCAATGTGCCAAAAATATTCGGTTGGCACAAATTGAGGTTGTGGTGAGCGAGTTTTTTCTTTCATTGTTGCTATTTTCTCGTTTTCTATTGCTTCAATGATGTTAACATCCAGAATGAAAATTGTAGAGCATTTAAATTTTGCGACATTTTGCATCAAATTTTGCGACAAATTTTATATGAAACATTTTTCATGTGCTCAACCGTTTTTGAGATAGCGGGCGTTGACTGTAATGCAAGGACAAGCATGAATATTTGTAAATACTACCTTGAATTTTGAATAATTTGTATTATTTATCAGTTAATAGATTGTATTTAATAACATTTTGCATATTTTTTATATATTTATTTTATAATACTTACCTACTTTGTGTACTTAAAAACTCATTAAATGAAATACATTTTTTATTTCTTAATTTATTGAATGTAGATTTTATAAAGAATAGTATATCGTAAATATACTATCTATGATGCCTATGGTAAGGCTCACATGGGGTCTGTAACATATGTGATCTGTGACAAAAATGACATGTGTCACAGGTGTAATAGATTTCACAGAACACAAGTGTCATATACGTCATAAGTCACAAGCATCATCGATGTCCCAACTCTTAAATCCCAGGTATCACAGGTCACTGGTCACAGACCACATTTATAACAGTCCACAAGGGTCACGGGTCACACGTGTCACAAGTCACACGTGTCACAGGTCACACGTGCAACAGATCATATGTGTCAGTTGTCATAGATCACATGTGTCACAAGGCACAGGACACGCTTAGAATAGGTTTCGAAGCTCAAAAGTTTCAGACCACAAGAGTCGTGGATATCATGGACCACAGGTGTGACAGGTCATAGTTGTTACACATAACATAGTGAAAATCCTGCAAAATATTTCTTTTTTATATTTCTTTTATACATATGAAATAAAATTTTGTTTAGATTTTTAAATGTTTTTCCACATAGTTTTTCTTAAATAAATAATAGAACTTTCAAAACGCCCTGGTGTCACAGGTGCCATAGGTGTCACAGACCACGGGTATAACAGTTCACAAGTGTTACAGCAGTAATATGTGTCATTCACCATAGGTTTCATACCTAGGTGTAACAGATTAAAGGTGATTAAAGATGTGAACTTGCAGTTCATAAGTAAAACAGCAGTCGCAGACCACAGGTGTTAAAGTTCACAAGTGTTTTAAGGTCACAGGTATCACAGATGCAACCAATCACTGGTGTTACATCTGTCAAATATGTCATACTGCACTTATCACAGATTACAGTGTAGTGTCCTGATCTAAAATTGTTAAATTATATTTTTCTATTGCCATTATAATTCCCCCAGCGGCACCAATGTTGTATTTGGGAACTTATTTTATAAAATGTTTTAGCAATGTTAGACACATTCTGCCCTTTTTTTGGTTTTTGTTACTACACATGAATTTATTTTTGTTTATAAATTTAAATAAAACAGGCCGTTTCGATAGAATTTAGGAAGCAAAAATAAAATAAGTATTGGAGTATTTTTGTCAAGTTTCGGTCGCTCCGTCTGTTTCTATTCATTCGGTTCATTTGTGCTGTGTTAAAAAATATGTTTTACAAACTGTGGGTGATCTTTATCCACATAGCGTATAAGTAGGCTGATTTGTCCAAATTCATTCGAAAAACAGTTTGAACTGTGCCAAAGCCAAAAGAAAAAGTTCTTTCTTCTCTCTCTCTCTCTCTGGCGTTTACATCCCATGGAGGGATTTTGCCGTCTGTGCAATCAGCTTCCAATCGTCTCGTTCCATGACCAGTTGACCCCAGTTTCGACATCCTATATCACGAAGGTCTTGGATGATGTCATCACGCCAGCGTTGTCTAGGTCTTCCTCTTCGACGAACACCAGCTGGTTGTTGTTGGGACGCTTTTTTAATCATTCTATCTAATGGTGCCCTTTCTACATGACCAAACCATCTAATCCGGTTAGATTTAATGAATCCGATTACATCGCAGCCTCCAAGAAGCTGTCTGATTTCATGATTCATTCGGATTCTATACTGATTTTCAGCAACTTTACATGGACCATAAATTGTTCGTATAACTTTCCTCTCGAATGTTGATAAAATTCTACAATCGGAGGAAGTCAGTGTCCAGCTTTCGCTTCCAAAGGTAAGCACAGGTCGAATTAATGCTTTGTAAAGTGTGAGTTTGCACGACTGCGAAAGATGTTTAGATCGCAAAAGTTTAGAGTATGCGTAGAAAACTCTGTATGCGGCTGAGACACGAGCTTTAATATCTGCCTGCATGTCATTTGACGATGTTATTACAGACCCGAGGTATTTGAAGTTTTCTACACGTTCCACTTCATAGTCGCCAGTATTCAGATTGCCGGGAGGTATATTCCTGGATGTTGTTAAAAGTTTAGTCTTGCCGGTGTTAATGCATAATCCAAGTCGCTTAGCATTTCTTTCAAGCTGAGAGAGACTATCCTTGATATAGCTTGTTCTACGTCCGAGAAGCACAATATCATCTGCATAGCCAAGAATTTGACTAGATTTGTTAAATATACAGTTTTGTGTCTCAATGCGGCTTTTTCTTATCGCGTACTCAAGCGCCAAATTAAATAGTACGGGTGCGAGTGCATCACCTTGTCGAACAGCTGATGTTATATCAAAAGAGTCAGAAACTGACCCTTCGATTACTATTCTACAGTTTGATCCCGATGTTGTGAGTTTGCACAGAGAAACAAGTTTCTCTGGAATACCGAGGCATATGAGCGCAGACCAGAGGTTGTCGCGGATGATGCTATCATATGCTTGCTTGAAATCAACGTAGAACTGGTGAATGCTGATGTTGTACTCCCAACATTTTTCCAGAATCATCCTTAAGGTAAAACATTGATCTGTGGTTGAACGGTTGGGACGAAAACCACACTGATAGTCGCCGATGATAGATTCGGCAAACGGGATGAGCCGAGCGAGTACGACATTAACTAGTATTTTATATCGTCGCCTTAATAATGAAACAACGTATGCTATTTATACGTTGTTTTTATATTATAGGTGCGCTGCATTCCCCATAAGGGTATCTTTGAATTGGCGTTTTTACATTTTCGAATTATTTTATGACTGGGGGTAAGAATTAATAAATTATAAATTAACAGCCATGCAAATGCATGCGCACATCAAACTTTAAACTCAAATATCTCGAAACTATACTTTTGCGTATACGTCGTTTCATTATTAAAGCGACGATATGCAGTGTTCAACAGTGCGATTCCACGATAATTTGCACACTTTAGGCGGTCACCTTTTTTATGTAGCGGAACAATGAGAGCTGTTTTCCATTCAGCAGGTAGTTCTTCTTGGTCCCAGATTGCAAGAATCAGATCATATATACGTGAGACCAGAGCTGCTCCTCCATTCTTAAGTAGTTCTGCAGGGATTCCATCGATACCTGGTGATTTGCCATTTTTTAATTTTTTGATGGCAGCTTCCACTTCTTCTATTGTTGGGTAAGGGACAAAAATCTCCTCACTTGACGGAGCAATTGCTCGAATAGGATGAACTTCGTTCGTCCTATTCAGTAGGTCTTGAAAGTGGGATCGCCATACTTCCAGCACATCACGTTCACTTGTTGTAAGCTCGTTGTTTCCATTTTTGATGGCTGTAGATCTTGGGTGGAAATCTTTGGTCAGATTCCGCGCATTGGCAAAACACTCTTTCGAATTTCCATTAGCCGCATGTTGGTTGATGTTTTCGATGCAGCTCTTCATGTGTTCGCGTTTCTTTTTCCGTAGGAGTTTTGCTGAGGCTTTTCTGGCGCATAGATAATCAGTTTGGGAGCTTCGGGTGTTTCTTGTTAACCATTTTTCTCGCAGTTTTTGTTTGTGCTCAATGCTTTCGCGGCACTCGTCATCAAACCATTCGTTACGTGATTTCGGTGGTCGTTTTCCGATTGTAGTTTGTGCTGCGGATATGATGGTTGATTGAAGCGTTTGCCATTCTTCTTGTATGTTTAATGGCATCTTAGATGGGATGTCATGCTCTTCTATGTTTTGCGTTACAATTTCCTGATATCTATTCAGTGTTTCCAGGTGTTTAAATGCATCGACATTCCAGCGCACGGTCTTTTTTGCTTGCCTATTAAATGTAGATGATAATTTGCACTTATACTTAAAGATGACAAGCATATGATCGGTGTTCATATCAGCACCTCTGTATGATCGAACGTCAGTTACACTTGTAGAGTGTCTCTTAGAAATCATGACGTGATCGATTTGATTTTCAGTTCTTCCATCATTTGATTTCCACGTTGCTTTGTGGATTCTCTTATGAGGAAAGAAAGTGCTAGAAATTACTAGATCATACATCATAGCCAGTTCAGCTGTGCGAAAGCCGTTATTGTTACTAGCATGATGCAAGCTGTTAGGGCCGACATGTGTTTTAAGTTCTGCACTTCTACCAGTTTGCGCATTGAAGTCACCTACCACGATTTTTATATCGTGCCGCGGGATGTTATTGATGACTTCCTCGAGTTCTAGAAAGAACAGGTCTTTAATGTCATCTGCTTTGTCTTCAGTAGGTGCATGAACATTGATGATCGTTACATTAAATTTTTGCGTGCGGGTTCTCATTGTGCATATCCGCATATTAATTGGGCGAAAGTCGATAACATGTTGATTCACGCGACGATGTGTGAGAAAGCCAACTCCAAATTCTCCTCCGTTTTCATGACCGCAATAGTAGAGAGTGTATCCCTTGGCTGTTTCGTGGATTCCACTCCCTAGCCATCTTAGTTCTTGTAACGCCACTATATCCAGTGTATAGCTATTGATTTGGCTTGTAAGTTTCAGTAGATCTCCTGGTCTTCTAAGGCTTAGCACGTTCCAGGTTCCCATTTTTAAATCGTAGTCCGGGTACAGTTTCCGAGGTCGTTCCAATAATGAATCCGAGATAATCCGAGGCCTGTGTACAGAATTCATGACAAGTAGTTTTTTACGGAAATGGGGTGTTAGCCCTTCGCCCAACCCAAATTTTCGTGAATGGGTTCGTTCTGCATCTTAAGGTCACCAGAAACAACCTTTTTACATGTTTATATAGCGAGCCGCTTGATCCAAGACAGACGCCCGCTACAAACCGCCCCTAACATGGAGAACAGACGCTTGCTACACGTTTATATAGCGAGCCGCTTGATCCAAGACAGACGCCCGCTCCAAGCCGCCCCTAACATGGAGAACAGACGCTTGAGTTGCATTGGTTTTGTGGCGCCAATGACTCGCCATGGTGCAGAATCATTGAGTATAAGCAGTATTTACTCTGCCCCTCTCAACTACACCAACCTAATTCTGTTAGCATTACCCAGGTAGCACGGCGTGGACGTAGAATTTCGGATTTCACTACTTCTTTCTTCTCGTCCATGCTTTTAAATTAGGGTGGTATCTGAGACTATTTATTCCACCAAAGCAATCCATTTATACGATGCACGGAATAAGAAATTCCTCTGTGATTTCAGCAGTATGACTATTTGCATAAACTGATTGACGAAAACGGGGAAACGAGCACGGCTGATGACGATATAAAAAAACAAAGAGATAAAAAGCAGTGCGAAGGTGTTGTAGGGAATCAAGATTTGATGTTAAATTTCAATCACCCACAATTTGTATATATAGCACACTTTTGAAAAAACTCAAAGAGCTAGGATGCAAACAGATGTAGCGCACCATAACAATACTCTATACAGGGGTAAATATAGAACTTATAAATGTGAAGTGCTTGATACAGAGTGAAATATTTTTTAAATCTATTGAGGAGGCCGAGTTTTCTTGATGCGCTCCTTGCAATCGCCATTTTATGAACATCTCCGAGTAAATGATTGGAAATTGTGACGCCCAATAAACATACGCATTCACATTTGTTTAGTTGTTCGTCACATAAACTTATTGAAACATCGTTGGGAAACTTGGTTTTTGATCTGGAAACAATTAATAGCTGTGTTTTGGTGGAATTAAAATTGACCAAATTTTTCTCACTCAACCAGGAATTTTTTTTAGATCCTCGTTAACATTTATAGCAGTGTCTATCCGTACGGAACTAATTCATTCGTGCATTTTACCTTTTGAAGATACGTGGACAAATGACTTGTGTAGTGTACTATCATCTGCAAAACTATTTATTGTGTTACTGGTGTTACTGGATTTTTAAAAGTTCGTTGATATAAATTAAAAACAGAGTGAGGGATAAAACTTGCCTTAGGGTAGGGTACACCAGCGTAACTTAATTTAAACTCAAAAGAAAAGCCATCGATGATCGAAATGTATCAGTCGCTGAGAAAATTTTGAATCAGCTTCACAACTGCAGGGTGAGATCCGTACGCAACGAACTTGTCGATCAAGTTGCTCAGGATCAGATTGCAAATACTTTTGAGATGTTTATTGCGATAATGTACGTATCGCCTTTTTTCAAGTATGCTGTTGCAACGATGAACAACATAGTTCAATAGATTGATTGTAGATCTTTTGTTTCATAAAAAAAATGATGAATATTAAGCTTTATAGAAATAATTTATTTGAGACGAACGACATAATTCTGAAACTTCTTGAAATGATGAAGTAAACTGAATTTTTCTGATTCCGACAAACAATTGACGAGTAAAACGAGGCATATTATATGTTTGAGGTATAACGGATCTGATTTCAATCGATCACTGTTGGTGACAATATTTATAAAAGACAACGAGACTAGCAACAGTGCGATTAGGTCCAAGTTGTGTTAGGAAGCAGTCACCAGTTGTATTTTACCGATTCAAAGCAGTCGATATATCTTATCGTTTTCGCCATTTTAAACAAATAGTTCAACGGGTTTTTTGTAATTTTGTTTTCTCTTGATTTGACTTAACTTGTTTTCATTAATTTTTTTTATTTAAATGTACGAGTGTACATGTAGTCAGTTCCGTGGATATGCTCAAGACTTGAATAAAATGAAAATTTTATAAATTGTATTAGTCCATTGCATTAGAAAAAAAGAAACATGTTTGTATTTGAGACAATCCATCCTGTTGTTGTGAATGAATAAGTTGTTATTCAATTTTTATCGAAAAAAAAACACATGTTATTTATTTTTAGCACTTCAGTCTCATAGTACTCAACATTATTTAAAGAAAATTCTTCCTGGTTGATACACTCCCTGAAGTGTCAGTTATTCATGCAACTGTTGAGGAAAAGCTCTGGAGGTAATCAAATTTGTTTCTTTACGCAGCTAACACGACTAACGGCAATGCTTATAGTCCATGGTCTCTAAACTTAAACTTAAACGTTAACATACGTGACAGATAAATATGCTTGATGGTAAATAGCACTACTTAGTTTGTAACCAACAATTTTTACTGTAGAGGTAAGTTGCGCTTCATCTGCTGCATGCGTTTCTTGGAGAATTACAACGTCGATTTCGGAATCTTTTAATACTCTTTGTAAGTGTTTAGTTTTTGACTTGCTAATGCCTTCAATGTTCAATTGCAAAATACGGATTGAGGGTCCAATATTTATTGTTTTATAACTGAAAAGTATCGTTGTTATTGTGATTTTGAGTTTGGTTCATGTTCATTTGTTTGTATCACAGCCAAGAGTTCGAAATGAAATATTCGGCTACCAAATTTGAATAGACTTTTTGCGTAATCCAGGGTGTAGCACGAGGAGCTATTCACACCCCACTATTATTCACACCGGTCTCAGACTATCGTTATGCCAGACATTTGGTTTAGATGATGTCGCCATTCTAATTTTTGGAGCTGATTTCCTAAATAAGTATGGATTGTTAGTGGACATTAAAAACTGATGTTTTGTCGATCCATAACTTCTTTAATCACTCTGACTAAGCGCTCCAATTTTTAAGCACCATTTTTAACATACTTGAACGAGTCACTTGATATCGAAATTCTCAATGTTCTAACAAAGATTTAAGGGCTTAATGTCAAAAAATGATTTGTGTAAAGTCTAAACATATCAAAAATAACGTGATTCACGTAATTGAAACACATGGGCTTCCTGCTTCATGTAAATACCGACGACTAGCTCCAGAGAAAGCGGCCATAGCAAAGACGGCACTTACTTGATTTAATGTTGTCTCATGGCATATGACAAATAAGTCTTGGTCCGCTCCTCTGCATCCCGTTTAGAAAAACAACGAAGAAGGGAGAGCTTGCGCTTGCTAACGCTCTCTAAATAATGTCAATATTCCTGACAATATTCGACACACATTTTTCATACCAACTTCATGGATGCAAATTATTTAGTTATTATGCATTTCATCAAATTTCTATGGATGACCGTGATATAACAAGAACTTCAATTTCTACTACGTTCGGGCTATTCGAATTCGTTGGAAAAGTTCTGGGCTTGCGGAATGCGGCACAATCTTACCAACAGTTTATACATTTAGATCTAGACTTGTGCTTCGTCTTCATAGGTGACCTCCTGATGGCTTCTGAAACCTTTAAAAAGTACTTCAAACATCTTAGAACTGTTTTTTAATGAACACTGAACATGCTAGTAACTCACTAACAAGAAACAATCGGTGGGCTGCGTACCTGGTAAAGTTGCATTCTGACGAGCTTCAGACATGTGGGTTCGATCAATTATATCTCTCGTTTAGTAAAAATAACCCAATATGCACGCAAAAAAGACTGTATAAAGGGAAGTATAAAAGCAAAACAAAAAGGCAGGGATTCTGATGATCCCAAAGACCGAAGAAACCAAAAACACAACTTCAACACCACTACTACTACAATCATTACATTTAAACGTTTAAATAAATGATTTACTCACCCCATAATTGTTCCGGATACAAATCTTCATTCCTTCGAAAACTAATTAACACATAATCTGCACCAACTCAAATGTACGATTGATATATTAAAACAATATCAGTATGATATTAAATAAGCTTCTTTCAATTAAAAAAGTCAGACAAGTGCGAATAAAATTCGCTCGTCAAGGGTTCGGTGAATGTAAAAGCACACAATATCAAAAATTATTGACATAAAGTTGTGTTGTAATGTCCTTATATTTCCAGACCATAGACGCATAACAAAATAAATGTTAAATTGTAAATGTCAATAGTAAATTACAATCAAATCTACATTGATCAAAAATGGCAAAAAAATTGTTAATTCAGGTTAAATCATATCCATAGATGTTTTTGGTAACTTAAGAAAGATTCAATTACACGTCAGCTTGTAAATGGATTAAATTTGATTATTTTTCAATGGTCAATCAAGTGTTGAAATTTAGGGAGGTGGAAAGGCTACATACTAAAAATATTTTTTTTCAATAACACAAAAACTGTGCATTGCAAAATTCTAAAAAAAATTGTAATATTTCTTAAATTTAGTGCTCTTTCATATGACACCCCACTCATTTAGGTCAAAAATGGTTTTTTTTACCCTCCCCACACCCATTCCATAAACACACAGAAATATAATTATTTAGGTCTTCGCTATGATTTTCATTCAAAATTTACCAATCTTCCTGTTTCTGTGAATTTTTTCAAATTTTTCTGTCAATCATTGTCGAAACGTAGGGGGTGGAACGATCTGAATTTAGCACTTTGTTGTCCATAACTCAAAAATTGTGCACTCAAAAATTCTAAAAAAATTGCAATTACATATTTTTAAATTAAGTGCTCTTTCAAATGACACCCCATTCGCTTGGGTCAAAAAAGGTTTTTTTACCGTCTCTACCCCCGTCCCCTTAGCCCTAAATACATAGAAATATAATTATTTGAGACATCGTTATAGTTTTCATACAAAATTTAAGTCTATGAATTTTTACAAATTTTTCTGTCAATCAGTGTCGAAACGCATGAACGGTCTGAATTTTGCACTTTTTTGACAATAACTCAAAAACTGGGTACTGAAAAATCCTAAAAAAATTGCAACGAATTTTAAATTAGGTGCTCTTTCAAATGACACCCCACTCACTTGGGTCAAAAATGGCTTTTTGTTTTCCTCTCTACCCCGGTCCACTCAACACACAGAAATATAATTATTGGAAACTTCGCTACAGTTTTCATACAAAGCTTACCAAATTTCCCAACTCTGTGAATTTTTACAAATTTTTCTATCAATCATTGTCGAAACGTATGGGGGGAACGGTCTGAATTTTGCATTTTTTTAACAGTAAGTCAAAAACTGGACACCGCAAAATTCTAAAAAATATTGCACGAATTCTAAATTAGGTGCTTTTTCAAATGACTCGCTTGGGTCAAAAAAGACCACATTCTAAATAGTGTTTTTACCCCTTCTCATTTCCACCCCATTAATAAATTTAATTATGAGTATATGACACTTTTATATATTTTTTATTAAAAACTTATTAATTATTCTATCATTCTAAATACATTTGAAAATTTTCGATCAGTTAGGTTCGGAGCTAATCGAGGTAAGAAAACACGACAAAAACGTAATAATTCAAAAAAAAAAAAAATGGTGAGGTGTAAAATTCCAAAATAAACTTTTAAGGAATAAAATGAAGCCCTTTCATATGATACCCTACTTGAATCTATAAAAAAAAATGTATTTTCTGAAAGGTTTACCTCGTACCCCTGTAAACCAAACGAAAACCACTTTAGTTTTATTTGTATCCGTCATTTCATGTGAACAGATTAGTTTTATACGCACATCGAATTTCAAGTTCATAGCATTTAAAGTTTACGAGATAATCGATATAAGGTGAAAAAATCGTTTTACTTTCACCAATAGTGTTCCGTATAAAAAACGGAACCCTAAATATGCCATTATTTCAGGCGATTTTTGAATTTGTTGGTAATATATTAACTGGGGTAATAAAACATAAAGATGCAGTTGTTAAATACAGTCGCATACAGATGCAGTTGTTGAATTTGATGGTAACATATTCAACGATATAACGAAATTAATGGCCGAAAATGTTAAATTTAGTAGAAATATATTTACAGATGAACCGTTATACCTTCAAAGGGTGGTGACAAAGACGAATTTTACTTTGCACAATGTAAGAACTCTTTCATAAAAAATAATAATAGCTGTTATTCAAAATTGCTGCAATGAATGTATTAAAAACAAGAATTTAGGGGCACGAACAATACACAGACTTTGTATACAAAAAGAAATCATGCTATCAACCATGAGTCCTCTTATTCACCACGAAAACCTGCCATTCACAACTATAACTTACAGTTTGATTTGATAATTGCAACTTATCTTGATATCAACTTCACTTGCGACGACGTTTGTATGATCTGTCATGATCAGATACCAGAAAATGCGAGATGCTCCCGTTTTTTGCTAACAAATTTTCTCTTCATCAATCTTTATTTTCGGTTGTTTACATTTACATACACAAAATAATTTCACTAAACATTACCATTTTTTCTTGTTTGAATTATAATAATTAAGTTTAACGAAAAAAAATTTGGTTTTCTTAATTCTTTTTGTTTTAATTTGACTAATCTATTAACTACAGAATTGTACTATTGAGCTACAACCAAATTTTTCTAATCAATCTTATTAAAGCACACAAGTAAATTTTGGTAGTTATCACACAATACAAACAAAAATAGTTTTTCTTTCTTTTCATTAGTATAATTGAAAACATAGATAATTTATTTTTTACCATTAACCAAACCAAAAAAAAACTTTCCAAACAAGTTAAGGAAAAATTATTATCAAAAAAAATGTGGACTGTCAAAACATCAGTCAAGAATACCTTCTTTTTTTAACACTTTTCAATCTCCAATATATTTACCTACTGTCCTCTTGATTTTATTCCGATCGACTCTCAAACATGATTTAATGTCTATCTTATTCAAATTTATGAAAACAAAAACTACTATTGTGACAACAAAAATAAAAAATTTGAAGTGTAACGATGGAAATTACCGAATTACCAAAGGTCCAAGTAAATATTAAAAAATGAAATATCAAATCAAACAGGTTGAAAAAAAGAGATAAACAAAAGAAGATAAGTTGTATTGCGTGCGTTGATTTAAGCAAAAAAGTTGTTTAAACAAATGAATTTTTACGTGAAAAACAGCATGGTAACAAAAGATATGAATAAAAGACGATAAGTTGTATTGCACGCGTTGATTTGATGCATGCGTAATCAGTTATTACGACAAATAAATTTTTGCAGGGCGACACCTTCGTAAATTAGTCGTTACGAACGGTACTGAAACGACGAAATGATAAACTTAATAAACTTTTAGAATCATTCCTTACGCTGATGGCAATCAAGCCATTCTAAATGATTTTCTTAAAAGGGTATAAAAAGAATGACAAACGCGTCATTCAATTGCCTGAAGACACCCTATAAGCCTTTGACCTTTGAAAACGGCGTTTTGTGAGGCGACTACTCTTTAAAATCCCTCACATTCTGCCCAACTTTCTGCATTGGTCGACACTACTGACAAGACACTTGGCATGGTCGGCACTTCTGACAAAGCAATTGGCGCTATTGTTCAAAAAAAATAACGACAGTTTGACACAGTTTAGTTTCTTCTCTGTACGACTAAACAATTAGCAAAAGAAACTCCTAGCAGCTCACTCTGCGATTAAGCATTTCCGTAATCTCCTTGAATTTAGAACCTTCGCTCTCTTCGCAGACTATAAACCTCTTATTTCCACTCTATCACAAAAGTCTGCCAAAGCAAGTCCTCGTCAATTCAGGCTTTTAGATTTCATCATTCATTTTACGACTGATATTTAACACATTTATGGAATTGATAATTTAGTGACACACTGTCTAGTGTTGAGCAAATATCAATTACAGAAAGCACTAGCTCTAACAAAGTTGCCGATGCACAGTTCAACGATATCCAACTTAAGGAATTAAATTAGTAGACACTAGTCCCTCGCTTCAATTCCAAACGTTTCTCTTATCCCTTGATAATTTTTGTGCTAAAGGGATGGTTGATATGATGCCTCTTCTGGTAACAGTTGACCTTTAATTTCACAATTTCTACAATCTGTTTTTAATAGCCGCAAAGCAATTTCCCCAATCTGTTTTTAACAGCCACAGTTTATCTAATCCAGGAGTCTACAGTTTTATGAACCTCCTTACCAATAAAGTCATATGATCATCCACTAAAAAGTATGTACGACAAATGACACGGAACTGCCAGACTTCCCAAAAGGAAAAAGTGTTTCGGTATCCTCTATCTCCTTTGGCAAGCTAGCCGTAAACTACCTATAGATTTGAGATACATTTGGACATTAGTAGGCCACTTCCTACTTCTGAGAACAAACGCTACTGTGTCACAAGTACTGAACGGTATACTCGCTGGCCTGAAGCCTATATCGAATATCACCGTTAAAACGGTTGCTTCGGCTCTTTACTCCAATTGGTTTGCTCGTTTCAGAGCACCTTCAGTAATCGTGACTGATCAGGGTTCCCAATTGAAATTCAAACATTTCAGTGCATTGTCGAAACTTGTCGGTTTCAAACGTAAACGAACTACAAGCTACAATCCTCAATGTAAGGGACTCATCAAACGTTGAAAAAGAACCCTCAAAACTGCCATCGTAGTCTACGACTGAACTGACTGGACGTGTATTCTACCATTAAAATTACTTGGTTTATGAATCATTTTTCGTAAAGATATTTTCAGAGCTAGTCTATGGTACGAACATATGTTTTTCTAGAGAATTCTTTAGCCAAAATTCTAACTCCACTCTTCAGTCCAATTTCTTTTAACAACTGAAACAATATTTGAATCACTTTCGACCCATCTGGCACTAGGAGGGGAGCGTTGTGGCGAACGTTTGAATTATTTAATTTTCGATGCTTTCATTTAAAAATATAAATAAAAAAAGTAATTTTTTTAGTTGTTGTGAGTTCTCTTAATCGATCCAAATCGTATGAGTCAACTGTTAAATTAAATTGTCAGTCATGTTTACTTTACTGATAACATCAAACAGAATTTGTTTTACAACCGATTGTGTAAACGATGATTAGCATGCTGGAAAGTAGATTTTTCTCTACATAAATCATCGATTTAATTCATAATTGCTGTTAAACAGAATTAATCATTTAACAATCAAAACACTTTTAAAAATTTATTCTACGAATATTACTTTCAATTTAACCGCCTATCTTCTAAAATTATTAACCATAATTTATATTTGAACTCAACCACAAGCGTTTCTAATTAAATATCTAATTTTTAAATATATTTTTTTATTTAAATAAAAACAACCACATTATAAGTCATCAACATGTTAAACTATCCATTACGTTAACGAATACATGGGATCAAAAGAATTTGCACTTGCGAAATTTTGTTGAATGAAATAAATATAATTAGAAAAAATTATATATTTTCAACACAGAACAGAAACTTAATTAAATTATTTTTAATTAAAAATTTGTCATGCTGTATGAAGAGATTGATTTATTAATGACCGTTTATTAACACTAACATTAACGTTTTTTTTTATTATTGCATTTAATAAATTCTAGAGATTCAATTCAACTCTTACATTAATAATTTTTTGCTTTACTATAATCAAATTTTTTGAATGGAATAGATGAATTTTATTTATAGAAATAAATTTAATAAGTAAAACATATGAAAAAGAAGTGAATTAATATTGAAAGCAACAAAAAAAGCAATGCAACAAGTAAAATAAATGATCGTCATAAGATAAGAATGAACAGAAGGTAGACGATTTTTATAGTTGGTTATTTGTAAGAAAATTAAAGATATCGTTTTCCTTATATTTGTATATTTGAAAGATATCATGTTAAAGAAGATTGAAAAATTGGAAATAAATTTATAGGGCTGCTCACAAAAATACTAATGGAAATTTATTTTAAGATTTTGCTTATTAAATTAATTTGAGGACCACTACGCAAGACATGTTCTCAGTATTGGTTCTCAGCATATGCGCTAGTGCGCCACAGTACTTTTTTTGGAAAATCTTGGTAGCACACAGAATAATAAAAAAAATTTAAAACGAAATTATATTAATTTTCTTACGAAAATATTACAAATAATTAGTCTGGGTTTGTTTTAGTGAACACAAATATTTTATATTTTCGATTGTTCCTGGATCAAAATCTCTTAAACGTGACCACTTATGATTTATTATAAAAACAATCGAATTGGAAAATATGATTCATTTGGAAATACTGTAGAAAATCAAATAACAACTGCAACAGTCTGGTTCGAAATCATCGATTCGTTCACTTCATCAAATTTCAATTCTAGAGTCTTGTCCGTTCTCAATAAACTCCTCGCCAATTTGTAGTAAAAATGTTTTAACAAAGTTTGGGCATAACTTATAAAGTGATTTCGAATTCCAATTACATTCTGATCGATTCTTGTTGGTAAGTTAACTTGTCTCTCATAATTTGATTTTTTATCTGTTTTATTTATCGCACGTCGATATATTTGCATTCTTCTTGATTTCACACAAACGGACTATGGTTCGCAGTGTAACTCCAATAATCTGGCCAAAAGTTTTCCTTATTGTAGACAATGTAGTTCGATTTAATATAATAAAGATTGATATTCTGAACCATTTTTTGTATATTACAATTTCGAGAATTCCTGCTTTGATGATGATGGCAATATTAACACATTCGTTCATCGTTAGTATGCATTCTTCTGGTATGTTTTTGGTCGTTAAAGCTTAGCATGGAAGAGTGCAACCAAATATAATTAATCTATTGGTAGATTTTGACGCTGTGCGCATGATAGGAATATATGGAAATCGTTAGGGTAGGTGAAATTTTGGTGAATTTTGCAATTTTAGACAAAAATTTCCAATATTTCGTTTAAGATATTAAACTTTTATTAATCAAATCAACATGTTTAGAATTGCATCCCTCCATTTAACTCGAAAACTTTGAATAACGATAGATACCATGTAATTGTTTTTCCATCTTTTACTACACATTCAGAATGATTAATTAACGACCAAGTCTGGAAAAAATAGAACTACCTCATTCTGAAGAATGTATATACATATAGGAAAATTCGTTACGCTTTAACAACTGAACTCGGACGAAAACAATTGGTGTTTATTATTGTAATTTTGATTTGATTTTTAATATAATTATTATTTGGATTTGTTACGTGACTAACCTTTAAGCAAAATAAACCAAAGAAATGTAGAATATTCTAGCATGCTCCGTTCCAACTTTCCAGTCAAATACAACGTGGTTCATTGTATTATTATTTATCACAAGAGGATTATTACCTTTCTTTTGACCAATTAGACTGAAAGCGACTAAGTTACGGATTGCGAAAGAAGAATTATTGTATATGGCCCAACTAGGTTTGATTAGACTATCCTCTTTTTATGCTGCATCTCCACTGCATTTGGTTTCAAAGAAGGATCAAGATAACTGGAAACCTTGCGGGAGCTATCGACTTCTGAATGATTATCACCCCAGATCCATACTTTATACCACATAAACAGAATTTTTCTAGGCATGTTTACGGATGCGGAAGAAATCCACAAAACTTCGATAACAGTATCGTTTGGTATCTTCGAATTTTTTAAAATGCCTTATGGTCTAAGAAACGCAACTCTGACATTTCGTCGCTGGTGGTAAGCAATTCCCCATAGAAACAGCAAAAGCACTTGCGCATTTTTTTCAAAAGGTTAACTTATTTCGATATTAAAATTGAATTTCTAAATGCGTATTTGGCGTTCCCTTTCTTGATATGTTGAGCCGTGAAATCATAAAGAATGGCATAAAGCCATCATGGCCATACAAGATTTTCCACAGCTACTTTAGTTCGTCAAGTTCAGCGATTTATGGGAATGAAAAACTATTACCACAGATTTATACCCCACCTAGCCGACTACATCGCTATCTCGCTGAACTAGCAGAGATAAAAAAGTCAGCATTTATCTAGCCTCTCCAATTGCCATTGACAATATCAAACCGGACCCTATAAAGTATAAACTGCACACTCTTGGCTCATCCGTTACAAAATGCATGCTTTGTATCAAAACGGGTGCTCTAGGTATTGCAACAGGAGCAGTATTAGAACAATTAAACAAAGGTCGTTGGCAACCCTTAGGTTTTTTCTCCAGAAAACTTTCGCTCGCAGAGAAAAACTACACTACTTTTGATCGCAATTATTGTTTACTTTTCATGCTATTACACACTTTGATTACTTCATAGGAGGTCGTTTGTTCACTACGATCACAAGCCACAAGCCTCTAATAACATCAATCAGCCGCAAAAACAGAGAGAAGTCCCGTCAGGTTCGTCATTTTGATTTCATTTCCCTGTTTACAACTGATATTTGACACATCACTGGCACGAATAATGTAGTAGCAAATTGAATTGATGAAATTAATACAAGTCAATAGACACTTGGTGACAGCCTACGTTCCTATATGGAACATATACGGCAAAAAAAAGATGCTCTTTCACAAACTGAGAAATTGACTTTCATTTTCGCTGGATTAGATACTGATAAATTCGTCGCACTTCAAGAGATCAATCCAGAACTTCAACATTTTATCTAAAATGTACATGTCGGATAGGTTCTTTTTTTTATTTAAAGTTAGGCATGTTTAGTGTTAATTGTAATAAATTATAAATTAACGTCTTTGAATATCCGAAGATACCATTCCAACTATGGATAAGAATGGAATGCAAATTAAGTTTCTCTGAGAAATTTATGAACGTTAACTTTAAAGCTTTGAGGATTAAAGTCATCAGGGAAAACCCAGGTAGGTAAGGCATTCCAAAGATGAAAGACTCTGTTAAAAAAATCACGTTGGAAGGCTACAGTTCTATACCTAATTATTTGAACCGTAAAGGGATGGGTTGCTACAGATGCTCTGGTGTAATGCGAAAGGTTTGCTGACTTAGGTAAACTCGATTTGATCTCTTCAGAAGCTCGTTCGTCCATAATATATTTATAAAATACAGTCAAATCAGCAACATTTCTTCTGTGCTGCAAAGAATCAGGAGCGTTAGTAAGACTTGAGTTACCAATGAGTTTTATAGCTCTACGCTGTACAAAATCAAGACAATTTAGACTACTCAAGTAAGCTCCACCCCATATGTGAGAACAGTATTCCATGCAGGGACGTATAAAAGATTTATAAACTAATAGAAGTTGTTCGCTATTGAAAAACTTACGACATGGCCCTAAAAATTCTAGCTTTTGAACACCATTCTTAACCAGATTAAAAATATGAGAATTCCACTTCATATTATTTTCAATCTCAACTCCTAGAAGTCTGACAGACTCATTCTCTAAAAGATTTTTGGGGCCAAACGTTAATGGAAAAGGATTAGGTGTCGTTATTCTAGAAAAATGACAAACCTGTGTTTTGCTTGTATTGAATTCAACACTGTTAGCAATACCCCAATCCATAATTGTTTTAAGATCAGTATTAAGGGAATCTATCATTTTTGACCTACAGTCACTAAGCGCTAAGGGTGTATATAATTTAGGTGCTTCATGAGACGCAAAACTATGTATAAGATGAACCGTTGAATTTAACAAATCATTATTATAGATAAGAAAAAGTTGGTGACAAAGCGGAGCCTTGAGGAACTCCTGCATTAGTTGAAAAAGTATTCGATGATACACCGTCAATATTGAACCAAAATTTTCGATCAGATATAAAGCTCTGTGTCCAAGATATAAGGTGCTCGTCTAAACCATAGGATCTCAATTTGCATATAAGGTTGTTATTCCATATACTTTGTCAAGTGCTTTGGAAATATCAAAAGCAACACCGAATGTTTCTCGAAAGCTCTCAAGCGATTTGTTCCAGATATGAGCGACAAAAACAGTAAATCTCCCGTCGCTCTTCCTTTGCGAAATCCATATTGTCTCTCATTAAGTAATTGGGAAGACTCTAAGAAGCTCATTAAATTTAAATCTACATATTTCTCAAACATTTTAGCAACTACCGATAAAATTGAAATGGGTCTGTAATTTGTAGAAACAGTCTTACTGCCCTTTTTTGAAACTAGCTGTACGTTAGCCATTTTCCAAATTTCAGGAAAAATTCTTTTCTTATATGACAAATAGAAGATTTTAGTGACGATTGGTGCTAGCACCCTAGCAAATGTTTTAAGAATAATCGGAGGAATAAAATCAGGGCCTGTTGCCTTGTTAGTATTGATTTGTAAAAGCATTTTCCGAATAATGTTTTTTCGGAAAATTATCCGCCTCATTTTATAAGAAACTTTAGGAGTAGGTTTAGGTTGGAAATTAGGTTCTTTTAAAGTAGAGTTTATAGAGAAATAATTCCCAAGCAAATAAGCTTACTCTTTTGGATCAATGATAGGTACATCTCTATCAACAAGAGGTGGTAGGGAAGATTTACAAAAATTGCTTGGGACAGCAAACAACTCAGCCTGTCTACCAACCTCGTCAGTTTTAGAGCTGTGTGTAAGCCATTCTTTATTGTGGACATTAAAATTTCCAAGAACTATAAACTTAGCATTAGGATACTCAACCATCATATCTATCTTTTCAGATAGGTCATGAAATAAATTAAAGTTCTCAGGCGAATTAGGCGAACGGTAAAGTCCAAAGACAAACAACGTTTGACTTGGGCAAATAATTTTTAGTGAGACCATATTGTGAAATTTTGTATTTAATTCAAATTTATTTAATCTCACATATGGTATAGTATTCCTAACAAAAGCACAAACTCCATGCTTATTAAAGTAAAAAGTAAAAAGAGGATTCCAGTTCATAATTGGGACAAAGGTATCTACTTTTATCTAATGTCACAGCACGCGCACTTATAATCGTTTCCGTTAAAAACAAAATATCAGGTTTCATTTTTTCAAGAAAAAGATGGACTGAATTAAGGTTTACATTCAATCCTCTTATGTTCGCATAACTGATAGATAATTTTGTCATTTTAATTCAAAAAGAAATATTAGTGAAAAACATATACGAAAAGCACAATAATACGAAAACAATTAAACCCAAATTAACTACTTCAACAGCTGGACAACCTGAATCTATGTCTAGGTTGACTGTTAAAATCGACAATCTAAATTATGAAGTCGTAACTATAATATATATTAATTAAGAAACATCAACACACGATGTAACTCAAAGAAAGAAAATTATACAGAGAGTGGACTAAAAACCATTTATTTAATCAACAAGACTACAGGAAAACTATCAATGAAACTAATAAAACAATTACAGTTTTACATAAAAATAAATTAAATAAGAATTCAAATGGTAAGAAAACTTATCTGTATTGAAATTGAAATTTTTTCGAAAAATCCTATTATTTTCTATCCCTTAAAATTTTCTTATGCTTGAATATTACGAAATGATAGTTTAAATTTATTTTTTAAATAAAATAAGGCTTATAGGACTTCTATATGGTGTTCCAATTGTGTTATATTAAAAAATTCTTACCTACCACGAAAAAAGAGAAACAATAATTAAATTAAATTATTATTAAGAAAATAAATTTCCTAAAAATAGAGAAAAAAATTAATCAAAATAATAATAATATATTTATTTTGAAAATAGTAATAAAATTAAAACAAAAAAGGAAAATAATTTTTTACATCAAATGACAGCCACAAAAAAAAACAACGACTTATTTCAATCGCTACTTCGATCGTTCTAAATGGAAGTTAGAACCCTGTTCAACAAAACTGCACAGTAAAAGGATTTATGTAAGACCGCGACTAACATATTTGGTCGATATTTACCTAATTTTACACGGTCTTTCCTATCCCCCTTTAAAAGCTTCTCGAAAGATGCTCTTTGAACGTTATTTAAGGCCTTCAATAAGTGTTGATGTTAGATTTTGATCTAAGACATGCTTGTCCTATCCAAAATGTTAGGTTCAGCATCAGCTACACACTCATTCAGAATACGGTCAGATACTTGTACCGCTAGGGCGCTAGCCAGATTTGAGCGTGTTCACGTTGATTTGGTGGGTCCTTTACCTCAAACTCATGGATATTGATATATTATGACTACGTATAATACCTTTAGTAGATATGGAACAGCTCATATTTCAACAAATCATATTCCAAGATCTGGTGCAAATTTCGAATCGAAGTTATTTCAGGAACTTATAATCCCAAATGCAAGCGTATAGAAAGATGCCATCGACAGCTCAAATATCTTTTGAGTTTCATGTTAATACTACCAATTGGAGTGACACACACACGTTATAATCAGCATTCGGTCTTCGATCAAATCTTATGTAGGCTGTACTCCTGCGGATCTTTGTAGGGACCAGAACAAATAGTTATCGAAAGATGCCAGATTTGGAGAGTGTGGTGAATGTGACAGTACCTCATTACTTAACAAGCTTGTATGAGGTCTCGCATTAGTTTGGAGTAACACAATATATTTCTATTGCTCAATTCTAACTTTTTCTGTTTAATTGAATCATTTAGTTTGTCCAGCTAATGATAATACACTTCAGAATTGATCGTGTTATTCTTTTTTTATGAATATCGGCTTTCGAGGTGCTTTAAACCAGTTTATCGTTTTACCCTATGATCTTGGGCGTTTAACATTGTTGTAGTTAACCCATTTCTCGTCTCCAGTAATTATACGCTTTAAAAATGGGTTATTATCTTGACGTTTGAAAAGCAAATCACAGACGTCAACGTGATGACACAATTCTGTTTTTGTAAAAACATGAGAAACCAATATGTCGAGCTTTGATATTAAACCTATACGTTTCAAACTATCATGAACGGTCAAATTTGACAAATTTAATCTCTAAGCGATCTCACGAGTTGTTGTTCCCCGGATTTCATCAATTAATGCCTTTTTTGTGTTTTCATCTACTTTAGCTGGCGTTCCAGAACGTGGTGCATCTTCAACATCAAAATTGCTGGATCGAAATTTTGCAAACCACTTTTGACACTGATGTTCTGTCAATACATCTTCTCCATCACATCGAATAATTTTTTTCTTGCTTTAACAGCATTTTTAACTCTTCGATAATAAAATAATTAAATATGTTGAAAATGTTGCCCTTCACTTTCTATATTAGAAAGAGGACCAATCAAAACTTCAGCATAGAATAAATTAAACGGCAGTTTGCAAGTTTGCAGTAAAAAATACAATTAAGTCCTCTGGTGGAAAAAACTGAACTTACTCTCCGAACAACCTTATAATTTAACCTCTTTACAAGGTAATAGATAAATTACTAATGTTTATATAAAAAGAGCGATATAATGCACGTTTTATTTTAATACCCAACTAAAACTATTACAATTTCGGAAATAATTAACCGGAAGTTGGGATTCAGTCGTATTTAGAGCTTACAAGAGGAGCTTAAGTTATTGAATTCCCTTACTTTGGTGATTAATAAATATAATTATTTATTACTAAACGTCCATCCATATTAATCACTTACTCCAAGCTATTTCTTACAATTCATAGAATTCCGTCTAGACTCTATGATACGAATAAAATTATAAACTAAATGGAATGCATGATCGATTCCATTGAATGTTACATGAATTTAATTAATTTATGTTTTTTTTGCTTGACACAACAAATTTTCTTGGCTGTAATTTTCGTTGAATTTTTTGTTTTGGATTTATTTTTATTTATGAGATTTTAAAGAGAAAAATTACAACAACAAAAAGTTATAATCTTTGGAATGACATCGAGTTTTAAGAAAGTTGTCATGATCCGATAAATTATTTTTGTTTTGGATTTGCATCAGTTGGTGATTAATGGATAATATAAGATTGAGGTTTTAGTTAGTTTTTTATAACAGGCGGTTTAGCAGAATATGAGAGGAAATTTTGTGTTTTGTTGAATCTGCGTTTTTGATATTGACTCTTTGATATTACCGAGACTTAGTATATTTAATTTATTAGTTTCAGAATATGGGAATTATTATGCTAGCTTGTTAGCCTACTAAGTTCAATTTACGCAAAAATTATCTAATTTTCACCTTAAGAAATACAAAAACAAAACAATTATAATAAAATCTCTTCATTAGCCCAAGCCCCAAACCCAACACTTCTAATTTACGTCTTAAGAAATAAAAAAAATTCATCAAAGTGAAGAAAATTTGGAAAGAAAATTAATGTATACGAATTAGCTAATTTTCTTTTTGATTTATTTATTTCTATTTTTATTTTTATTTCTATTTCCATTTCCATTTTATTATGTTATGTTTTGTTAAGAAAAGAAAAAATATATCTTATGTAACAAGTAAGAAACACTTTATTTTTATTGAATTAAGTTAATAAAAATTAAATTACGATTGTCGTCTTGACATAAAGAATTTGAAGTTGAAAAATGAGTTGTAAATTTTTTTTTTATTTTTCGTTTGATTACATTCGAATGATATGTGTATAGTTGTTGTTGTATTTTATTATTTGCTGTAAAATTTTAATTTTTATTATATAGATGTTGACGATTTATTAAGTTTTGTATTGATTTCTGATTGAAATATATTACGAAATTATAATATAACAGATTGCGTTAGTAATAATCCTACCCGAATGTTCTTTGAAGGAGTTTTATTATAAAATTGGCTTTTTTGATGCTCATACTAAGAGGTTATGATTTATGTTTAGCTAGTAAATGAAAATTTAAACACTTAAAATTGAAACATCAAGTCAAGACAATAAAGCCAGTTTTTCAAAATTATTTAAAATCTTTTTGATTTTAAACAATCCTAATGATTTGCATAAAGTGAGTGGTAACGTGCCGTAGACGTCATATCACAACCATAATGAAATTCAAAGTTGTGTATTTTACATTTCATTTTTGTTAAAATGTTGGTTAAAATTTTTTTTATTTGCCATCATTATTCATTTTACTTTTATAGGTATTTTTCGATCAAAAAAAGCTAATCCAACAAGTGTTTTAGACAAATACCACATATGATTACTGAATGTTTTTGTTGTAGTGGATAAACAATTTCATTAATAGATTTATATGCATAAAGTTCCTTTTGCATTCCCAAACTGATTCGAAGTGCTTCCCTATAGGAATTTGGGCTTTAAACTTTATTATATATACGACTGCAATGCTGTTTTAGTGGGTAACTTGACCAAAGTAGTAGTTAGTTTGTAACGATTGACTATTTTGAATATTTCTCTAAAAGTAGGAATATTCATATATAAAGAGATTTTTTAATAATTTGCCTATTTGTTTTAACTCAGGCTTTTTTTATAGAAGGAAAAAATATAAAAGTTTTAATGTATGTAATTTTAGTTCATTGTCCTCGAACAACACAGCTGTTCAAATTTATTGAGTTTTTAGAAAAGTTGTTTCATCAGATGATATATGTAGATTGTAAAAGTTTAAATGTATAATTTTTATTACGATGAAAGCGAAAATAAAGAGAGAAACAAAAACATGGAAAATGCTTTTTATCTCCGAACATTTTTTGATTCGAAATTATTATGTAAAATAAAATTAAACAATAAAGTTGTAATCAGTAGTGTATTGTGCCACAAGTGTATTAAATTTTAATTGTTTTGACTAATTAATTGTTCAAGATAAATTTGTAAAATCAATCTATTTTTTTGTTTTAAAACTAAAAATTTTCGTGGCATTTAAATTAAATTTTGTATGTGAAGATTTTATTTGTTGCAATATAAAAAATAAACCAAACAAATAAAATACAAAGTTCAACATTGTTGATTTATAATGAATGGCATAGTTTTGTATTTTAAATTAGGAGCGTGTTTAATTGTTTATTATTCCACACCATTTATTGGGAAATAGTTAAAGATGGCGGTTAAGAAAAGTAAAAGATGATTGTTATTGGAATCTAAGAAATTGTGTTCGATGAGCGCATACAAATATAGCTCGTCATCAATATTTGAAAGTTGTGGATTTTTTTTCAACACGAAACATATATGTACAAGGCAGTACTTGAGGACACTTGCATTATGATATTGATTCGGAAGGTCAAAATTTTGATGTTGTTGGTCGATTTCAGTGTAATTTCGACTCTTCTTTATATGGATAATAAATACGGGATATAACTTCGTGGTTATATACAATGGAATTTTGTGACAAATTTTGTTTGCATTAGCTATCTCACATCAAGCTTAGGGAAATAAAATACTTTGTTAAGGAGCAATGGCTGATAGTTCTGGGTTGGAAAATTTGAAAAAAAACTACATGTATAGAATGGAATAAGACGAAGATCATCTAATTGTAGTGCATATACATATCGAAATAATAATGAGGTGCATACGATTTATTTTAATAAGAATTGGATCATCATATACAATTTATAATGTAAGCTTTATATTTATTTTATATAATTTTTGAAGTTATACTTCTTTGCGCTCGTTGTAAATATTTTGATGGGGTGATAATCGAAGAACCCCCGTCACGCTGTTTGAACTTATATTTTAACCTTTATGCTGTATGGTAATAAAGACGAAATTAGTAAATCAACCTTATGCTGTATGGTAATAAAGACGAAATTACTAAATCAATCATATTTTATAATAATAAAACATTATTCGCTTAGTTATCTTTGATCAATTTTTCTTTCACTTTTCGGAATTATCATTAAAATGAATAGTTAATGTATAATGTGACAAACAAATATGTACATTTATATGAAAATTATGTTAAATTATTTTTTAACAAATACATATTTCTAATTTACAACAAATATGTTCTTATGGTTTGCAATTATATAAAATATGTACATATTTCTATGCATTAGCACCAATACGATACATATAAGCATTGCTTATATATGATTAAACAAACCTGCTTGCATTAGCAGAACTGCCCTCACATGTTCCAAAAATTTTAAATTTGACGTTTCTTTTCCTCTTCTTAGCAACATTGATTAACCAAGAATTTGCATTGGAACCTTAGTACCGAAGAAAAAGATTATGAACAATATCAAAGCTACAGGTTTAAAGTGTTTTACTTATTGAGTGAAATATGCTTCTCCATTACTTTCAAAACTATTATTGTTATTGCAAGGGATCTATAAAATATATGCAAATATGTTAACAAATGGTGTGATTTGACTGTTTTAATAATAATATATAAGTCTGAATTTACAAATGAAATTAGTCTTATTATTATTTTTTCCAATTTTTTTTTTAAGTTGTGGGAAGGAATGTCGAAATAAGACGATGACTATAAAGCGATAAAACCCATTAAACGAAAATATTCACTAAAAATGGTGGTATTCTTTAACCGGCCGGCGTATGCATCAATGTAGTAGAGTATTGCAGACAATCGATAAAATATATTTGCAAATTGCAATACGACCCTCTTCAGAACAGAAAAATTCCTGGATTGATAAATGATTATAAGTCTACATGAAATAGGACGCTAAACCAATAGCAATGAACCAGTGTACCTATTTTGTATGACGAGTACGGTGGTTTCGGAGTAAGTAATTGACAATTGTGACATCCAATAAACATACATATTTACGCTCACCTAATTGTTCGTGACACATTGAATTATTTGAATTAAATCTTTGGAATAAAATTTTAACTTTTTTCTAACCTTAATCTTTTGCCATCTACATTTATAAAAATTATTTAATTATTATTTGTCTGTCAATGTGTTTTAATTTTAACATACATTTAATATGTAAATTTATCTATAGCTTTAGAGACATTTACTTAATGGCTTTTGCTGACTGTAAAATGATACTATTACATTTTTTTCAAACTTTTTATATACATATTACTAATAAAATAAGTTAAATTAAATGATATTAAAAAAAACTATAGGAGAATTTCCTCAAAAAAACAGTTTTCAACAACTTTATCTGGGAAGCACGGAAATCGCCGTGCGGGTACCTTCTAGTAATTAATAATTATTAGTTTTTTGAATAATATATTTTTTCTTTTTGGATAATATTTTTTTTTCTTTTTGGACAATATTTTTTTTTTTGAATATTTTTTTTTTATTTTTTTGACTAAGAAAACTAAGAAAAATCGACGATTATACGTTCTTATACTTTTTGAATAATAATTTTTTTTTTTGAATAATATTTTTTTTTATTTATTTTTTGAACAATATGTTTTTTTTTTGCTTTTTTTTTTGAACGATATTTTTTTTTTTTGTATTATATTTTTTTCTTTAGAATAATATTTTTTTTTCGAAAAATATTTTTTTTTTATTTTTTTTTTTGAATAATATTTTGGTTTTTTTTAGTTATTTTTTTTTAATGTATCCTGTCTGTCTGTGTGCGTGTGTGCGAGCGAATGGCCAAATAAGTATAACTTCCACCGTCTGGTCCGACGCAGACCCTACTTTTTGTTCTTGCATAGTTGTCCTAGATTATTTTTTTTAGTTAGCTTAATTTTTGGTTGGCGATTTGTTTCTTAAAAAATTAGTGTAAATAAGAGATTTTCCAGGGTCAGGGCTTGCGAGTTATTTTTAAATAGTCCAAATCTCTACAAGTTCAACATGAAACATAAACGAGGAGAAAAATTCATATGGATGCTTCACTAAAGATAAGTGTAAAATCATCACGAATCAATCACAAAAGGAGCGATAGTTTTCTTTACAATGCTTAGCATAATATTACTCAAAGAAGAACACGCTAGAGCGCAAAGAGGCTCTTCTAGTTAAACTAGGAGAAATAGTTACTGCACTCTTCGAATTTGTTCATCCGAAGACATACATCTTCCACAGTATAGAACAATTCAGTGCCATTAGATCTTTGTATGAGTTTGGTATGGATAAAAAGGAAGTAGATAGCACATTTCAAGAATCTCAAAAAGAGACATCAATCATCAAGAAACAAGAATCTCAAAAAGAGAAATCAAGCAGTCGCAACGCAGGCATAATTCATAACGATGATGCTGGACTAAGCAGATTCAACAGCACTAAGAAAATAAAACGGAAAAGAAGACGTAGAATTAAGGCTTTATGTCCTACCGAGTGTGAATACTACTCATGAACCAGAGTTAACAGAAGCTTATGATCAAGAGAAAAGGAGCAGACAAACAGGTTTACAATATTTCCGAAAAAGCAGGAGTAGGTTTGTTTGGACGCACGGTTAATAAAGAACGGTTATACCTTGTTTGTCGATGTATTAAAACAAGTTAAGAAAGATACAGATCTAATCAACATTAGTGATAGTGTATCGCAAATTCATCAAATAGCAAAAGGTGATCTTATATTAGAACTATAGAGCAAAAGAGAACAATCACAAAAGTGAGGTAAACTGGTTAAAAAGAAAATACTGAGAAGAAAAAGCTTCAGATCTGAGCCTGCAAAAACAGGCTACATATCGTAAACTTCATAACACATACACACGGAAGGTTAAAACAACTTAAGCTTTAAGCTTCAGGAAACTTGTAACGGTAGTAAGCAACAGGAATCCATGGGGCTATATATACAAATATCAGACAGGAAAGCTTGCTCAACGTTGTGTGCATTGTATAGTCTCTTCAAACCGAAACAACACGGAAACAACAAGGACTCAATCGAAGTGTAACTTGATACCTTGCTACCAGATGATACGGAGGACTCTCCTGAGCACGCTGAAATCTGAAAGGTATCTATGCTACCTTATTACTCTCATAATGACTCGAACTTTAAGCCAATAAAATAGGGGATTTTGTGATTAGTTTGTAACGTGACAAGGCCCCTGGTTCTGATCAAATAGAAGTAAAAGTTGTACAGCAGTCATCGAATGTTTTGGTTTCTACTAGATTAAACTCTTCAATTTGGTGTATTCACACTCGAGTGATTTGGTGTATTCTGGTCGAGTTATTATAATTGCAAAAGCTGGTGATAAAGATCCTTCAGATTCTAAATCATACCGTCAAATTATGCTACCCTCCGTACTGGGCAAATTTTTTGAGAAACTTTATAACTTTAACCCTTTCAGGCTACAAAAATGCATCGATTTAAACGGTGTGCTGTGCTGAAAAGTACTTTCTGGGCATTTGCATTTATATTCTTTAGTGGATTAGCATTATGAGCTATCTGAAAATGATAAATTGTCCTGGTAGTTTCTACAGACTGCGAGGCACAAAGGATGGCATAAAGGATGACCACGGTTTGGTTGAAAAAATCATAACCAGAGGTGTCACGCAAGGGTCTATTCTCGGTTCAACTTTCTGGAACATGATTTCCTACTCAAACATGATGGACGGTGTTCTGGAGGCTGCGTACGCTGATGATAAAGTAATTATAATAACCGGAAACTCAAGAAAAGAATTGAAAGAAAGAAGTCAACGAGCACTAAGCAAAATGACTGCATGGTGCAATTAGCACAAATTAAACCATTCAACGCACCAAACTGTTACGCTTTAGCTGAAGGCAAGCACAATTTTGCAACACCACCTACCATTAAAATTAACGAAATATCAATTAAAATGGTAAACGCGGTAAAACACCTTGGTGTCCACTTGGATTAAAGGCTGGGGGTGTCAAATCATATTTCTCTTCATAGCTTGACAAGGCTAGCACATGAGCGATAAGGTCTTGACAGACACACACTACAACTCATATATAGAGCTGTAGTTGAATTAATTCTGTCGTACTTGGCTGGCTGGTGCGAGCAGAACAACGTAAAGCATATGCAACAGTTATTGGGCGCTCAGAGAAATATGTTACTCCACATGATTTGAGGCTATAGAATCATATCTACAGCTTCGTCTCAGGTCATTGCGGGTTCAATCCCTGTCAAACTACTGCTCAAGGAAAAGGTCAGTATGTATCAATTTATCAATTTAAGCTATGCAAATGATAAAAAAGTAAACAGGGAGCGCACCTAGAGATGCTCAGTAGCGGGAAATCACGCTGGAAAGTCTCAGAAATGGGAAGGCATACGTATCATTTCATCAGCGACGCAATCTTCTTCCTCCAAAATTCAAAGGTAGCTCTAACCAGTCCTATGGTTCAGTTCATCACTGGACACAGACAATTTAAAGAGTGCATTGTGTTGGAGTGACAAACGATGGAAAATGAAATGAATGTACATAATGCGATGTGGATGAAACTGCATTGCACATTCTTCTCAACTACTCCGATTACGAAAACTTACGGTGCGATTTTAGATCGCACCTAAATGGAATCAATACCCTGACAGTAGATACACTCAGTACTCTACCGTCAAATACCTATGTTGACGTATTTTAAATTTTCTGCCACATGATGCTCTTGAGCTTTTGACTGTTTAACCTTTCAGGCTAGACAAACATAGCTCAAATGATAGTAGAGCATTCTTATTAAATAAGTATGCACACCGTTAACCTGCTCGAGATTGGGAATGGAAACTTAAAAAGGGCAACTTAAAAATCGTTGATTCTGATAATAAATACTATTTCTAAAAGAAACAAGGCGTTAACCAAATACAGAGGCGTCTTCAAACAAATGGTCGAGCGCATGGTTTCCTCTGTAAAAGTTTATTAAATTGGAACAGAGAAAGGAGCACAAAAGATCACGGTGATATGTGCCGAGAACAACCGATAAAGGCGATTGGAGGTGAAATCGATATCAAAGCAATATCTCAGACCATCCTAACGGTTAGAGATATGAACAAGGTCACTACGGATAAAGACGTGGTCGAAGCGTTCAAAATTGCGACTTGTGTCTGTGCTGTCAAAGCATTCAAAACAACCTATCATAATATGTGTTTAAAACTGTTAGTTTACAGAAAACTTGGCCAGAGAAAATCTGGAACCAATGATAAGGTATTCTCGACTACGGATATACATCAGTTGGCTGCAGCAGCCATAAGTTAAAACTTTGTTTCAAATGTGCTGAAATGGGGCTACGACTTGTGTTAATACGCACAAGTGCATATTTGACAGAGAAAAGAACGGCGTCAGCTTCGATCAGGGAAGTGGGAATCTTAAATGCCTATGCTATCTAGAAGCGCTCCGTAAATATCGGAAATGAAAGTAGTACAGATAAATCTAAACCAATACCAATAGGGAGCTCGTACAGGGCCCGCTGTAGCATCAGTCAATTAAAGAAATTAAGGCAATCGTCGTGATCGTGAACTAACAATTTAGAAAAAACAATAACAGTAGTATATGGATTGCTAGCATATCGATCGACTGTATGGGTATATTGCAGATACTGCTTCCAAGAAAGTTATTGTGGTATACAGCCTGCGTTTGTCACAGCCATAATCAACGGTATTCACTTGTACAGCTGTTATGCTCCTTCTAGTGCTTTGCTTGTAGAGTTTTAACCATTTTTCGATCAACTAGCAAATGAGGTACGAGAAACCTCACTTATCATAGTAGGTGACTTAATTACTTGGGTTGTAGAGTGTTTTCAAGCGACCAATCCTAAAGGTGTTATTTTGCTGCTGGAGACGTTAACAAGCCAATCAGTAAGATTTATTAACAAGTAACACGTCAATTTTTCGCAGGGGTAGCGTTAGTGCTACACTTGACCTCTAGTTCATGAGTTTTCATCTAGCCTATCGTTCTGTTTAAGAGTCAGCGAGGGATAAAACACAGCACCCATCAAGCCTTTCTATTATGAGTTGATTAATTAAAAATGCGTAAGGGTCACCAAAATCACCCAGTCACTGCTCACGGCTGTAGATCTAAAGCATTCCACCAAAGTTTTTTAGTACAGATAATGTTAGCAATTTACTTGTCGAGAACAGCCTAAAACAAAGCTAATCAGCTTATGAGGGTAGAATGAGGGAAGAAAGTCATAAGAAACGTTTCTTTTGGTGGAATATAGAGATCAGAGGCTTACAGAAGATGTCTTAGGGCAATAATGGAATACCAGCGAGCGTGGCATCCTAAAAGCTCCATATTCTCATTCCACATGTCCACATGTACATTCTTTTACACCTACATGCCCGGTGGTACTAAGCAATATAGTTGATTAGTTTTTTCACAGAACATTGAAAGCATTCTGAACAGTATAAGGTATACAACAGAGAATATCTAACCAGTGACTCTTGAATAATTCGTGAGGGAATGCTCGAACATTGGTAATGACAAAACTGCAGCTTCGAACAACATTCCAAATATTGCTTTGAAAGTAACGATTACGAATTTACTTTTACGGATGTATATACAGATTGCCTTAAAGATAGAATTTTTCTTATCATATGGAAGGAACAAAAATTGATTCTTCTACCAAAGCAAACTAACCCTAAGCAGAGCTAACCCTAAACAGAGCTTCTTGATATGGCAAGGAAGGTCCTTGATTCAATCGTGTATGACAGTTTACTAAAGGCTACAGTCACAACAGGAGCTCTAAAAGAATAACAATTTTTTTTTTGGAAACGTTTCCACAGTGGATGCCTTAAAGTACGTAGTAAATGTGACATATGGTGTGATATGTGGATCAAGCTATCGGTAAGGCTACAATTGATATTATGCTGTCGTGATGCTGGATGTTAAAAATGCCTTCAACAAAAATGCGTTCAAAATTACCCTGTTGCTGGTGGAGTTCTACAAGGATCGGTGCTGGAAGCTACACTCTGAAATGAAATTTCAGCTGGAGTCTTTTGGCAACCCCGTTATAAGACAAACAAAAGTGGTCGGCTTCGCGGGTGATATCAGCGTAGTGGTTACTGTTAAATACACAGAATAGATTATAAAAATCTGAAACAGAACAATTCGACATATTCAGCAATGGATAGATAGCTTCAGTAGGCGATACAAATATTTAATATACACCTAAACAAATACATGGTGTGGCTTTGCTTAGTTCTTATTTCAGTTCTATCCTTGTTCTTGTCCTGTCTTCTGTGCTCGTTAAACTTTGAAAGAATTTGTCTAATGTTTTTTCGGCGATAATAAAAAACAAAAAAAAAAGTAACAAATTGCTTTGTCTCTATCTGCCTGTGTCTGTTTCGTTTAACAAAAAGAAAACGCAAACAATAAATACAGTGAGCCTCAATCTAAGTTATTGTTGTCAAAACTAAGATTGAGCTCATCCTCACGAAGTAATACCTAACAGTTGTTCCATGAGTGTAAACAACAGAGTTTTGGGATTGGATGTTGGTTGGTAAAAATCCGCCACTCTCACATGTAAATAGAAACGAATATATGAATTCTTCTACGTTTAGTTCTACGCTTTTTTTTCTGTTACATTTTCGAATTCGTCAAAAAAATGAACCCTCCACTTCTCATCCAAGGCGGTAACAGTGAGTTTTTATAATAATTTTTCATAATCGATTTACTACTAACTAATTTTACAATGGTGCAATCTCTAACCAGGTTGTCAAGCTGTCAATATCAAATAAACACTGGACAAAGTGTGCCGGTTTAAATAGTGCATAGTCCCTGTATGGAGTACTGCTGTCAAGTTTGGGGTGCTGCCTCTGTTTCCATCTTGGCCCTCTTGGACTCTGTTCAAAAGCGAGCTGTACGAATTGTAGGTGATCGAACTTTGACATCAAAACTTGATTCCCTACAACATCGTCGCACTGTTGCTGACCTCGTTGTTTTTTACAAATATCGTCATCAGCAGTGCTCAGATGAAATCAGCGCCATCATGCCTCAAACTTATTCTTACCCCCGTTCCACTCGGCAATCGGCTGCCGCAACCAGTGAAACGGTAAAGATCCCGCGCTGTCATACTGGCAGATCGCAGAGAGACTTCTTTGTCCGAACTGCGTACAAATGGAATAGTTTGCCGGAACACTTAGTCTCAGGTGGCTTCAACCCACAGATGTTTAAAAAAAGCGTTAATCTACACCTCAGAACGCCAGTTGTTGTGGGACCCAGGTCTAGACCTAGGTCTTAAAAGGTATTTATGTGTTGTTGTGACACATATTTTAAACCCTATTACACAACACATTTTATTAAAAAAAAAAAAAAAATAGTATACGATGACAAAGCCAAGTAAAACTTCCAACCGATGAGAAAAAGTCGAGCGTAAACCAAACTAAATCGAAAACTGCGGAAGATCTTTTGAAGACCAAAAACTTAAGGTTGACAAGCTCAATTACTAATAATTTACGAGTTCTAAGGTTGAACGCGATATTCAATACAAAGCTTGCAAATAATGGTATATGTGTAATTGATGCAGGATCTTTGAAAGCATATTCTAGGATGGTTGTAGACACTTTTTTTTTGTTTTCTTCTTGCTTATACATGATGCTAGAATGTCCGATGCAATCACCAATTCATTGTAACGTAGCGCTGTAGTGAAAAGTTGTGTTGGATGCTATCTGTTGAACTCAATCAAGTAGTTGTTGCTTATCGCACTCTATATTTGAATAGCTAGGACATCTCTTGCACTTTTCCAAAGATTTTAAGTTAACTGCACTATAAAAAGCAGTCCATCATATTACGACACGGTACATTAAGGTCAATCTAGTTAATGAGGTGTAGAATCAAGAATTATTATATGGGATATTAGATCCTTATTTCCATTACTTTTAACATTTATAAAGATTTGCATTGCCTCTTTTCTCTCTCCTTCTGATATTTGATTTTAACCTGAATTTTCTTTCTAGAATGGCACCAAGATATTTTGCTATTTCTGCTACTACAAAATTACTTCTCTCCAGGGTGTTGGAACCAATACCAGCGAACTTATACATTCTAAGCCTAACAGGTCAAATTTCTGATGTCAAACCTGTTACTACTAACCTTCAGTAAAGCTTAGCCTAAAGTACAATTTTGTTTACAGAATGGGCGCCTTGTTACAATGAGGATCGTGGATTAAACTAATGTCGTACCAGAATTGAATTTCAACAAATCTTAACTTAAATCTAATACTTACAGGTTTCTTTATTCCTTCTTTGAGCTACTTTTTAGTTTCGATCATATATGCCGCCATAACAAAACAATTTAATTAATTTTTTATCACATTTATTTAATAATTTCTTCTTCTTTCCTTTTCTTCTTCAATTTTTTTTATAATACATAATTGAAACTTCTTTGGAAAATACGTGAATTTTTTTTAAATTTCTTTTCATTTCTAATTAAATTACTTATTAATTAATATAATTTATTAATCAATTAATTTATTTTTTTTATCGTTATTTATTAACTGAAAATTCTAGTTTATGTATATATCTATCTGTCTCTTGAAATATATTTAGAATAAAAATTTTTAATTGATTTGTTATTAATTATTTAATTTGTGTTTAATATAAAAAAAATAGTTAAATGAAAATATATAAACTTTAAGAACACTAATTAAAATTGATTAATTAAATGTGAATTTATTTTGAATATGAAGAAAATTAAATTAAATTTACTATATTCAAATTTTAATGTTCTTGTTTTTTTTATTATTGATTTAAATGTTATTTAATTATTTATTTGTTGAATAGTTAAATAATTAATTAATTTTTTTTCAATTTATCACAGACATTTCGCTATAAATTATATTTAATTTCATTTTTTTTGTTTGTTTTTGATTAGATATTTTTACAATGTATTGGATATGATGTGTTCTGTATCTGTATCCAATATCTAATGTTAATTTTCTTAAATAATCATAAAAAAATAAACAAAATTAGTTAAATTTGGTTTTGAACCAAAACTAATTTTGAAAACTAAAATTTGTGAAGTTATATTTTATACAAGTAATTTCTGTGGTCTAGTAATTTATAATTCAAACAAAAATTATATATGCAACTATAATCTAATATTACTAATATTATATTTAAATTTTCTTTGCTTTAATTTTTTAAGTTATGAATATAAAAAATATAAATTAAAGTTACTTTTTACAAAAAATTTGCTTTATAAACAAATTCACAAAATAAAATTAAATTAAATAGCGTTAATTAATAATTAATTATTAAAAAGCTTAATCAAATATTTAAAAACGAAAAAAATTAACAAGGTTAAAAATATTTTTACATTAAATATTTTGTTGTAACATAACGAGTATTTCGGAAAAGCTTTTTTAAAGAATGTTTTGAAAATGACAAACGATAACAATGTGGAAAGTATGCAAAGAAGGTCTTCCTAACAGCTTAAGTAAATTTTCTAGTTCTTGGTATCGAAATTTTAAAAACGTGTCAATGTGGAGCCTGGAAAAACTAATATCAACATATTCTCGTATTTAAAATGGCGATTCTTTTTTTGCAAGAAATAAATATTACCAGGGTTGACACGTTTAAAAATGAATATATTCAACAAAATAAATATTTTCTAATCGGGTTGTCGAATATAAATGCAAGTTCAATTTTTTTAGAAATTGAAAACCATGAAGTGTCTCAGTCACTTAATTTAGCTTGTATCAAGCAAAAATTAAAAAAGTTAAATTGATTTAAGGAAACAGATGCCAGGCACTAGATACCAGATACAAGATACCAAATACCAGAAACCATATACCAGATAAAAGGTACCAGATACCATATATCAGATATCAAATAACAGAAACTAGATACCAGATACCAGACACCAGATGCCGGATACCTATAGCACATACACATACCAGATACCAGAAACCAGATACCAGATATCAGATACCAGATACCGTATACCAGATACAAGATACCAGAAACCAGATACCAGATACCACATACTAGATACCAGATACCAGATTCCAGATTCCAGATACCCAATACCAGACTCCAAATATCAGATAAATTTAAAAAATAAAATTTTTCAAATACCATCTGGCAACAACTCAAAAATAAAACACAATTTCTTGACTGGCATATAAAAGAAACGAACTACGGCATAAATTCAAGTAATTCAAAACACATTTAACAAATGACATTGATTCAAAAAATGTTGACAAAAATAAAAAAATTGTCAACGCACAAATACGCCACACGTAGAGAAACAGAAGAGAAACCTTTTTGTTTTAACAAGAGCAGAATACAACACATAACAGTTCACTGCATGCGGGAACTGATTATTATCTTATAGCACTCGAAGAACACCTCCACATTCAGACTAAAATTCTGCCAGTTAAACTACACAAGCCCTACGCGCTCGGTAATACTTTCTTATTTGTTACAAAAAATTGGAGATTATTAGCTCAACTGAGTTTGCTTTCTCTGCATCTTTTTCCTACTTGACAACCTTTTTTTTTAGTTGAGTGTGAAACGAACGGGCATTCACCTGGATTAAGTAGACTGTTCTTAAGCTTTCTGTATGTAGTGGAGCCAATTTTGAAGTAAAGAAAAATAGCGAACTCCCAAAACTGGTCAGAGCATCGGTGTTTATTCCTGGTCCTCCAGAAGATCCGGAAAAAATTCTTTCCAGACTGGAAATATACAATCCTGGCATGGATACTTTGGGATGGAAGGTGTAAAGTCAATTGAAAAAACTAATATCAATGGCCTGTACCAAATCTGTGGTAAAGACGAGAAATATGGACAGGATATAAAATAAATTGATCTGAGGCCATACTACAGCATGCAAAGGGTCAATTTCACTCTGGACAACAAGGTAACAGGAAACACTGCACCAAATGTGGAGATCCCACAAACGGTTATATCAAAAGATATAGCCCAAACTGGAGTTGAAGCAATGGTGAGTATCTCAGTGGATGATGACATTACAGTGACATCGAAAGATGGAGCTGGTAAAAGTAAAATGGGAATGGATTTTGAGGGTAGTCCCTGAAATTAAAATGCGGCAAATATTGTCAAACAATACGATTTGTTACGTGATAGAGGATCTACAATCAACGAAGCCGAAGCTGATGCGGTACCAGTTATATATAGGTCCATTTCCAGTAAACGGCACGACGACAAAGTCTAGCGACTAAGTTGAAGAACAGGTTTTGGTTTTATTTTTTTTTTTTTCTTCTTTTTTAAGATTATCTAATGGGTAGTTTAAAATGACAAATAATTTTGCAGCATAACAAATGTGCTTCCCCTAAATTATGTCTACCAACGGTTATGCAGCATACAAATGTAGTTGATTGAGGAACCATGAGTAACTAAAAATCACATACCTGGCGGGAATTTTAATCAGGGAAGGGTGTTTGTTGGTAGAGTTACGGACAACCCTCGTTCTGTTTTATTAATTTCTTTAATATTAAGTTAGGAATATGAATTAGCCTCATTAAGAAATTAAGAAATCAATTAAACAAAATCAAATATGGCAAATCAACAAATCTGCTAAAATTGTATTAAATAAATTAAATTGTTAATTATGCAAATTGCATAATTCGAAATATTAAAATAAGTTTATTTGACGCGTTTACTTCTCGAACGACATATTTGGTATATTTATATCCCAATGAAATGGTAAAGATGCCATTGCTGTTAAAGATAAAGACATACTCTTGATCGTGAGGTGCAATTCAAACGCGCATCATGCAATTAGAGAAGAAGGAATTGAAATTACCCTCACTAGCCTATCTTTGGCTAAAAGGATTCGTAATTGGAGAGTGTCTCAAGATATTCTCATGTTAGACCACAATTGCATAAATCTGACTTTATGATTGATACGGTGGTAAAAGACAATTTTGGAAATCATAAAATCTACTGATTGGAACATGTGTAATCAACTTGTTAGCCAAATGTTTCTGGACTTTAATCCGTCAATCAAGTGTACACATTCACATGCAGCTTCCAGAGTGTATGGTCAAGGCTTTTGAAGAATCTTGTTCACATAGAGTGTTCCACCATAAAGGAAATTCACCTTGGTGGAACAGAAAACTGAAAAGGCTGAGATATACAGTCAGGAACTTTTAAGGAAAGCCAAGCAAACAAATAATACCGATGACTGGATCATTTATAGTGATAGTCTGAGGGAATATAAATACCGTATCCGGAGTGCTAGAGAGAATGCTTCGAAGAAGTTTTGTGAATAAATTGAGAGTTATCCTGTGGCAGCTAGGCTTCACAAAGCACTCCCAAAAGAACCCAAATACCAACCGGGCTTACAGCTTATGCCACATGGTAGGAATACGGAATCAGTGGAGATAACTCCAAATAAAGACAGTTAGATCTTGGCTGAGAATGTGGTGAACATGAGATCTCTAAGATGGGTCATAGATTCCTTCAACTTCTTTAAATACCCTGGTCCTGATGGATTCTATCCATGTATGCTAGAGAATAATGTGCACGGCCTCATTGAAAAGTCTCAACTCTTTTGTCCTCAAAACTCTGGAAAGGCTTATTGACCGTTATATAAGGGCCCAGTTTCCACTAAGTACCAATCAGCATACATACCAGATTGGAAAATCAGTAGAAACAGCTGGGCATTATTTGGTGACTAAAATTGAAAGAGCATTTATTGCCAAAAAATTCGCTTTGGCTAGTTTTTTAGATATAGAAGGTGCTTTTGATAATACCACCTTCGAATCAATGAGGACTGCAGCATCAGTCAATGGAATTAGTAGCATGCATTTATTTTGACGAACCGCATTGCCTTTGTTGAAATGGGTTGTCCACCGAGGTCCAGACGAGGTTGTCCACTTTGCGGTGTCACTCACCTCTGCTGTGGACTTTGGTAGTTGATAGTCTTCTTAAGAGACTGAATCAATCGGGACCCTATTCTCAGGGTTACGCTGATGATGTTGGCATACTAGCAATTGGGAAATACCTTAGTACTCTGATGAATCTGATGCTAAATTCACTGAAGGTGGTGGAAGGGGAGTGTAGGGAGCAAGGACTTTCCGTCCATTCTTCCAAATCATAGGTAGTCTCATTTACCAACAAGAGATGAGTGCCTGCAATACCAAGTGTGTGCCTTTTCAGTATGCAGTTAAGCTAGATGAGGTTAAGCTTCTAGGCATTATTCTCGACAAATGGTTTAATTGAAATACTCATTTAACAAAAAAAATTGATAAGGCTGTCATTGCTTTTAGGAAATGTTTTCAATCCGTCGATCGTTATTGGGGTTTTACTCCCAATACTATAATATGGATATGCACAACAATAATCAAACCAACATTTGTTTTTGCATGTGTTGTCTGGTTGCCAAAGACAGAGAAACAATATGTCAGTGCTAGGTTAAATAAAATAAAAATAGAAAGATATGTGTAGGTATAACACTGTCGTTGACGACCATGTTGAGTCTGGCTGATTTACATCTACATGTAGAGTACATGGCTAAAAGTGCTATCTGCAGAGTGCAGAGCAAAAACATGAGGTCATGGTTATATACTTGATAGACTACATACAGATTATCCGAAAATAGATATGCATAGTGACTTCATGACCAAAGTATTTAACTTTGAGAAGCCCGCTGAGCTGGTAATCTTTTCTAGAGGGGAATGTGAGGGATCTTGGTCCGAATGGTCCTCCAGCGAGATTTATGTTTTCTATACAGATGACTGAATAGAAATGCAGGAGCTGGCGTGTACCTGGAATCAAATATTGCCATATGTAGCAAGTAAATTCAGCTTGAACGGTTTTGTACAGTTCTCCAAGCGGTAGTGTATGCTTTCAATGAATGCGCACGCATGTAATAACTCTCCTGCGTCTGCAAGGGAAAAGTCTACATCCATTCTGATTGCCAATTTGCTTTCAAAGCTCTGGTAAACTAGGAGATTACCTCTAAACTCGTCAAACTCCAGGTCAAAAAGGCATCCCGGGCAACATAAAAGTGGATTAACTTGTAAGGGCTGGAACGGGCATGAAACATTCAGGTCCAGAACCTTAGGGTTATTCAAAACGTTTGCTGTGTCACTATTAAAGGAGCTGATGCTAGGATCAAGATAAAGGCCTTGTGAAATGCGCCATCATCAGGCAGGCAAAGTAAGATATTTATCAGCATTTCAGAAAAAATTGTTAATTTTCTTTTAAGTCTGAAGAGGAAAACTCTCAGCACTGTAGTCGGTGTCCTTACAAGACATGGACATCTAAATAAACACCTTTTTACCATGGGACTTGGTGAAAGTCCTGTGGATGGGCGTTGTTTTGAAGAGGAAGAGGACTCTGAGCCCTTTCTGTGTGTCTGAAATAATTGTTGTGCGACCAAACTCGGTCACGACGCTGTGGACCGTACAGTCTGCGTGCCAGGACAAGTTCTGCCTCGTGCAACCTGTCCAGTTCTTTCTAATCACAATCATCTACAAAAAATATCACCTATTTAAAGTGACACATCAACAACTTGTTAAACTTATAATTGGTTATTAGTTCAGTTCAACGGTGATAACGGGACTATATAATGAAACCAATAAGGAACACCTTCCAAAGTTACACAGTACGACTGTAGCAGAAAAAATATCAAGTTATAGAGAAAAAAAAACTACATGACCAATCACCGATGATGTAAACGCCAGAAAAGCTTTAACCAAGAACGACACCATACCAGCTAAGGATGGATCATATCGTTTGCTTAACAAATATATGAAAAAAATTGTTAACAACATTAGCGATGAAACGATGCAATGATATCTGTTCTATTTGTATCAGTGGATTGACTCAAGAATTTTACAACTTTAGAATAAATATCATATGAATAAACCCCAAAGAGGCAACTGCTTTTCTGAAATTTAGCTAAAACAACATGCAATAATTATCGCGCTATGACAAAAACACCATAATTTACAAAGTGCTTCAAGAAATGGAGAATGTTTACCTATACTTATATAATGGTAAGTCAAATGTTGTTTCTCTTTTTTTTTCTTTATTACAAAAGAAATAAATAGTCGAGTAATTATTGCTAAAAAGCAAATAAAAAATTACAAATCTATTTAACGACCTTTCAGCGTGATCTTTTCTAAAGAGTTCGCATTTATGTCATTCTTTACCTACATGAATTTTTTAGTACTAATTTATTACTCCAACATTTTGAAATAAATGTACATTAATTTTTCAAAGAACTATAATTTATAATCCTAAGCTAAACATTTAACCTGTACAAAAACGTCGACTGTAAAAAACATCAAAATAGAAAAAAGACAATCCAGGGATCCCGTTTTACACAATCAAGAAATATAAACATAACAAAAATATTAGCAAACAGCAAGCTATCTGTACTTATTACTACTTAAAAACTGTTGAGTGTTTTACAAAAAACAACCGAATAAACTGAAACTGTAGTTTACAACTTGACATGTAACATAATATAAAAATTAAGTTGGTGAATATCAAACAAAAACCTGAACCAAAAAAAACACCAACCACCCTTTCCAACCTTGCATTTCCAAAACAAATGATTGTGAAAAGAATATGTTATAGAATGTCTATAACATATTCTTTTCACAATCAACCGAACAATTGTTTTGTTTTTGATATCTTCCATATATGTACATATATGATTATAAATTCAAATAATTTAATAATTAAAAAAATAAAAAACATTAAAATACAATATTTAAATAATCTTTCCAGCATAACATTTTCTGCGGACGTTTTTGATCTTTATCTGGAGGTGTTGGTTCCATTTGATTATCTGTAAATAAAAAGAAAGAAAAATAAATAATTAAATAAATAAAAACATAAAAAGAAATTTATGTTATTCTAATTTTTAATTAAATTATAAAATTTAAATTTTTTTCTTATAACATTAACATTTTTTTTTCATTGTTATTGTTTTTGGTATGAAATTAACTTAATTGTTTTCTTTTATTTTTATTTCTTTATATTTACTCTTTCTTTTATGGTGTCGGGATTCAAATGTAGGTGACAGCTAGGTAGTCAATCAACAGTTTTTAATCCGGAACTGTTTAGAATTTAAGATAAGTTATCTTATTTAAAACTAAAAAAACTAAACTTCTATAAAAACAAAAAATTAATTTCCTCTGTTATCAGTTATCTGATTTTCAGTGACAAAATAATAATTTTTCCAACTAACTTAAAAGTTGGGCACATGAGACTTTATTTCTATAGATATTCTTACGACTTACATTCTTCTCTACGATTTTTGTTTCCTTTTTTATACTTGCTCTAAAGTCTAAACAAATGTGACTTTAAATATTTTGTTTATTATCTTGGGAAGTTCAGAGCTTTTTATGATTATTTGTTTAAAGTAAAAAAACAACAAAAAAAATAGAAAATTTATACTAATGTATACAAAAAGCTTGGCTAAAGCACGAAGAAAAATGTTGAGGAAGAAAAACGAAAAAAAAAAACAAAAAAGTTTTAATAGAGTAGTAGTTGGACACTTGAGAATAAACTAATACAATGACTTTTTTTTTGTACAAAAAAAAAAAAATTTGATGTGAAAAGTTTAAGGAAATAAATTTACATAATTTTTATTTTAAAGTTTTAGTAAAAGTGGTAAGATAGTGTGCTAATTCAATAGTTTATATAAAAAGTGGAAAACAAATTTGTTTGTGCCTTATAATCGGGAAATTTATGTTTGTGTCTTTATAATGCAACGTATTATCGTACAGTTTGTATACACCAGTGTCATAATAGAAAGAGAAAGATGTCATGAAATTCACCAATTATTTCAATTTTATAAGTTTTTCACCATTCTTCGATTTAAACTGTGTGAATATTTGAAAAAAATTTAAATTCTGTTAAAACGGAACTGTAGAAGATATATAAACAAGTGGTTTTCAATATCTTACCACTACCAAGTTCCTTGAGCCATCAAAAGTATAAAAAATAAAAAAATTTAAAAAACACACTTTTATTGAAAACGAGCTAAAAACTGAAAAATAAATTTTGCATTGACCAACACGATGTTCCAAAGAAATAAAGGTTATGTTCAAACGTTAAATCTTTTATTAATAACTATGTTTGCTTTCAAACTGTGTATGAATGTCCTTGATTATAATAATATACTCAGTATTACCAAAATGCCTATGCTCTAAATGGGTCAATCAGATTAAGAGGATTTCGGTGCAATTGTTGAAGATTTTGTAGAATGGACAAAAATTTGAATTTTTTAATCAGTTTTATGAAGTTTTTTTGCTTTAAAACTTTTAGAAACACGTACTGACTGCTTCAACAAACTTGTACATATTTTAAATTTAAAACTAATCACATAATGGGAAGTTACTGAAAAAATTGATCACGAATTAGTAATAACACAACTGTCAAAACCCAAGCTAAATAAAAGTGTGTAAAAACAGTTACAATATAGAGGAGAACATAGCGATACTTATTTATATATTTAATGATTTTTTATACGTATTTTGACCACGAGCTTTAGAGAAATTATTCGTATATTGTCGTTAATCGTGTATATCGTTTATAGTCGTGTATAGTGTCATGTACAGTCGTATATATTGTCGTTAATAAAAAACCATTCTATTATCGATGTCATTTTATTATTGAAAAAAATGCAAAGAAAATGTTCGTTATACTAATAAACAACTATTATTGTTTTTTTATTGACTCAATGAATAATTTTGTTGGTTCAGTGGACGATTAATTAATATTACGAAATTCTTTATAATAAATTATTAGGTTTATTATTTTTTGATTATTAAGCAAAAAAAAAGTTGACTGTTAATACAACAAACAAATTTTTTAATGTTTTTAGTGAACCACTGAGTAAAATGTTAAAATTTAATTTATTAAAATATGTGAATCTAAAGTTTTAGTTGTGGGTATTTGTTAGTCAGCAGCAATTTTATATATATATTAAAATTCTATAAATGGCCTTAAGCAATAATGCTGATAATAGATGGGCTTAAGCAGAAGACATCAATGTGGTAGGATTCTAACTGTTGTAGAAAGTCAAAAATATATAGTTCAATCCGTCCATTAATCTGTAAAATCTCATAATCCAACGTATTTCCATTAATTGCAAAGTATTTCCGTTAATAGTCTTAATGTCGCCTCACAATGCTAGTCACCTTCTTCGCGCATGGACACATAAAAAAATTCCGGTGTGGGGCGGGTCCGCTAGAGACTAGCAAATGGGCCAAATCAGTGGTATCATTCGATTAGAGACGAGAATTGGCCTAGTTGAAGCTTATTTATCCCAGTATTGAAAGCAGCGATTTAATGATACTGGACAGCATGTAAGTGTCTCTTAGCTTGACATAACTATTTGGTTCGATTTGGCTTAGTCAATAGTTTATTTTCTCTGTTACTTGTGGCACCAAAAATGAACAAAAGCAAAACAAAAATGTAAAAAAAGACTCTAATGCAGTTATCGCAAGTAAAGGTTAATTAATTTGCCAAAAATATGTTGTTGTAAAAATTACCCTTTACGAGTGCTAAACAAATTTCGTAAAAAAACTGTCAAGACTTTGTAGCTCCGTATTTGTAAATTTTTCTATACAGCCTACATACTTTTTCTACACGACAGAACGACTTGTTGTTATGTATGCATTGATAAAATCAAAGTTTAGTTTTTTTTATATCTTAAAAAGTTAAAACTAAAATTTTTATTTTCGCATCATTTGAGCTAAATTTTCACCAGTACCATCGTTTTCATATTTTCTTTTAGACTCTAAGTCTTTTTCCAGGATGGAGTGATGTACTTTATAAAGTTTATCATTTACCATTAGGACTAGTCGACTAGATAAACATACAAGCTACTGGGTGCATAAAAAACATGTTAAATTTACCTACTTTTACCTAATTTTAGTTTGCCTAATTTAACTATAGTAATTTTGCTATGAATATTTTTATTTTATCCTGATGCTGCGGTGATCAAAGTTATTGTAAAGTAGTTGATATACATTATACATAGCAAAAGCAGGCCGATAGATGTCAAAATAATAAAAAATAGCCTTACTCGATTTACGGAAGCGAAATAATTGAAAAATGCTCTAAATTGAGAGAATTTAACCGATTTCTTGAGTTTAAAAAATTATTTTTATAAAAGCATATGGTTTATTTATCATCATTATGGTGGTGTCTTTTCGCTTAGAGTGAAAGTTTTTTCAATGAATAACATCATCATAGTAAAACAACTGACATAAAATTTTTAAAAACAAAGGCTCATTGAAGCCTTCTAGCTAAGTGCAAGAGAAATATTGATGCTTATAGTCAAATACAATCCAGCATAATTAAGTTTTAATATTTTGAATGAATGTCTCAGAGTCATGGATCGGTTCCAATGTTATCTAAATTCTAAGGTTTATTTATGATCTCGCTTTTGTGGTTTGATACTTGAATTCAACTTGAGTGCGAATAGGATATCGTATGCTAATTTCAACCTGTTGATTGAAACGTTGTGGTTTTTACCTTTGATAAAAATGATGAAATGTTTACAGAGTCAGTGGAGTGCTTTATAAAGACCTTCGTTTACAAGTGATAATCCTATGTGCACCTTATTTAATCTAAGGCGAACGTATTCGCAGTTGTGTAATGTATTAGGGATAAATATATCATTTTGTTTTGTAGTGCGTGGTAGTGTTGAAATGAGGTTTTGCATAGTATGGCGCAGCTAATCGACGACTGTGTCTGTAATTGGCGTAGACGAAGCAGGATTGTCGATGTAGAACTCACCGAGTAGCTTGACAGTTTGTCCGTAAACCATTTCAGCTTGTGAGCACTTCAAATTTACCTTCATTATTGCCCGAGTTCCGAGAAGTACAGCTAGTTTAGTCTGAACTCAAATTGATAGTGTTGCCTCGGGTCATAAAAGCGGCTTAAAGCGGTCGATGAACGCGCTTGACCATGCCATTGGTTCACGGATGGTAATCCGTTGTACGTATCCGTTGAGATCCGAGAAGTTGTGTTAATTAATTCTGATAAAAGCTTAGGTTTGCATTGTTTGCCTTGATCAGTGGTAATATGGAGAGCAACACCGAATCGTGATGCATAGTTGCTTACAAATGTTATAGCAATGATTGCTGCAGATATATTGGTCATGGACTAATCTTTTGCAGTAAGCAGTATTGTTTCTAAAAATTACGTAGTGCTTCTGAAAAGTTCTAGTTTCATGTTGGAAGTGTGACGTTTGAACCAGATATTAAATTCTGAAGTTCCTCATCTGATTTTTGTGGTTGCATGATTATGTGGTAGTCGAATTGGTTCTTGACTATGGCCCTTTTTGTATTGCAAGAGAGCGTGTCTGCCACTAAATTATATTTTCCATGGAAGTGCTGAGGGTCCGTTGGAAATTGAGAAATATAATCCAAGTGACGTGATTGTCTTGGATTGCGTTGTTTTGTATTGGATAGTTAGAGTCACAGGCGAGTGTTGTTTGTAAATAACGAAATCTCTCATCCAACAAAGGACACGAAGTGTTTGATTGCTAGATAAATTTCCAATAATTCCCAGTTAAATGCGAAATCTTTTCTGTGTCCGAGAGTTTATTTGAAAAGATCTCAGCGGTTCCCAACACTTACTGTAAACTTTTGCAGAACTACGCCAATCGCAGTGTTTGATGCATCAGTAGTGGCGTTATTCTTTAAGTCACTTAGTGCATGATGGAAAAGTGTTATTTGGGCTAATTGATTCTTGACGTTTATGAATGCTTCGTCGTACTCAGCAGGCCAAGTAAAGCTCTTGGCATTCTTGGGCTTGCTGAGAAGACAAACCAAGTGAGAATGAATTGAAGTCATAGTTTCGGCGAGCTTTGGTATTTATCGGTGGTAGAATTTTACCATACCGACTAAACATTGAATGGTTTTTATCGAATTTGGAGCGTGGAATTTTTTAATTACCATGATGCGGTCATCAGAGGGTAGATGTCATCAGGAGTGATCTTGTATCGGAGGAAATCAAGAGAGGTTGCGCCAAAGATGCTTTTGGATGTCTTGATGTGAATGTCAAACTCTACTTACTTTGGAAATAATTGTTAAAAGTGAAGTTTGCGTTGTTCCTCGCAATTTGATTCCAAAAAAATGTCGTCTATGTAGACAAAAACAAAATTTAGATCTCGAAATACTTCGTTCATGATTTGCTGAAACGTTTGAGTGGCATTGCGAAGACCCAATGACATTCGGGTGAATTCTAATATGTCAAATTGCCATTTTGTAAACGTGCTCAGGTACAAAGGGAATAAGGTGTTATGTTCTGAGAGATTGATGTTAGAAAATATTTTGGAGCCATCTAAATGCATGGAGAAGTTTTGAATGTAGGGTATCGGATAACGAACAGGTGTTATGAGCGTGTTAAGTCTTCGATAGTCACCACACGGGCGCCACCCCACATGGTCGCTAGCCCTTTTTCTTCACCAAGATACTGAAGAAGAGAATGGTCTGCTAATTCTCAATACCATGCTTTGGAATACAGCAGCATTCCTGATTTGAATGGAGTAGGATCCAATCTACGTGGACGTGATACTAAAATACGTCCCTCAGTAACTATATGATGCACCACGTTATGACGCAGTGGTAGGTTATAATACAGTTCAGCTTTAAGACACGGGTATTGTTGGAGAATAGTGCCGTGGCGATTTTTGGCCTAGGATCGGCAGAAAAGGAAAGAGGATCGGTAGATGTCCGAACCGTTGGGACATTGATCGACAGCTTAGTCGATGAATCAATCCGTCGTTTGCGTTTAAAGTCAACAAGAAAAATGAATTTATATAAAAAGTCTGAACCAATAGTCGGACGATTCACAGCAGCTATTGTGAAAGAATGCGTGAATGTTCGTTTGGGTTGGATGTTTACTTGTGTCAATTGGATACCATCAGTGGGAATCCTAGAACCATTAGCAGCTGGAAAGAAAAGATCAAATGACAAATACGGAATTTTGATTGTTTTGATGAATAAAGAAATATGTAAAGTATGTAAGATGTTTCATGTTGAGTGAAATATAGGATTCGTCAACATCCATTTTGCTTATAGAGGACTGACGTTGATTAAAGTTACACGAAGCTGTTCAGTGTCTTGTTTGAAGTTCCAAAACAACTATGATGTCAATATCAACCTTTGGAAAGATGTGAGTTGCTGCCGTATTGTTGTTTTGTCGAATATGATATGTTCCGGCCCTTGGATCGTGACAGAGATCGTCAATAAAGGAAACTAAACCAAATTAATTAATGATAATAATAATAAACATTATTCTATTGTTTTAAGAACTTTTAAAATATGTTTTACATTTTCTAAAACGGCTGTTTGCAGTTAATTTTTAATGAAGTAATACTTTTGTATTATTAAACTGATGAATTCAAATTTATTTTCTTCTAAAATAATGTGTGAAAGAAATTTTTTTGTGAAGGTAATGAAAACGAACCCTTAAAACAAAAGGGCAACTTGAATAACTAATTTTAGTTATTTAAAAATTTAACAGTAATTTTATATGTTTTGTTTGCCACGTTTGTAATATTAAATTAATGAATTTAAATTTATTTTTATCTAAAATTATGTGCGCAAGAAATTTTTTAGTGCAGGTAATGCAAACAAACACAAAAAACAAAAGGGCATTTTGAATAGCTGATTTTAGTGATTTAAAAAATTATCTTTAATATTTTGTTTGCCTTATTTCATGTCGGTTCACCTATAAGATTAATTTAGATTAATTTTTTCAAAATATTAAGTAAATTATGGAAAATTAATATTATTTTCTACACATAAGTCAAATATTTAAATTTTGTGATTTATTTCTTATGAATATTACCATTAAAAAACGACATCAAAACTTCAAGAAAAAATTGTTCGTGAATTTAAGATTTCGATTCCTTTGAACCGAAGTAAAAAACGATATGTTGATAACGTGTGGAACGATATTAAAAATGTTACGTCTAGACAATATTTATACAGACGTTGGAAGTCGTACTAGTTAAAGGAATACATTTTTTCAACACCTGCACCTAGAACCTAATTAGCCATTAATCTAAAAGGTGTCAGTTCATCAGATTTAATTGATGAAATAAAATATTTCCGTCTTCAATATAATTTAAATGAAAACACTCAATAAAATATTATTTATCATCAACAGTACAAATAATTTTTTTATTGTTTCATAAACCCTTAAACAGTCTTCAAAAACGGATCTTATTTGTCGATAATTAAATTCGTATAATACAAAACAAAATCGAAATAAATCTATCACAAATATTATGAATTTGAACCATCTCGACACGATATCAAATTATATAAAATCATTTTCTTGATAGAAATAAAATGAAAATTTACATAAAAATAAAATTATTTATCATTGTTTGTGTTTGTGCCCACCGGGATGTCCGAAGTGTTAACAATAATAAGAATTTAATTTTATGCGCCATCAATATTTATTTATCCGGTGGGCTGATAAGAAACAGTGAAGATTTTTATATTTTCGATTGTTTTTTTTTTCGTTTCGTTTATTGAATATTCCGTTGTGGTTGCTGTTTTTCTTTGAATTTTTGATTTTTGGGTCGTTATATTATTGTTTATATTTGTGTCAAAAGTTTTCCAATTTTCGGTGGGAGAAATGTAGACCAAAAACCATCAGATCTTTACAAAACTCTTTTATGTATTCACGAATTTTATCACCATTTTAGCTGAAATTTTGTATTTATCCCAATCGAATCTTTGAAGCGATTTCTTTTCCTCAAACCCTTAAGATCTTGGGAAAAAATTTTGGGGTTTGGTGTATCAGTTGATTGAACAACTTTTCGTTTTTCAACGCAAGCCTGCAACTCTTTAAATCGAGACCATAAATCGAGACTGTTTTGATTCCAATTTATTAACTTTCAATGCTGAGTTATTTTACAGCTCATTCTTTTTGCAAGAAGGTTATGATTTTATGAACTGGCATGCATATTGTAAGGTTCAGTGTGATGCAGGTATATATTATTGAGCAAAACACATTGTCTGACCCTCTAATCCACAGAAAACTGAAATTAAATCTATTTAAAACGAAATTTAAATCAACAAAAGACTTATATATTTTTTGTAACTTTATAGATTATTTTGTTTAGTTGAACTGTTTTGCAATTTTGTTATTTTTATTCAATCGAATTTGATTTATTAACATTGATTGATTGCATCAACAATCGTAATTATGGTGTTTTTGTAACTAAATGTCAACTAGTAGTTAGGCGTTTATAATTATTTACAGATTTGCTCTATCTGTGACATATAAAACTTTTACTTTTAACTAATCATCAATTGAATTCAAACTGTATTAAAAATTACTACATCACCGTAACAAATCTTTCAGTTATGTATTATAAGAAATTAGAATGTGCATATTGTAAAATTTGTGCAAATCAAACTGTTGATGACATGTGTTTATTTTTTTGATAAATTTGAGGTTAAACTGAAAATAATACATCATTAAACATGCAGTTCTATTCAGAACTAAATTTCACCTCTATAACTCTTAATAGTTTTGAAAACTTCGTGTGTTCCATTTTTTCATAAAATATATTAAATTCAATTTCTGTACATTAATTTTATTTTTTAATAAACAATATATGTATAAACTAAAACCTTTTCTTATGCAATATCTGTACGTATATCCACAGTACATTTTTATTTAAGGTATGTTCTTTTTGTAAAGAAAACTTAAAGCAAAACAGCAAAGAACAACAAAACAACAAGAAGTAGTAATACAAAATACAATTTTAAGTATTAAATTCCATTCTTGTTTCCTATAATGTACACACTTGAATATCTTGAATAGAACTCGTGTATGTAATAATAAAGCATAAGAAATAAGAAAATAATAAGAATATGAAAAGCTGTAAGAAATACAACTTAAACGATGAACATTATTGTATTTTTTACCATAAAATTGACTTTGTTTTTTCTTGTTATAGGTTTTCATATGGAAACGAAATGTATATATTTTTAATATAAAAATGTGGAGATAAGTTGTTATTTACTTGTGTACAACGAAATAGGTTTGTTGATATGGGAGCATTTATTGAACAACTCTAGTTGTAACAACCCATAAACTGTGAAATTAGTAATTTTCGAATTGACCTTACTCTCAATTGAATAAACGTAGTTCCTAAATCACCTTCTGGATTCGATTAGTAAGCAAAAACACCAGGTTTTATTAAGTATTCCACAACATTATTGTTTCACAACAACAGAAAAACAATACAACAAATATTCTTATTAAATTTAACTTTACATCATCGCAGTCTAAAATAAAACTCATTTCGTAAAAGGAATTCTTTATTTACAATTTTTCTAAATTTCTCAAATATTCGAGGTAAGTCCATTCTCTACAAAGAAAACTTCAGAAAATCCTAATAAAATGTATTTCATATTGTTTTTGTTGTTATTATTTTATGTTATGCTTTGTTCCTTTTACTATTGACCTTGATTTGAGATTTGATAATATTTTTTAAAAAAATGGAAATTGAGGTCGAATACAATTTTGTTTTATTTTATTTATTTTTCAGGCTGTTGATAATTATTTCCAATCCCTTTCTTAGTCTTTGGCCATTACTTTGATCTATGTTGGCCCATGTTGATGAGTCTGAGTCCTCGTTACTTTTGACGTCCTCCTTTTCTTGTTCCTTTGAGTTTTTCAGCCCCACGTATCTCTGAGGTATTACTATTTTTCGTGTTTCTGACTGCGACTTCTTCCAGTTGAAGGTTAAAACCACTTCATTTAAGTTGCTTACATCCTTATGTCCTTATTTTCTTTCTTATAAAATGTCCACGTTGTTTCACCCCATTTGGCATGGTGGTTCTGGATTTGCTTATACACTGCATAGTTTCTCTTCACTCCAAATATCTGTTGACTCTGTATTATTCAAGTCCCTCTTCAAGACGACTTCGTTCATAATGTTTCAGCATTTACCGCCATTCTTGAAATTGGGATGGAGGCAACATTCTCCTCAATTCTTGGCATTACAGTTTTACTTTCAACGGTCTTTCGATGAATAGAAGACGAAGATCTATCACACAGTCTGTTACAGGAGTCCTGTGACGTATGGCCTGATTTCCTAAATATCCAACACAGGAGTTTCTTTGTGCTGCTCCCGAACCTTACGTGCTGCTTTTCTTCGGATCTCCTACTCTTCACAGACGTTGTAACGACCTAAAAAAATCTTTCCATTGGACATTTTTGTTTAAAATCTACGGTGTGTTCTCACATAATCACTCATTCATTTTGTACTATCAGATTCATTTTATAGATAATATCTGTCGATTTATGACCATCCACTGTAATGTATATCTTTCATTTCAAAACAATTAACAGATCTTATATTCCATGTATAATCAATGGTTATTGTTTTTTCTTTTTTCAATGTGAAACAAATATGTTTTTTCTTGTTTTAAACTATAACCAAAATAAAGTAAGTTGACTCTGCGCAGATGCATTGATATTCAAATCATTAATAAGGTTCTTCATTTTGTGATGTTTTAACTTAAATATGTTTGCAATATTAATAATTTGTTAAATTTTGGAGAAACCTATGTTTTTTAATTGGAAAGAATGAGGCGATTATTTGATTAACTTTTCTCTGTCTGTTTGTTATTTGTTATTTTTATACACGACAGATTTTCAATGTATGGGCTAATTTTTGTTATTTACTAGGATAAGAAAACCAAAAGGAGGGAGATAAATTATATCTTGGGATTTTGCTAAGTAATAAACATATTGTTTTTTTGAGTGGTCAATGAGATCGACGTGATTGCAGAAAGACGTTTCTCGGCGTTCCAAACAATTTGATCTGCTTCGGTCTCGAACTGAAACTCGAAGATATCAAAATATGTGGGACCGTCATATGATGGTGGTTTTAATTTAATATTTGCTACTTGTGGAACTAAATACGGAGTATTTTTAGCAGTTTTGACATCTTGCAACTAGGGTATCCAAATTACTTGAATTTGCAAGTACCCGGGTAGTCGAGAATTAATTTTCGAAATACCCGGTTTACTCGGGTACCCGGGTATTTGAAGAAGAAGAAATGAAGAAATTAAATATATCCAGAAAAGCTAAGGTATAGTGGGGGTGGAGCCATGTAGGGTTAATATATTTCAGTTTATTTTGTTAATAAGCTATTACGAAGCCAATTAAAATAAATTGAAGCTTGGTCAATCCAAAAATAAGTTTTGGGAAATTAGTTTTATAAATAACAGCATTTCAGCCAGTATAAAAGCATCTTCTGCATGATCATTTGTACCATTCCGTTCAATATTCTAAACAACAGATTATTTATTTCCTTACAATATCAGACACAGGTACAAAATTTTAGTTGAAAAGAATAAAATTTGCTTATTTTCCAAATGCTGTTCACTCGACCTGAATTGCATGAATTTACTTTTGACTGTTAATTTTTTTAATAAATGTGTTTTGTAATAGGACTTACAATATGACCCACAACAACACATAGAATCGTCGTAAGACCTAGGTTCATTAAGTCTTAAAAAGTCCAAGGTTCTACGTCCCAATCAATATTAATTCAAACTTAGGGATCTTTTGATTGCTTGTTGAAAATCAAAATTTTACAGTTGATAAAATTACCCGGGTAGTTAATCGAGATACCCGGGTGGTCGAGTATGTTGGAAAAGCCAAAAATACCCGGGTACCCGGGTACTCGATAATCGACATTGTATACCCTACTTGCAACTGTTTCTAGAAAACATCTACTTTTGAAAGTACCTTTTTGTTTTGTTAGCTCTTTCTCTTCTTGATGAAGTCTGTTTACTTCTTCGTGTAACTTGGTAGATATTTTGAGAAGCTCTTGTCCATTATTTTGTTGACGTTGAAACTGAGATTGATTGATGTTGAGACTGATTTGTTCTTTAGGATCAGTGATATTTGGTTTTACAATATCCAGTTTTTAATTAATATTCAAATTTGCTGTATTTAATTTCAATTTTGATTCAATCAACTATCTACTTCATTCAACTATATTAGCATTTATATGGTCCATATTTAAATTCGATATCATAGCCATTAACTGCTTAAAATCGAAATTTGCAAATAGCAATTAAGGTGTTGTTTCCGCAACAAAAATTTTCTCCTCATCAACTGCTATTGCATCAGTATTTGTTGCAACAATTCTAATTTGGTAACTTTCCACAACTACACCACTGGCTTCCATAGCTACTCGAAGCCTCAGCATAAAGTCAGTTTTGTTTCCTTTAGTACAAAACATTTCCAAAAAATTCAGTAAAAAACAATAACCGTAAGGTACACAATACTATTCTTCCAAATAGTAGAAGCAATAGTTTCCGTTAATTTAACATTATTCATTTTCCCAAAACACTCTCGGTAAAACTTCTAAGGCCTTAAACCTTTAAGCTTTTTTAGACTATAACATCTGTTAAGAACTTTAAATAAGAACTTTAAACAGTGATAACCGAAACTTTTTCAATCCTAATGGCAGGTTTTACTTCTATAATTTTTTTCGGAAGCTTTATCGAGAGTTATTCGGTAAATCTTCTAATGTTAAATATTAAATTATTATTAAATATCTACTTAGAAGCTTTAACGAAGCTTTATTGAAGCTTAAACTGGTATAACTCAAAATTAAGAAATTATTTTGCATTTTGGATGGTATAGTAGACCACTCGCTACATATGTTGATGTGCCCCAAAAGTTGACTTTTTATTCTATTATCAGGTACAAATGCATTAAAAAAACAGGTGCTGGGCAGACATCTCTTTGTAGTTTTTTGCATCAAGCATAAAGTTGAAAAGCAGAAAGTTGAAATATTCTTCTGATCTCAGTACATAAAAATGACGTAGATAATTGTAGTAACGTTTTTTTGTTCGTAGTTGCTCAAATTTTCGCTCAAATTTACATTTTTTATTTTTTTGACTACAAAAACGAACTTGTAAAAATAATACATACACGGGTACCCGTTTATCCGTTTACCCGTGAGGCCATGTTCGTTTCGGTAATTTTCGTTAATCCATGAAAACGTATAGTAACTTCCGTACACTCGTGTAGTTATCTAGTACCCGTGTATGTATCGGTTATTTTCGTGTTCCTGTGTACCCATGCACCCATGTACCCGTGCACCCGTGTACTCTTGTACCTGTGCACCCGTTCATCCATGTACCCATGCACCTGTGTACACGTGCACCAATGTACCCGTGTACCCATGTATCCGTGCATCCGTGTACCCGTCCACCCATGTACCCATTTATGGTTAATCTATAGACACTCAGATATTTATTATAACTACAAACAAAAAAATGTTACTAATATCATCTCCTTTGTTTGTAGTTTCCAAAATATGTTTTCTTTTTTTTCCTTGTCCTCAGGATCCAAGTTCACACAGCTTGAAAAAGGGTATAAAATCGGTATGTGACTGCCGAAATTATTCTTTACGGCAGGTTTGTCGAATTTTTTACCATTTATTTTACTTTCGCATCTTCAATACCAGTAATATATTTTAACGTGTAATAAAAATACTAAACCGCAAGCAGTATTTCACAAATATGTATCAGATCAGGTCCGATTTTATTCAGATTCAGAGGGTCAAGTAAAATTGCTGTTGTTCATTTTTTAAAAATGAGTTTTGTTAGCAAAATGTTTCGGTTGCATTCAAACAGATAAGTTATGGATTCAAATAAATATTCTTCTGTATCCAAAAATTATTGAATTATTGACTCTCCCTTGTATAATCTGTTCAAATGAATATAGTAGAGAAACACAATATGGATAATTTTATTACTTTTTTTTAAAAATTATGTGAAGTACATGCATGCTGGTGTGGTATTGTATTTAATTCTTCATTTTTATGTTATATTATGTTTTGTTTATGTTTTCGATTTGAATTTATGTTGGATTTTGAATTTTATTTGGTGGAAATAATAAGGTCATAAAAACAGAATGTTAAATTGTTGTAAAACGAATTTGATGATTGAATGTAGGTTATCATAATATTATGATTTGAATATTGTAAATGGTGTAAAATTGAAATAATATATATGTTAGGGACGTATAAATGACGGTTTGCATAACTGTAGAATTTTGAAATAGTAACCAATGTTTAAACTTTTCTAGAAAAAAATTTATATTTTTGAGAATCATTATTTGGATTTCACTTGAACCGAGTTGTAAAATTAGGTTAGTTGTGTTAACTAATATTAATAAATTTTAATAACTAATTTAATTAAAATATTTGACAAATACGTAAACAATAATATTAATTTTCCCTAATTTTCTTAATATTATGAAATAATGAATTTAAATATCGGTAAGCCGACATGAAACAAGACAAACAAAATATAAAAAAATAAGTTTTTTACATCAATGAAATTAATTATTCAAAGTGCCCGTTTGTTTTTTGTGTTGGTTTTCATTACATTTAGTACATAATTTAAAATCATCGGTTTAATATTTTGAAACATAAACATATGCTTTATTTTTCAGATGTCATTATTGATGATACTATCCTTCGTCTTTGGGGCATAAGTATGTCTTCTCATTTTATTGATACATACATTTATTGTCAAAGGGTAGCTAATATGTTCCTTTGCTTTTTATTTCGACAGAGACAATTAAGTCGGTCTGAAAGACGTAAGTATTACATTCATGAGCCAAAAGTGAAATTCTTACCCCTATCTTTTTTGGCATTTCTCGACCGGCCGTCACAACCAACGAAATCTAGAAAAGTGGAAAAGGGATTTTAAAAATTTTAGTTTCTAAAAATAGGTACACTCAATTGTAAGATGTGCTCAATAACTGTACCGGAAGTGTGTCAAAAAATCATTAAGTGTGTCAAAAATAGATAATATGCCTATTTTGGCTTAAAAAACGTTCAATTTAAGTGATAATGAGTGGAGAGAAATCTTGATGTTCGGGATTGATATGTGAGATCAAAAATTAGACTATTGCATTAAAAGTTTATCAAAAAAATTGTTGTCAAGTGTGTAAAAAGAAAGATTTTTATTTATTTTTTTACCCAACTTTGGGAGAAAAATAAAATTAATTATTTGTAAGACATGAAATTTTATTATTATTATAGAGAATTATGGCATTATAAGTTTGTCAAAAAAATAATGTCAAGTGTGTAAAAAGAATGATTTTCATTTATTTTTTTAGAAAAAAATAAAATTAGTTATTTCATATTTTTATGAACATGAAATTATTATTATTGAGAATTTTATTGCATTATAAGTTCGTCAAAAAATATTCGAGTCAAAAAATGATTTCATTAATTTTTTTAGCCAATTTTTTGGGAAAAAAAATTATGCTGTTTGTATAACATAAATGAATTTGAACATAGAATTGCACATGGAAACTTTTGAATTTGTTACAGTTTTTGAAATATTTTTGGAATTTTGAAAAAGTTTCAATTTTTGATTTTGCAATAACTTTTGAAATATTTTTAGAATTGTGGAAAACGTTTTAATTTTTGATTTTGTTATAATTTTTGCAATATTTTTAGAATTTTGAAAAAAAAAATTGAATTTTGAATTTGTGAATTTTATATAATAGACTTATGTTTAAGGTCCATATTTCAAACAAAAATGCATGCATTTGCAATAAAATGAGGAATGAAAATTATATCTCTGATGGAAATGAGAATAGTTATTAAAAAAGCACAGCCCGAGTCGAACTTTATCTACGATTTAAGTAGTAGACATTCTCAAATGAACCGATTTTAGTGCTTTTCATCCTTTATTGCATGTAAATAAAATTATTAACTCCTACAAAATCTAAAAACATACTATTTAGCATCTAATTAGTATCTCAAAAAACTATTTATAGACTACTTATTCTTAAAATACTACTTTACACCTAAATAAGCCTGTTTTTCAACACCTTACTAAGTACTTATCATATCCTAAGAACTTAAAAAGTCGTATCAATTCTATCAACGTAAAAATTAACATCTTATTTGAATCTTCAAAAACTATTTACGATTCCGATCTATTTCGCATAAAACCCGACAAACATTTTTATACATGTAGATAGCGGTCGTATATTTAAGTTCTAAATTTGAAATGTTTGAGTGTGATTTTGTTTGTAAGGGATGCGTAAATTTTTCGCCATTTTTTTAATGATACAATTTAAGACCAAAATTCAGAAATCAAAAATTTATATATTTCAATTATGTGTAGAAAATAATACTACAAAAATCATACAATATTATGAAAATTAAATTAAAATATCGATAAATCGACATAAAACAAGAAAAATAAAAAATATTAAAATAATATAATATTTTTTAAATCACTAAAATTAATTATTGAAAGAACCTGTTTGTTTAGCGAGATTCTTTGTATTACATTCACTAAACAATTTCTTTCGCACATAATTTTATTTTCAAGTCATAAATTAAAATTATTCAATTCAATTAAACGCATGTAAATTATTTCCTAAAGTGTTAAATTTTACCAGCCATGTTAGAATATATAAAAATACTTTTTATTTTTCTGGTCTTATTTCTTGTTCTTTTGTTTATTTTTATTATCATCAAACAAATTTCGTTTCTATTCGTTTGTTATTATTACAGAAAAAAACGAAAGAAAATTTATTAACAACTTAAATGGGATTTTTCCGGTAAATAGCTTTTGCAGGAGTTATGTAGATGTTATTTTTGTATTGAATACTTAGATACTCTAAATTCTAAATAGTAGAATTTGTAGGTTTTAAGAAGTAGTTAAATTTCGGCCTATTTCGCAACATAAGGCCGAGAAAAGAGATATAGTATATCTGTTATGTGTCAAGGTTACAGGTATGTTTTTGCACTGCTTTAGTATCAGATGGTACAAAACAATCTTTTTGATACCTTCAAAATTGTTTTGAGGCCTTTTGTTTTAGTTAAACCATGTGACTCGTGGTCCCGTATAAGCGCTGCAAAACCTTTACAACAACTCCTTTTATTAATTTATTATATATTAATAAAGATTTGTTTCTTAGAGTTCTGATTGTGTAGACCTAGTGGCGAGAAACTTAAGATTTAACCTAATAAGTCGCAATCAATTTAGCAAACCATTAAAAATTTTTGTGAACTACTGATTTTGAACACCTAGAAATACTAAACATGACAAAATCTTTAAAAAATAAAAGCTTCCTCTACACTCCAAGCATCTAAAAGTTTTTATTGGCATCTCGCTAATAGAAAGTGCGCATTTCAGAAAAAGCTTTTTCTAAGGAGTAGGTCACTGAAGCTGATCTGACCAAAGAAACTGACATTCAAGAAGAAATTGACTAGAGAACTATAAATCAAGTAACAAGAGGAAGTAAAGCTACATAAAAAATCAAATGAAATAAGTTCTTCAGTGGTATCCACGCACATCTGTTTCAGGTGACATTGCATGATGGTGAGGCTAGATCTTAACCTTTCAGGAATATTAAAGCTGTTGAATTGTCATATTGAATTCGAAAGCATAACAAGAAAATCAAATCTTATTGTGCGATTGTGTATCAAATATCATCGCAAGGATAACAGATTTTTTTCAACTTCCTAAGACTGAAAACTATTTACCAGACTGAACCACGTAAAACACTCAGTACTCAAAATTTGATCATCCTGAAACCTGCACTTGTTGCTCAGGTCTTGCAATTCTAGTTTTCCTTCCTGACAACTAATAAGCTACCAGCTACAAGTTCCAAATCCCTTCCTCTGTGTTCCTCTCTAAATAAAAAAAATAAATCCTTTAATGGGAAACTAAAAAAGAAATTGATTGCAAATCGAATCGAAAGATGTAAATCTGACCAATTTCGATTTCATTCGGGGATTATTATAATTGAAAAAAATCAATAGGTGTTTTATTGTTTCCTAGTTTTTACACAGGGGGTGTCGAAATTCGTTAAAAATTTTAAGACATTGAATTTTTGTTTTTAGTTTGAAATTACTTTATAAAAACATTAAACTGACAAAAATGATATATTTTTAAATGTTTTTTTAATTTTAAATTAAATTAAATTTTTTAAGAAATTTCGAATCAAAATTAGGAAAAAAATAAAAACCTGTACACATTTTTTTATTATACTAATGATTACAAAAATTTTCGTGAAAATCGGAAATGCTCATGTTCAGATCGATGTTTTCGTTCAATTTTCCTTCTATTCACCAACTTTATCCAAGCTAAACCTAAAATCAGCTAATTCTTTGAATACGATTATTTTATTATTTCACATAAACTTGATTAATTTAATTCTTAATATAAATCGACTTACTGTACACTTTGAGATTGTTTGAGATTTCAAACACATAAAGTTATGGAAACACATTTTACTATAATATTTTATTTTTCTTAAGCAAACTCATCAGCTACACCAATTTTATATTAAATATATAACTAATAACAAGTGAATCTCATATTTACTTTAAATATATATTAACTTAGTTTTGATTTACCATTTTGTATTTGTTTCTTTTGCAAACAAGGGAATGTTGTTTCCTTATTCAATCGGAATTACAACAGAATTTAATTTTTCGGTATATGAACCTCAATATACAAATATTCCTCAAACATTCTTCCTAGCTTCCTTTTTTATAAGTCTTTGTCGACATCCGGCAATTACCAATGAATTACTAAACAACTACTGTTTACTGATATATGGCAGACATACTCTACTATCAATTATATTTCTGCAATATACGAGGCAATATAATGAAGTCTGAGGTCCATCCATGAATAATTTTGACAAAAGTCTGCTTGGTAAGCAAAACTTATGATGTTTTTTCTTTTTATTAATTTACTTCAGGTTCGTCACCATCAATATTTTTAACCTTAGAGATAAAGGTATGCATGCTAAATTGAGGATGAGTTTTTCAGGTAAGTTGTTCATTAATTGTAATATATATAGTTATGCGAAAATTAATTTATTTTCTATTTTAGGTGTCGCTGCATCTCGAGTGTACTTTGTATTGCAATCCATAATAACTTATTCCTTCTTTAAAGTTGTTGTATAGCCCTCGAAATTAGAAGCTAAAAAACTAATTTCAAATATGCAAAGCTAGCTCCGAGTAAACATCATGAGGGTTCCAGGGAACAACAACTGTAAGGAAGATATAATTGATTTAACCTATGCAGGTCTACAAGACCATCATTTATCATATTTTGTGGGTTTGGCGCAATATCTCCATGTGGCGTACTTGCCACTAGGCCACTCAACACACCTCATGTTGTTATGTTGTAAGAATGAAATTCAGGAACTAAATAACAAACTGAATATTAAAAAAAGGTGAGGCGGCATCGTTATATATCTGGTTATTAAATTGACATTAAACTCACACCTAAAATGTCGAGTCAAAAATTTTTTATACAAAATTCTTTAAATTCGATCCAGCCGAATTTTCAAATGGTCATAGTGAGAAAGAGTACAAAATATTTTGTTAGTCGTGACGAATATATGCTCCAACCTATTACATTAACCTGTTTATTCAATTTAAATTAACATAAACAATAGATAAATAAATATTATACAAATTCTCTACTGTATTACACTTAACAATTAAAACATAACAACTTATAGATTCTCACGATTCAAAAAACAAAACAATCAAAAAAAAAACAACCTGTTCAAATTTTTTAAAAAAATCATTCACGTAAATTGATTTGAATTTCCATAAAATCTAAATAATTTAATTTATGTTAAAAAAAAATTATTTTGTTGTGTCAATTGAAATGAAAATTTATTACAACAATAAAATGTTCAATCTAAATATTTTCCAATAATATAATTTTCATAGTATCACAAACTATATCGAACGGGTTTTTCACCGTTAAAAATTCATATGTACATATTTTATTTTATTTGACTTAATAAGGAATTTGATTGCGCTTTTGAAAGTTTTTTTTTTTATATATAATATTATTATGTGCAATTTAAATAATTTATTGAATTTTATTTTTTAAGTTCATATTATTTGTTATGTGTATTTATTTTAATTCACCGCTGACAGTTTAATAGTATTTTTGTTGTTGTTGTTTGATTCAATTGAATATTTTTTGTTGTTGTGTTGTATTTTTTAAACAGGATTATAAATGGATAATTTATTTGTATTATGGATTTGAAATATAAATTATAATTTTTGTTTTGTTTATTAAATATCGAGTGTTGATTGATGCGTGTGACAAAGGGTGGCACATTTTAATATTTGTAATTTATGGATTATAGACGATTCGATGTTTAAGGTTGAACAAAAACATCAAAATTATTCGAGAAAATGGAAACACGGTCAGAAATTTCAATAATTAAGCTCAGACCTATACCAACGTTTAATGGATCATACTCCCAGGTTGAGCTAGCCGACAAATGTAGTACATACTGATACAACTAATAAAATGATAGACTTAACGAAGAACGCAATAAAATGTCATATATTACAGCAGGTTTATTATTTTTTTCAACAAAAGTGGTCGTGAAAAATTTCATTGCACTTACACATTTCATCTCGACAAATTCAGAAATTACATCACAGGACTATACATTCAGAATTGCATCTTTCAGAGGATGCATCAATACTGCTGTACACACGACGTAAAAATAAACTAAGCTCCTTCAACTAAACAACACAAAAATACAACAAAACAATTTTTCACACCATATCTGGAAACGAAAGGTCAATATTTGGGTCCACAATCTTGTAGTAAGGGTCTGGTAGACCGTGGAGGTCAGTCAGACCGGAATTGTAAAATTTAAGAAATATTTTAAATATTGGTGTTCTTAGACACAATTGGATTGAGAAGTCTATTGACTTCGAAGATCTCTATAGTATATTACTATAGGTGAAGACGACGAAAAAGGAAGCACAACTCACATGAAATATCTTGCCCATTACAGGACAGGACAAATGGATGAAGTCCAACTGACTACATTTGACCTGAGAATCTTAGAAAAAATCAGTCTCTAACTTCAGTGGTTAAAATTTTTGATGATAAAAATTGTTCGAAAAAATAATGAACAATTAGAACATTAGCCGAAATAAAAATCTTTAAAATTATATATCTCAAGAACACGAATTAATGCCTCTTTGTAAATTTGATATATTTTAAAGTAAGGTTAGAACTATATCTAAAAAAAAAATGTTAAAATTTAATTGATTTTAAAATTTTTTGTTAATGGAAGTTGTTTGAAAAAATGAAGAAAAATTCGAATTTCAGTCGTACTAAAAATCTTTAAAATTAAATATCTCAAGAACAAAAAATTATGGTCTTCTTGTAAATTTGATGTATTTTAGAGTAAGAATAGAACTATTTTCAGAAAAAAAATTAATTAAATTCCAATTGATCTTCGACCCTAGCGCCATCTTAAAAAAAATTTTTTTAATATTTTTATTTAAAAATTAATTATAAAAACAATAAATTAATTTTTTTTTCAAACGACTAACTAATCATCTATCAAACAAAAAAAGCTTGCTGAAATCAGTATAGCCGTTCTTGAGCAATTTAATTTCAAAGTGACATCGGATTGGCAGAATTTTCATTTTTCATGCATGTTGGGGTGCCTCCTATGCTTAAACTATGCACTTTAAAAAAAATTTTATACGATTGCACTGTTACTGTTCGCGATCCTTTTTATAAATGTTCTCACTAACAGTGCTCAGAAAAAAACAGCATCAGATACCCCAAAAAGATTAGTTTACCCGTTTTTCTCGTTCATCGAATAGCACAAGAAACAAAACAGCAAGATGCAGAGGGACTGTTTGTTTGAATTGCTTTAAAATATAATTATTAGCAGGAATCTTGTTTTAGGCACCTCCAATCCAAAAAATTCCATCAGCACGTTTTTGATTGTGGGACACAAGTCTTAAAAGTAGATATGTGTTGGTAAAATACCTGTGTAACTCTATTTCACACTTTTCAGTATAAAAAAACTGTGTTATGACATATTGGTTCGTAGATTCAATTATGTTCTCATGACATCCGTTAACGTGTATAGTTGCTCCATTCTGACAATCTTTAATTGAATTCTAAAAATTTAGTTTTCTCAACATATATAATTACAATAATTACAATATTTCAAATACAACCGTCACAAAATATTCTCAATAAAATTGTTTTGAAAAACTTTTTATCACCATATAAATATTTAAACAGTATCACATATAATCTATTAAATTGAGAATATATATTCCATATATACTAACATTATAATTAAATTCAAACCATTTAAAAACCTTTTTATTATTTTTAAGTTTATTTACACATACCGCTTTCTAATTAATTTAACCACTATTTTTTAATATTAATTAAATTTAACGAACCCTATACAAAACTAACGATTACACGTAATTCTATCATTTATCTATTCCAACTCATCATTAAAAAAAAATTAAAAAAATAATAATAATAATAAAAACAATTTCATATAAATTTCCATTTATGTATGGAGAATTGTAGTTTTTCCTTTTCGAGGAGTTTTAGTATTATTCAATCTTTTTGTTCGTTTATCAGCCATAGAAATCATTTAATTCCAAAAAAAAATACTTTATGTAAATTTTACCACAAATATTAGTATGCATACGAGGGTGAATTGATAATTAATTTCTCCTTAGCAAACGATAAAACAATATATTTTATAATAAATGGAGATGAACACTTATTTTATCAAATCATAATAAACTTAACAACCTTATAAGTTTTTGTAGAAAGCTTCGCATGTGGAATTGCTTAAAGTAAGATTCTTCAGGATAAACAACTTTCGATTATATATAGTTTTAATATTCAAATTGTTCGTTTTTTTTTAATCAAAATAGTGTAACTGTGTCATGCATTCTTTCCATTTGACATATTTTTTTATGTTTTCCTTATATCTCACCGAGTAGAGGTTGATGTGAACTCACATGTTAACTTTGATCTATTTTGTATTACATATAATGAAATTAAATTTTCTGCTTCTACTATATAAAAGTTTCAATTTGAAAACTCGTACAAATTAAAACGACGTTGCTTCCATTAATTTTAGATAATTGAGTTTTTTTTTGTAATTGATTCCTTTTAAGGTAATCAACTTTTAATTGAATTTGATGATTTTTTCGTTAGATGAATCAATGTAGTGAGAACCATTAGTTGAACGGAAATGACTTTATAAATCATTTTTTTTTTGTTCTTTATAAGAATATTGCAAAATAATCATTCTGTTTCAACATAATACTTTCGTCACAAAGATGTGCACATTTGAGATTGTGCATTTCTTGATTGTTGGTTACTAAAAATGTAATAACGTAAATAACTAAGAGTAATTACTAATTAGTAATAACACACGCTTTACATTTCTGTTAAGCTAAGCTGGAAAAAATGCTTGACCTAATTTTTAATAGTGTAAGTAAAATTATACTGTGAATTTAGATAGGCCAGTCCTTACCTTTGTTCTCTTGCAATTTGATTTCAAAGTTACCCTGAATATAAATTTTCCAGAAATCTTTAAGACCACAAGTTCCCGATTTCCTTCCTCAATGATTAAAACCTATAAATACAGTTATATGAAGGCTCGATTCTTCAAATAAGCAATAACATAGCATCATCAAGGAGTGCTCCATAGCTAAGATTGAGGGTGCTACCGTTGACTGAATAGAATTCATCCGCCAGCACCCCTAAGAAATCACCGTGGCTAGTCTCACTGCTATTGGCAGTGGTATATGATATCTCCCGTTAGCTCGTATGTCAATAGAAGGAACTGGAATACGTGGTAGATCAAAAATAAAAAAATTTACACATAAAAAATATTGATCCCTCTATACGATGTTATACTTGCTTTTGATAATCAAATCTAATCTAGTGACTTCAATCTTTTAAACCTTCTTTCAGCAGCGGCCACATACATTAGCTGACGTATTTCAACATTTTCTTCCTGTTTGCAAACACGCATGTGTGTTGTGTTTAATTGCAAATTTTTTTGTTTCATCATTCACGAAATCTATTTTTAGGTCTCTATCGAAGTCTTCGTTTCTGATGTACCACGGGGCATTAACAATGCAACGTATAGAAATTTATTTTGGAACAACTGGATGAGGAGTTCGTTTTCTTAGTACAGCCCCATAGCTGGATACCATACGTCCCCACTGGTTTCAATATTTGACGCAGAAGCAGTTTGTTTTGAATAGATAGTACTGTTTTTGAGTTTCATCCAAGTAACCAGTACATCTTTCTAAATTTTAATTCAGTTTTTCCACATGCTCCTTTCACATCAGTTTAGCATCCAATGTCATACCTAGGTACTTCGCGTGTTTGCGAAGTCATCTGGAAAGGTTGCAATAGTTGCTTTTTTAGGCTATAGGCAAGTTTCCTGTATATTATAGCAGGTATGGTACCGATCCTAGGATGCTACCCCGCGGAACTCTAGCACTATTTTTTTTCAATATAGAATAACTATCATCATATTTGACTCTAAAGTGGTGATCATCCAAATAAGAGCTCAAAATGTCATCAAACTGTTTGGGTAAATCCCAATACAATTTGTACTTTCAGCCACAATCCCAAACTTTATCAAAAGCTTGAGCGAAAACCAGAAAAACACTGGAGCATCCCCTTTGGCGTCAATCGTTTCCTCAATAATGTAAGTGATCCTGTGCACTTGTTCGATGGTAGATTGGTTTTCTCTGAAACCAAACTGATGCGAGGGTATAAGGTTTCTATGATTTATCTGATCTTAGAATCAAAATTATTAATGATAAAGCATTTTGCACATACATTTATCTGGAAGCATTTTAACAACTTTACCAGTGGTTAAATCGTAGCCTTGGACCTTTTTCGAACCAAACTGGAACGTATTTATTTCTTGTGAATCAGTTTTTTTGACTTTCGTTATATCTTCGTCTTCTGTCAATCAATCACATGGTTTTACAGTGCTCTCTAGTAATGTCCTCTTACTAAACCCTGCATTTTGGAAAAAATGAAAGACAAAGATTGTGCTATTGTGCTAAAGTGGTGCTTGTAAGGATACTCCAAAAGAATGCCATATCACCAATGAAAATAATTTGGCACGCTACAAAGGTTTTTAGAGCAGAAGTTAGCCCCGCCATTTTTTGAAAAAATGAAAAACAAAGTTGTGCTGTATTGTGCTAGAGTTGTGCTGGTTGTGCTACTAACAAAAATTTCGTACCGCCAACAGAAGAATTTGAACAAGCTAGAACAATTTTTCGAGTTGAAGTTAACCCCACCATTTTGCAAAAAATTAAAAACAAAAGTTGTTTTGTATTGTGCTAGAGTAGCGCTACTCAGAAAAAATTTTATTTTGTCCATACTACTTATAAGCCAAGTTTCAGGAAAATCAAAAGTGGTCAAATTTTTACAACTCCATCTAGAACACGTTTTTTTTTCATAACCAGCTTAAACTAACCAGCTTCTCATTATTTGGAAACAACGCAGCTATCTTCTACTCACAAAATGTTAAAAGCGACATAAAAATTCACATTAGTGATATAAAATTTTCTTTTGAGTAGCACAACCAGCATAACTCAAGCACAACCTTTGTTTTTAATTTTTTTTAAATGGTGGGGCTATTTTCTACTTAGTTCTGCTCGAATTTTGGCTTCTGCTCGAAAAAATGTTTTAGCGTGCCAACTTTTTTTCACTGTTGATATCGAATTTTTTCTTAGTCTTTGAATTTTTTTTTATCCAGCACAACTGTAGCACAATACAACACAAACTTTCCTTTTAGTTTTTTTGCAAAATCTAATTTCTACTCGAAAAATAATGTCAGCGTTGTAAAATTTATCTGTTAGTTATATGTAATTTGTTTGAGTAGCATAACCAGCACAACTCGAGCACAACCTTCGTTTTTAATTTTTCTTCAAATGGCCGGCTAACTACCTCTGTTCTCCTTGGGTCAAACACGCATAAGGGAACTATGTTAAACGTAATCAACACAAAAATAAATCAGGGTGCGGATGAAGTTCCGATTTAGGAGCTTACTAAATGTGTCATTCTTTATTTCTGATTTTCAACCCTTATGAAAGTGCCACCCCGTGTATCATTCACGCATATGGGAACTATAGTAAAGCATAGAGATACGGGTCGTTTTATGTAAACGAATGATTTTTCAATTTAGGAGCTTACTAAATATGTTACTCTACATATGTGATTGCAACCCTTTAGAAAGCGCCACCCCTTGTACCATGCACGCTTAAGGGAACTATGTTAAAGCATAGAGATACGGATCGTTTTATGTAGGTAAATGATTTTTCGATGTAGGAGCTTACAAAATATGTCACTCTATATTTCTGATTGCAACCCCTTTGAAAGTGCCACAGATGGTGTACCATACACAATCATAAAAAAAGAGTTGCAATCAGAAATGTAGAGTGACATATTCAGTAAGCTCCTTAATCGAAAAATGATTTACATACATAAAACGATCCGTAGCTCTATGCTTTAACATAGTTGCCTTATGCTTATATGATAAGGGGTGGTTTTTTCTAAAGGGTTGCAATCAGAAATATAGAGTGACATATTTAGTAAGCTTCTAAATCGAAAAATCATTTACTAACATAAAACGATCCGTATCTCTATGCTTTAACATAGTTTCCTTAAGCGAGTATAGTACACAAGGGGTGGCACTTTCTAAAGGGTTGCAATCAGAAATTTAGAGTGACATATTTAGTAAGCTCCTTAATCGAAAAATCATTTACCTACATAAAACGATCCGTATCTCTATGCTTTAACATAGTTCCCTTATGCGTGCATGATACAAGAGGTGGCCCTTTTCAAACGGTTGAAAATCAGAAATATAGAATGACACATTTAGTAAGCTCCTAAATCGGAACTTTATCCGCACCTTTATGTATTTTTGTGTTGATTATGTGTAACATAGTTCCCTTATGCGTATTTGGGTTGGTTTATCGGCTAAAGGGTTGCAACTCATAAATAAACAGTTGCTTGTTTGTATGTTTGTTTTTAATTCAAGAACTATATGTAGTTACCATTTACTTTTTAATTTAATGGTATTTTTTATGTGTTATCTTCGCTTGCAGATTAGTTTTGGGGTTGTTTTAAGAATAGGCGTAGAGCTCCAAAATCAAAAGTATACAGCCTTAAGAGCTCCTAAATAGCTCCTAATTTTGACTCTATTCACGGCCCTCTGGAGTTATTTTTAAGGTGTTAACGTTCACTCAGCCCCACCCATTTTCAAATGAAAATTTCTGGTTAGGGGTTCGAGCTCAAAATTTTATTCTTTCATTTTTAGATAGCTACTAAACAGCTCGTAGTTCTGAGATATAATTTTGATTTTTGCATGGTGGGAGGCCAAACCAGTTTCGGGGTTGTTTTAGGAATAGGGGTGGAGCTATAACATCAAAAGTATACATCCTTAAGAGCTCCTAAATAGCTCCTAATTCTAAGCCTATTACCGATCCTCTAAAGTTATTTTTAAGGTGTGGGGGGCTGAGTGAACGTTTACTTAGCCCCTCCCCCATTTTCAAATGAAGATTTACGCTTAGGGGGTCGAGCTCAAAATTTTATTCTTGCGTTTTTTGAAAGCTCCTAAATAGTTCCTAATTCTGAGCTAAAACTTTTTTTATTTTCGCGTGGTGGGGGGACCAGCTGAACAGAGGTGGGCTAACTTCTGCTCGAAAAATCGTCTGTAGAAATTATACGGTATTGTATATATTCTATCTTTTTGTAGAATGAAATTAGTTGTAAATTAGACTGCGGGCGATGGTGTAAAGTTATAATTTAAATTACTGCCATAGTATAAATAGTTTATATTTAATAAAATTAATTGTAAACGAAACGTTGTACGAGCATATAAAATCGTTTAAATAGAAGTTATTTTTAATATTAGTTTTGGTTAATAAAGTTTTAGGTATTGGTGATAGGCGTCTATGATATTTGTGTTTATCATAGATCTGATCTACTTGAATACAGTATACTGTCGTCTATTATTTTTTATTTCTCTTATTAACATAAGTTAAATGAAAAACAATTACAAGCGTTAGATCAATGAAATATAGTTCGTTTTATTATTTTTCAAATATTTCGAGGACTGCATCTCCCCATCCTCAGTGTTCTATAATTTATGAAAACTTTTACATTATTTAAGAAAAAATTATAACTCTAGATCTTAGTTGAATGTATATTTACTTTATACGAAAGACAACGTTTATGTACGTTAAACTGGTTAATAATTTTAATTCACTTCACACTTTTAATTCACTTAATGATAGGATGATGGGATAGCATGATATGATTCGAACTATCCACAAATTTGAAGCACAAAGTAAATATGAATGTAGAGCTATATTCACAAGGCTGCAACATGTAACACCACAACACAGAAATCAAAAAAAGATCAACATTATGATAACGTGTTAATGACAAGGACACAAAAATATCATCTTCTAAACAAACAAAAGTAAAATTCCTTTTGTAGTTATTTAAAGAATTTCACCATTTAAAACTCGGAAACAAAAAATTAAACAAAAAGATTAAATATATCTTGATAAATGTGTCAGCTGAATGAATTCCTTATGTTATGTTATGTGAAGTTTATACGTTGATGAAAGCTAAATTATTTCCTGGATTAATAAAACAAACTTGAAATTAATTAATTAAATTGATCCACTGTGATTAAATTTAAATGTATGTAAACAGAACTATCCGAAATAGTTTATTGTTTTGAGTGTTTCTTTTTTGTTACGTTACGTTTTAATGCTTTAATCATGATCGTGACGTTTTCTTAAATGTTTCCAAATATAAAATATTTATTGGGAATTATTTTAATTTGTGTCTTTTTATTTTTTAGATTTTTTAAGTAAAATAAATAGTTTATGGTTTTTGAGTGTTCGATTTTTTTTCCATTAGCACAGGAAAACAAATTAGATTTTTTTTTCTTCGTCTATAAATATCGTTGTAAAGATGTTGTTAAGATTTATAGTTTTTATTATTAGTTTTGATATAACAATAAATAGTTATGGGATTTTGTGGTGACTTGTGTTTGAAATGTAAATTATGTGTTTTTTATTGGTTTTTAATTTTTGGAATTAGTGAGGAGGGACAGAAACTTCGATGATTTAATCTGTTATTAAAGGAACATATATTTGATGGACAGATAACATATTTATGAGAAGATGTAAAATTTTTTTAATAGTTAAATTTTAATGGTGATTCTCCAATATCAAAAGGTTATGTGGGAATTTAATGGTTTCTATTTGCGGTCGTTTTTGTTTTTTTTTTAATCGGCGTCTGTATCCATATGTAGCAACAGCACATTTAAATTGAATTATCAAAAATTAATTGATACAGAAAAACACTAGAATAAAATTTGATTTAATTTCCTGAAAAGCTCAACGATCAACCTATGTTATGGTTCGTTTGGTCACGTGACATTGGCATATTAGTGAGTCTCTGGTGTATATTGCAGTTAAAATAAAACAATTTCTTTATTTGTCACTAGTAAAATTAAAAAGCAGTTTTAATTGTCTAACCTAATAAAATAAATTAACCCAAATAATTTAACTACGATGCTTTTGATTGACTTAAAAATTAAAATATAAACGATTGAATTTAAATATTACAATCGATAAAATTTACAGTTATAAGTGTAATTTCAGGCGTCAAGCGAAAAACTTACTCTAATAAATTAGAAAAACGAAAACTACAAACTTATTTATGTGGAAATAAATCATCACGTTATCAATAATAATCTTAATTATCTCCATAACTTTTAGGTAATATTAGTAATGTAAGTTTTTCAGCACTGATTAAAGTAATCGTTCTAGATAAACGTAGGCTCAAAGTGTTTCAAGTTTTTTGGAGCTTAAAACATTTTTTTTAAAAGTTTGCTTGAAAGAATTAGAGCAGAATCTCGAAAATGCTTATCACTTATGCTTACCTTATCTTATTTTAATGTTTGTTTACTCTTTGAACTTTTGACAGTTGATACATTCTTTTTACTGGACCATTGAATCGTTGTTCTGCAAGTGTTAGAAGTGCTTCGAAAATACCAACTTTCTAGTCGCCCGAATCTATATTGTTAGGTTTTGGAAGAAGTTTAGTAAAACTTCATGTTGAGATTTCGTAGTAAAATGCAGTTTAGAGTATGAACAAAGTCTGAACCCATACTTTCATGTCGTCATTTCATTTTTTTAGTATCTACAGTCAAATTGATAGCAAGATCTGCAAATTCAATGTTTCCGTTGTGTGGCGTATATGCTTGGTAAATTGAGCAATATAATCCAAATAATATATTTTAGTCTCAGGTTAAGCTCTAAATGGTAGCTGTCCACCTTTCTACAAAATTTAAGAATCGTTGTAGCACAACTAATAAAGTTTCAAATTGGATTGTTCAAACACTTCAGTATAGTGATCTTGTCAAAAGATCTTATTGTTTTTTATGTCATATTGCAGCAAATCTATTAGATGGGAATAAGTTGGAGACAGCAGTTCGACTAGTTTCGTAATAAATCGGTGATAGTACTTGATCATTCCAACAAACTGCTTAATATTTTTAAGTAAGTTAAAAAGGCTACAGATATAAGCGTTTGTACACGTTTCTTTAAAGGAACAACAGGAGTTTAAAAGATTTCGAGATGTTGTCAAAATACTCAGAATCATCATTTGTATCTGTTAATAGTAGTTCGTATTTTAGGATTGAAGGAATTGCAACTAAATTGAAATCAAAGTTTACATATGCAAGATCCATGTTTAACATTCATTGACAGAATATTGATAGATTTGAGAAACGTTTCTAAAATAAAATGATATTGCAAATGTGAGATAGTGTTTGCGAGGATGTACCACATAAGTTCTGCAGAGACAACTTAATCAAAAACAAACGAATCACGAAAAACTACAATAAATATACTAGACCAATTAACACGCTGAAAAAAACATGTTCTATTTCCAATCGATATGCGGTTGTCTCAACCTAGCTGTACGGGCAGATATGGCGAATAGAACTAAGAAAATTCTTTCAACAACTGTATAATTATAGAACGATGTAGTTAAGACAATCATACTTCATTCTTGATGATGGCATCGGCAACGCATAAATTTACACAGATACATGGGATGTTAAAATATCAGTTAATATAGAAAACTTTAGCGATTTTTTCGAATTCATAGAATTTTGCGACAAACACATTAAAACACGTTGTCCAAAGTTCAACGATACAAGACTATAGTAACATACTGTGAGAATCTTAAAACAGACCGAGAAGACTATCTGGGCGATCTTAAATCCAAATAATATGAGCTAGAACATAATCTTAAGAGAACAAAACGTGGACTAACTAACATGAAGGGAAGACTATCTTATTGGCTTTTCGGTACAATGGACGACAAAGACGCGGCAAACATAAAAACTAAGCTTGACCTTTTGGAAAACGACGACAACACAGCCTTCGATTTACTTAAAGCTCAGATTAGCGTTGTAAAATCCAACTATAATATTTTCAACTTACAAACCACCAACTTTTGAAATGAGACAGATGAACTTCAAGCAAAAGTCGAAAATTTAAACTATAAAATGAACGATAATAAAAGACGAAATAAAAATAGAAATTGACGCCATATTGAATTCCGCTCTTTTAGAAGTTAATAAAATTCAGAAACAACAAAATTACGCTTCCTCCATACTACAATCAATAAGACCTCAGAAAATATATCTCGAAGTACTAAAAACTACTGACCTGACTACACTGGTACAGAATGTAATAAAATCCTAAAATATTAACGACGCATTCTCAGAAATATCGAACAAAACATTAAAATCGAGTATAAATTTATATAAGCCACAGATAGATTACTGATAAAGGTTGATATACCACTGCCAGAAATTCCAATTTACAGTCTTAAGCACTACCAATAAAACTACAAGACGACACTTTTGTTTTATAAGATTTACAAGCAACATGTGCCAATACAACGACAGAAAGTCTCAACGGACAAGGTACGATTAAGTTTAATGGAAACTGTGACGTTCTTATTAACAACCAACTATACCCTATAAAAATAAGACACAGAAAGCTGCTGAACATGAAACAACCAGTGAATCCCATATATTCACCATTAAAACGGTAGGAAATATGGAATTTTATATCATTGTTTACAAAAATCCGTTGCACAAAATAACCCCAAAACGTTTTTTCAATCACGGATAACAACCGATACAATAACGAGCTTCTCAAGATCGACAAGTCTACGCCCCACAAGTACTCGGAGCTTAGTTTCGACCAAGGACCATCACAAAAATTTGCACGAAAGGTACAACTCCGTCGCTCCATATTTTGGGTAAAGCAGCAGCCTTCACTGGCCTCACTGCTTCAAACTCTCCTCGTTATAGCTGGTTTTGAAAGAAATCCCAGGCCAACTAAAACAAGGCACTGTACAACATGTAAAAACATTTTAAAGGTAAATACTACATCCATTCAGTATAACAGCTATAAGGAATGGTGTCATTTCAAGAACTGCTCAGGCCATGGTACACATAAGCAATGAACCAAAAATTATATAGGGCTATGGTGCCAAGCATCAAGTCAACATACAAACACGAGCTCGCACCAGAACACAATGTGCATTGAACACACTTTGGGAAACCCCAAGCGATGTGAAAATAATGCAACTAAATTGCTATAGTCTCATAAATAAGATAGATGACATAATAAGCTATATGTGCAATAACGATGTTTTAGTTGATAACGATATTATAAGGCTGGGTAGAGGGAAAGACAAAGGTGGTGGCCTTGCCTTTATCATTCACAAAACCGTTTTCTTCCATGCAACCACATTGCCTGCAGTATCGGGAGCCGATAATCACCTAGACCAACTAGGTATCATAATAATATTCAGAAATACGGAGATAACTTTAGTCAATATTTCTATACCACCAGTTACCAGCTGTGATACAAGTTATGAATCTGTCTAATTATTGGAGATGTGAATGCTCACCATGATCTATGAAGTGACCTAAACAATGATTCAAGAGGCGAAAACATTGCTAATCATATTGATGGCTCCAACTTTGGAGTCATCAACGAACCACAACCAACAAGGGTAACAAATAACCCGTATTCTTCTTCAGATGTTTTCCTCGCCAGCATGTCACTAATGCTAATTGCTGATTGAAGAACTGAAATTTCATTAGGATCAGACCATGTGCCGATCATAATCACCTTAAGCCGTTTAATAAACCGAGAAAAAGACATATATAAACAAAGCTGACTGGGAATTTTTCATCTGAAATTCGAAAAATAATTCACAAACTTTGCTGAAATAGAATTCAGTAAGCAATTTGTACTGATAAACGCACTCTCTGGGGAAAAAAATCAGGGAAAAGTTTAATAAAGCCAGATCTCGCTTTATTCCAGTTGGCAGAATACAAAAGGTGGAGCCAAACTTGTGTTCTCTCCACTCAGAGAGATGACATCTGCAAGGTAGATCCAGTTTGTCCTAGAATTAAATACCTCAATAATCAAATTAATAAGTTAATTAGGGAACACAATGTAATGAATGGAGATAACTAGTGAGTAAGTCAAGCTTTGGCTCAAGTAAAAGTCTCTGGAAGGTTATAAAGGCTTATCTCATCCTCAGCAGCCGAGTAACAACTACATGATCTCCTTCGATGATATTCCCACTGAAAACCACAGCAAATGCGCAGCTAAATCTAACGCACAGTTTACAGAAAAGCCACGTATTTATATGAAAAGGAAACAAGGTCAGTATTGAGACATCTGCGCAAACTAAATACTGGGTATTTAGAGGATATCACATTTTCCAAAGAAGAAATTGAGTATGCTATAAAGAAAACTAAGCCATCCAAAGATATTGAACCCGACGGGATCTCAACCATCATGCTAAAACACATTCTAACCAGATGATTAAACTATCTCACTACCACACTCAACAAATCGCCAAATACGCTCCAGATACCAAATACCTAAAAACAGCAAGGATAAGCCTAATCCTGAAATCTGGAAAACATGAAAAAAGGGTGAATTCTACATACCAATCTCCATCCTTTCATCTTGAGTACGTACTCTATGATCGTACTTAAGTATTGCTACGTACTCTATGATCAGCATACTAGGATTTATAATAGTCGTTATTAAGATTGTCATCAAAAGAATGCTAGCCATCAAACACCTCAGAGAAAATAGCAGATCCTACAAGGAAGCTACCCAGGAAACATTTGTGAACGAAAACGTAATCCGAAACACAAACGCGCCAAATCATCTGACGACGAGAATAACGAGCCGAAAAAAACCTTACAAGAAGTGAAATACACCAAGAATGCTTCCCCAAAATTCGAAAAAAAGAATAAAAAGTAAAAAGCCTGCCCGGTTGTTCTTAAGATCAATCATTAATTTAGGATTATATAATAGATGTTAGGCTTAAGATATTTTAATTTTAATATTGCTATCAATAAAAACACTAAAAGCATTTAATAAAAAATAACTTTTTTATTCGATTTCAACAATACTGTAATAAACTTCGTGCAGAATGGGTTAATTTAATTTACTCATTCATAACCAATACATTTTGCATAAATTAATTAAATATGAGCAAGTATGAATGAAAATAGGTGTGGCTTATTCAATATTGATTTCTAGAAAGTAAATTAGAGAAGTTTCGACTTATTTATTTTTGAATATAAATAAACGAACAAAATATCAGAGAGTCAGTTTTAATTTTGCAAGTGAAAGTGTTTACAAATATTCGAAAGTATAAGGAATAATCGGTGGTACTTGAGCCTGGGTACTAATAGTGAAAGAATTTGAACTTAGTGGAATAGTAAATACATATTTTACGATTCCGAATATTATTGATTCAAATTGTGGAAAAGCTGTAAAATTTATCGTACATAAATTGGAGACCCTAGAATTTATTGTAATTAAAATCGGAAGATGCTGTAACTGGTTGATAAATAAAGTGTGAGATTTTGTTAACTAAAGATCTGTCTTTTTACTGTCGTGTTTGCTCAATAATCGAAAAGAACCAACGAAGAGTCGTTACAATACCTTCACAAACAAAATAAGAATAGTTCATATAAATATTACGGAATATAATAACGAAATAAACTTAAAACTAGAATCCAGAAACTAGGAATGCATAATAGATTTAAGATTCACATCAACTAAGTAAGATATAAAATCATGTTGAACAATTTTTTTAAGAAACGTAATTTTTTAAGAAAAAAAAAACAAATGATTTCCTATATACATACTTCACAAACACCAGCCTACATCAAGAGTAACACGCAATTTTTTGTTTTATTACATATATTCATATTTCATAACAAACATTTTTTTTTCAAGTTCAACTATATGTTTTATGTAGGCATTAAATTATGAAAATCCATTTCAAAAACATAAAACAAGTCATAATTTTAATTTTAACAGTAAACATCCAGAAATCATTTTCTTTTATAACTTAAACTGAATAAAACTTTGTTTGTACATAAATATTTGATGAATTTAATTAATATTTATAAAAATTTAATATCACCTTTAAATCTTCTCAAAGGTAATAGTTATAATGACTCTTTCTGACAATCTGGTTTTAAACAAGCTAAAAGTAAATTTAGTCACTTTTAATGACAGTAATTATTTTCATTCAAAACGTTGAATAACTCACCTACAATTTAAGTAAACAAATAAAACGAATAAAACAATAAAACTTAGATTACATAATTTGGTAAAATTCGTGTTTATCGAAAACTACTTTATTTAAACTTTTTTTTTCAATTTGTCCAACGATGAACACAAATTTTTTTTCGTCAGCGGGAGGAATGTAGTAAAAGCAATACGTAGCTTTCCTAAGACAACTTCCAAAGTAACAGTAACAATTCCTAAGATTTCGATCAACTTCAAAATGAATATTACCAAATATTTTGTTTTTAACCGAACTTAAATTTCAACAAATATACCTTTGCAAAATTTATTATTAATTCAGTATATTTTACTAAATGCAATATGTATTTTCGAAATTATAATTATTAATAATACTATAATTATTGTAATAATTATAATAGCAAATAAGTTTTATAATAAAATAATTTTGTTTAAAAGCGTAATTTTTTTGTTTATAGTAATTTATGGGCTTGGGTTGGGTTTTTGTCTCTAACAGCCACAATCGAGCTATTTTTAACTTTTTTGTGTTTTTTTGAAGTAAATGCTATTTTTTAAGGTAAGTTTTTCTAACAAAGTCAATAAAAATTTTCGAATCTAGCAATAACAACCAAATCAGTCGGGAAAAAATTACTATGTAGTCTTTCGGTAGTAATTCAATGAGTATTCAACCTAGTCAATCGGTTGGTCTTGCAAAATTAGTCGATGAGTTACAAATAATTTTTTCAATTAGTGCAAATCAGTCATTTTCTGAAATTTTTAATTATGTGTTACGTGCAAACAAGAACTGAACAAATACTTGTGTAAAGTATAACATACGTTTAAACGAACATATGTATAAGTAAAACTTTACTGTGGATATGTAGCCTAGCTATAAAATAAATAAAGTAATATATTAACAAGTAATAATCATTAAAGAGTACTGTTAGTATTTTCTGAAACGGGCTAGTTAGAAAAATAAAAAAAAAATTGCTTTGAACTAGAAAACAATTCACCTATCATAATACACCCAATCGTCAAGGTCAACAATGTTTTTTTCCCAAATTTCCACCCCCAACCTCCCCCCCCCCCCAGTTTAGGGGAACAGGAAACAAATTTCACATTTTTGGTAATAACTCAAAAACTAAGTAGTCGATAATTCATTGAACTTTTGTTTTTGTAATATTTGAATCTTTTTCGATTTTTCTAAATCAAATTCGAATCATTAAGAAAAACGTTTGTTTTACTGTCTTCTTATCTTTGTTTATAAAATACAGGTAAAAAGAAATATTTGCAATTTTTTGGGTTTTAATAGGCATTTTTTTTTAACTGCAGGAAATTTCAAGTTAATAGTTAAAGTTCTAGGTGAAATTATAGTTTGTGCGAAAATCGATTTTGTAGAATATTGGACGGACACCGAATTCTCACCATATAATAATTTTTTCCATCTATAAAACTTTAAGAATTCAATCGATATAATCTGAATAACCCATTTCCCGAGTTAGAATTTTGCTAATACTACTTATATCATTATAATCGAGGACATATTCTATATGTTTTTGACATTTTTATATTGAAAAATGGTCTCAAATTATAAATAATGCAAGCACTACTCTAAGTTAGAAATTATTACTTCGGTCTAAACGACCTAAGTATTAAATTCATGAGCTTAAAGTGAAATTCTTACCCCCACTTTTTTTGGTATTTCTCGACGTTTTAGGACCTACTGATTCTAAAAAAGCAAAAAAAAAATGTATGTCTGTCTGTAGGCCGGCCGTCCGTCATTACCTACACTGCAGGGAAAACGGCTGGAGGTATTTCAAAAATTTTGTTTTTCTAAAAATAGGTTTCCACAAGGAACAGGTCCGAAGGGACGCTGTGTTCGATAACTGTACCGGAAGTGTGTCAAAAAAATCATTATGTGTGTCAAAAATAGCAAATTTTCATATATTTGGCTTAAAAAACGTTCATTTTAAGTGAGTACGAGTAGGAACATTAAACATGGAGAAATCTTGATGGTCGGGATTGGTATGTGAGATCAAAAACTAGATTATTGCATTATAAGTTTGTCAAAAAAATGTTGTCAAGTGTGTCAAAAGAAAGATTTTTATTTATTTTTTTACCCAATTTTTTGGAAAAAAAATAAAATTAATTGTTTGTTTGAAATGAAGTTTTATTATTATTATAGAGAATTATGGCATTATAACATGGCGTTATATTAGTATGTTTGTCAAAAAAATAATGTCAAGTGTGTCAAAAAATGATTTCATTTATTTTTTTAGCCAATTTTTTGGAAAAAAAATGTAGCTGTTTTTATGACGTAAATGTAATTTAAAATGAAATTGGACATGGAAATTTTTGAATTTGTTATAGTTTTTGAAATATTTTTGGAATTTTGAAAAAATTTGTATATATGATTTTGTAATAATTTTTGCAATATTTTTAGAATTTCGGCAAAAGTTTTAATTTTTGATTTTGTAAGACTTTTTGGAATATTTTTAGAATTTTGAAAAATTTTTAATTTTTGATATTATTATAATTTTTGGAATTTTGAAAAAATTTTCAATTTTTGATTTTGTAATAAGTTTTGCAATATTTTTAGAATTTTGGAAAAAGTTCGAATTTTTAAGAATTTTTGAAATATTATTGGAATTTAGAAAAAGTTTAAATATTTGATTTTATTCTAATTTTTGGAATATTTTTGGAATTTTGAAAAAGTTTGATTTTATTTAATTTAACAATATTTTTGGAATTTTGATTATAATTTTCCGGCAACGTATTGATGTTTCGTGTTAGTTTTGAAATAAATTTTTAAACAGAGATAGAAAATACTTGTACTTTAACAAAGAGTTATGTTTGATATACATCGCTGCCCAAAACTAAAAACCATGTCCTCATAAAAGTTTTTTGCCGAAAACTATATCAAAATCCTTAACCCAGACCGAAGTCTTGATATCTCAGAGCTGTGAGATTTCAGCCCCTCCATATTTTTGTATTATATTGCAATTTTCCAGTTAACTATTCTGTGACTCACGAATAACTAACTCCTTTTGTATTGCAAACTTTCACGTAAGGCTAGAGAGCAAAATTCATATTAAATTTATCATTGTTGCCGACATTAATAACAAAAGAAATATAACAAAAACTTTCGTTACAAATGAATCATTTTAATACAAATAAACAATTCATTCAACAAAACGTTTTTAATATTCACAATTTACATAAATTTTTCTTGATTTGTAAATTGATATGAGCGAGGCTATTTTTTATATTTTTTTTTAGGGTGTGGTATGAATTTTTATATCGATATTCCACCAAAAAATAAAAAATAAACAAAATCTTAGAACATTTTCTTTTTTTTGAACATGAAAAATATACATTTTACAATTGACACATCTTATATTTGTATGTAGAAAATAAGATTTTTTGTTGGTTGTCATATTCATACCAATTTGACTTTAACAGAAAGCAGAATACGTGAATCTTTTCAATAACATTTGTAAATATGTATGAAAGGTTATTGATTTATTCATTCTGAGATTTGAATAAATGATAATATTTGATGATTGATGATGTTTAGAAGGGTAAGTAGAACGAGAGTGGGTTGAGTGTAACAGTTTGTCTAGTTATTTTTTGACTTCAAAACTTGCTATTGTTTTACAAGGTTTTCGGTTTGCCACAATTTTTGAAATAATTTTCTTTATACAAAAGCTTTCCGATCTTAGTAATATGTAGTCCTCTAATGCAAGTATTGTAGAGAAATAAATGAAAAATATCTAGAATTGATCCATAAATTGAAGATGAAATTCTATTGAAAGGTTCAGCTGAAAGGTTTTTAACCCACATTTCCGTTACAGATGCATATTATGTTGAAGCATGGGAAAAGTTAAGTCAGCGATATGATAAAAAACATCGTAAATGCTCTCAAACAGAGAATGATGAATCATCATGTAATTAGCGACTGTTATCTTCAAAAACTTCATGAACCACATGGAATGCTTTAGACGAATTCGTTTGCCCCCATAAATCAATGGAACCGATAAATGAGTTCAAATACGTACTCGTATGTAGTCCTAACTCACTCAACCACCACATTGTCCTAGTCTTAAGCCGAAAAACGATAACTAGACTAGACGTGCAACTTTACACAATGTATACATCGCAAATAAATATAATACTAGTGAATTTGAGCCATATCATAAAATAAGGCAGCTGCAGCAGGACCAAATATGGTAGGTTAATTTGTCTGTTTATATTGATCAAATGAAATAGACACTAACATAAAGGCATGTCTGTATAGGAATCATACCCGAGCAGAAATTAGTTAGGGAAGACCTGTCCAGGGCTTAGCCTGAATACAGTCAGGGCGTGATCAGGTCCTGGTCAGGCCTGAAAGAGTAAGTCTTATTAGAACAATCTGATGTGGTCCTGTTCCGGCCCTGATTTACAATACCCAATACAATATTTTAGGGTTAAGCTTATTTGAACATATCAGGCCCAGATTTGGTTTTTCGTATTTGACCCCTAGCTGAAATTTTCATTGGATTGGAGCCCTGAAAAATTTCTGCTCGGGTATATGGTATCTGAAAGGAGTCAGATGTTAAATTTCCTATTAAAGACCAGTCTAATTAAGCTGTAGATTACCATGATTCGCTTTGGGTCATGACTCATGATAAGACAAGCCTGAATTAACTGATATTTAAATATCGTGCCACGGAATGTTATTGATGACTTCTTTGAGTTCATTGAAGAACAGGTCTTTAATGTTGTCTGGTTTGTCTTCAGTAGGTGCATTAATATTGACGATCGTTACGTTAAATTTTTGGGTGCGGATCTCAGAGTGTATATCCGCATATTAATTAGGTTTTGAACGTTTATATAGGGGGTCGTTTGATCCAAAACAGAAGCTTGAGTTGCATTGGTTTTAAGGCGTCAATGACTCGACGTGGTGTAGAATCATTGATTATAAGCAGCATTTACTCTTCATATCTAACTACACGAACGTATTTCTGTCAGAGTGACTCAGGTAGCACGGCGTGGACAAAAATTTCTTCGACATTGGATTTGACTTTCGGATTTCTTCGACATCACAGATACAAAAACTAGTTCATTTCAAATCTCTATTTGATCAAATATTGAGATATTAAATTAAAAATTTTAATGAATTATCGCGTGCTTTTTTGAGATAGTACCAAAAATGTGTGTTTTTTCCTGCTCTCATCTTATAGCCGAGCATTACAAAAAAAAAAAATTGAAGAACTTAACAGTTATAGGATTTTTGTTTACCTTGACGAGTGGCAATTGCTTTTGTAATTTTCGACCACAGAGTTTTCGACTTATTTTAATAAAAATTTTTATGATTTAATTGGAAAGGTTAAGTATACTAAATACCAGGATGCCTGGAGGATACCAAGTCAACTAAAAAGAGGGAGGAATTTGGGGAAACCCCGATCGGCGATTTTTCTAGTTTGTCATTTACATTTATGACAGCGTCTCTCCGGTGGGATTAATTCGTTCGTAAATTTTACCCTTTGAAGATAGGAAAAGGAATGACTTGTGCAGTGTACTATCATCTGCAAAATAAGTTATTGGGTTACTGGTGATTTCCAACAGCTCGTCGAAATAAATTAAAAATAGAGTTGGGGATAAAACTTGCCTTGGCGTACACCCGCGTTATCTAATTTTGACCCAAATCAAAAGCCATCGATGGATACCGAAATGTATCGGTCGGTGAGAAAATTTTGAATCAGCTTTATGACTGCGTGGTGAAATCCATGCGCAAAAATCTTGTTGATCAAGTTGGCAGACCAGATTCGATCAAATTATTTTGAGATTTTTAATACGATAACGTACGATTTACCACCTTTTTCAAGTTTGCTGTTCCAACGATGGGCTGCATAGTTCAATAGATCGGTTGTTAATCTCAGTACGCAGGAAAAATACCAGATTTATAGGATTTGTAGAATATTTTGAGTGGGTGCAAGTTCTTTTGAACTTTTTTTTAAATAATAAGAATAATAGCAGGAATGTTGTTCAGACCTGAGGCTTTATTGATATTTAACCTCTTTAAGAGTTTTTCAAAAATTTTGGGTGTGAAATGAAGATTTTTCATTTTAATACTTGGAGACTGAATTTGGGGTATCTTTTATAGAAGTTTCTAAACGTTCGAGTTCAAAGCCACTGTTTTGCAAACAGTTAACATATTTTTGCCTTTTTACTGCCTTTTTACGATATGGGTTAAACATTAACCAGGTTCGGGGAATATCCCAGGTTTGTAAGACAAATAAAAAATTTTGATAAAAATCGTTGCTAGTTGTCTAGCAAGAATAGTTTTTAAGAATAATCTATGGAATACCATTGAGGCCAGCGGATTGGTTGATGTTTACCGAAAAAGCATCATTTTCGTACAATATTATATCGTTAAATTTAAAAAAAAATATTACTTTAATTAGCTTTTTTCAAAGCATCTTTACTAACGATGTTCACATAACCGAACCATCACAACTTTTATTTAGTGACTGCTGCCCTCCTCAAAATAAATTGAATTAAATGCATTCCTCAATTATTGTCTAATTTTGTACTTCAACCCAGTAATCATCAAATCCCTAACAATCACCATAATTTGAACTACCTATAATTATGTCTTTTTCATTAAACTTTAATTCAATTTTGTTGGACGAACAAACCTTCTTAATTCAAAACATTGATTGAAACCTTGAATTACAAATTACTATTTTGATATAAGTGAATTTAATTTAATGTAATTTATGCTTTACATTTTCAAGTTAGCACCCTAATCGTGACAGTTTAACTATTATTCATGGTTGAATGAATAATAAACTAATAAAACAAAATTTTATGATTGAATCGTCGTCTATAGAAAATTAATTTATTATTTAAAAAAGAAAATTGATGTCATTATAAATTAAATTAAATTTATTTATATCTAAGACTTGTGTGAGTTATAAGGACAGAGTGATCACGTTTTAATTTAACAAAGGTAACTAAAAACGGTAATTTATGTAATTTATCATGGCATTACGAGATGTTATGAAAACCAAATGTGAAAGAATGGGTGAGGTGCTTTTCTTTTAGTAGTCCAAATATAGTGAAAAACTATCCAATTAATTGTTTTTGAGGTCGATTGTGTGAGTCATTTCAAAATATGAGATTTGCTTATTTGCAGACGAAACTATTTCTTATAATTTTTTAAAATTTCGGAGCCGAGTACTAAATCATACTAATTCACAGCAAAACGAAAATGGCATAAACGATACATAAATATCATCCTGATTTATCAATCGAGGGTTTCTTGTCACCGAATACTCTGAATCAAGATATAGAATCTATAAACTTCTGTTTGTGTTTGTATCCTTGATGATACACGACTTACCACAAGCCAATTAAAAGTGAGTGCTCGGATATATCATTAATGCCGACTGAATAAGAAAATCAGATCGCGAGTGATTCTGACTCAATACCGAAGTCATATCTGAGGGAAGTCTCTCACTTCTGACATATTGGTAGCAGTCGATAGCAGCTTGTTGAAGGTGGCATCTCGCTTCTCAGGATCAACATCTGCAAGCATAGAAAAGTGAAATAGGCAAGTTCTAGGGCCGTTGAATCCTGTCACTATGGATGTTATCCCGAACAGAACGGAGTGAACAATCGAATGGTTTTGGCAGATCAAATTTAATTACAATATGAGAATAATTTTCATTTTAAGAACAATATTCATTCTCATAGTGAACGGTATTATCCCTCTTTTCTTTTTATTCTACCATCACTCTACATCAATTATGATGGTTTGCCATCAATGGTTTGGTTATGATGATTTGCCAGAAACGCTTGTCAACAGAAAAATTTAATTTTTTATTTATAGTTTTAATATTCTATACAGCTAGCACACAAGGTTTTTTATTTTTATTTTTCAGTTATCAAAAAAAAATTAATGATACTTGATCATCAACAAAAAATAATATTCAATTCGATCAATCCCATCGATTCGATCACGATTCAAAAATATAATATATCAAGAACTTTATAGCCAAAATTATAATAAAATTACATTTCAATTTTGGAAACCGATCAAACGTCCCAAAAAATCCTGATCAATTTTTATTTTGAGCGTCAAAATTTTATATAAAAGCCACTGCTTCCGTTGGTTTCATTTAACTGTTTTCATTTTCATTTAACTGGTTTCATTTGACTGTTTATAAGTACTTTTAAAATTTTAAACTGATGAATTTTATTTTATTTTCATCTAAATTTATAATCGAAAGAAATTATTTTGTGAAGGTATTAAAAACAAACATAAAACACAGACAGGCACTTTGTATAATTAATTTTAGTGGTTTAAAAAACTTACTTTATTTTTTGCTTGGCTTGTTTCATGTCGGTTTACCGATATTTAAATTAAGTTTTTTTATGATGTTTACAAAATTATCGAAAAATTGATTTTATTTCTAATATGTAAGTGAAATATGTAAAAATTTTTCATTTTTTGACATTTAATGTTTCATTAAAAAATGGCGGACAAATGGACAAATTATTTACAAATACAATCACACATACATTTTCAATTTACTTCATTTGTCCTAATGACGTTATCAAAAATATTAGTCACTGAAAGATTTATAATGTATCAGTAGAGCCTAGTCATAAAAGTCATAAATAAAATATTTTTCTATTTACCCCTTATAACACCCAGCTCCTCAAAATTAAAATAAAGACATACAGTTTAATTTTTTATTGAAAATTTGCCAAATTTAATCTTAGTTATATTATCAGATTAGGGAGATTAGAGAGAGAGAGAGAGAACATTAGAAAACATTTCAGAAAAGATTGTGTCCAATAAATTAAAAAAAAAATTATGATCTTACATCCTTATAGTCCCTGGACCCAAGTCGATTTCATATGATGATTACCACATTTTTTATACTGCCTAAAACGCCTGTCCTTGACGAGCCGAAAAGTTTTGTTCTGCCATTGTTCTGCCAGGCTCCGAAAAATGTCGATTGCCTGGGATCTTGTAAATTTCTTTTTTTTTAAATATGGGGGTGGGATATTTAATTTGTTTTAGAACACGAGGGTAACCTTGTCCGACAAAAATTAGTCTGCTATTGTCTAGTCCGAAAACCCAAACATACCAAAATGTCAAATGTCGATCATGTAAGAATTTAAAGGTCGAACAGACCACCCATATAGTTAAAAATTGTGGTAGCCTGCCGAACTAAATAGCGGTCGAATCGAGAAAAATGACAGAACAGAAGTTTTCGGGCTCGTCAAGTACAGCACCTCACGAAGTATAAAATAAGTGGTAATTATCAAATGAAATCGGTGTGGGACCAGGGACTATTAGTTCTCGTACACTAGTACGACGTTATATAATCAGTTTTATAATAAACTCACCTCACAGCCCTCTCAAACAAAATTGACCACGGATCTGAATTTCTCAATAATCTAAAATTTCAGGTACATAGAATTTATAGTTTATGAGATAATCGATGATAAGATAGAACCACAGTCTAACAAGTAGGGCTGCAGTTTTATTTATTAAAAAAACGAAACCCTACAACATCAAACTGGAAATTATAATTTCATTTAAATCCTAATAAAACATTTGAAACATTAATTGAAATTCACAAAAAATTTAAATTCATGCATGAATAAACTTATATAACGCAAATTTTCTCGAACCAATCAGCATAAAAAAATGTTGCAACTTGAACTCAATTTAATTCCATTATGTAAAACCATTACCTCCATAAATCAAAACGAATTAAGATTTGATATAAAATAATGCATTCATTCTAAAATTTATAAATCTTTAAAAAAAAAAATTAAATAAAATATACGATTTCAGCGTCCATCATTACTTAATCATAAGAATTAAATTATTGAAATTTGTACGTTGTCGATTCATTATTTTAAATTAATTTTTGATTATTTTTATTGATTTAAAATTAAATTAAAACAAAATATTTTTAAAAACTTTTGGAGAAAAAAGTTTACAAAATTCAACCCACATAAGATTGAAATGTTTGTTCGTTATTTTGATTCTAAAAGATATTTAATAAATCATGCTATAAGGATAACAGCATCAAACTTTTCGCTTTTTATTCTATTTACAATAAAACAAATAAATTACCCAATAAATAATTTAATAACTCCAATTTGAAATCATTAAGCAACATTTTAGCTCATTTCATTTAAGTTGAGTTGGGTTGGGTAAAAGTTAAAACAAAATTTCTGTAAAAAGTCGTTCATTCTGAGACTAATCCTTTGATTGCTTGCATTACTCACAATTTTCTTTTGATTGTTATCATTAAGAAAATAAAATAAAAAAACGATTTAAATTAATAATTAATTGTGTGTTCATTATTAACCGTCTGTTGTCTCACAAAACTAAATTTATAAATAATATAACTTTTTATTAGATTTGAAAAATTAAAATAATTTTTTTTCTTTATTTATTCAAATTAGACGTCATGTTGATTTGTATAAAAAATAAAAACCAAAAATTAAATTCCAACCAAGAAACATAGAAAAGAAATGAAAAATATAACTACAAAAATTCAAAGGTATATAATTTAAGACAAAAGGAAGTAAAGTTATAGTTAAGTTTTTTTGTTCATTGAATTTTTATAGATAATTAAAATTTGCATTTAAATGATATCGATGACATTTGATGGCGATAAGCATTGAGATGGGTTCAAATTCAAAAAGATACTATAAAAGTTAGATTGTTTGGATTAGAGAAATATAATATATAAGGTCTTAACTATGCTGGATATTTATATTTGATTGTTATTTATGTTCGTTTAATTAATTCTTGCATCCGGACTAGTATAAGAAAAAAATGTTCAGACGTGAGTTGTGGTACGAAAATACTTGTTGTGTGAATTTTGTTTTTAATTATTTTTTAAATAGTTTTGAATGTTTTATTAAAATCATGTCATTTTTTGTTGATGTTTTATTTAACTTGAATAAATTATTGCAAATGAGATATTTTAGTTAAATATTTTAGCTTTTTTTATGTATTATCAGTTTTTTTACAAAATTAGACTAGATAACTCTATGCGGTAGGCATTCCTTAGAGGGCGCTTCCAAACACCAGTTTATTTAAAACATCAATAGTTTTACGATCTGCCATCGATTTGGATGCATCTCGAAACATAAACTTTCGTTATGATTTTCTCATAGTTTTGAAAACATTTGAACAATATTGGACCAAGTAATAGGTAGGCAATCTAATCGGTTGTTTAATTGAAAAACCAATAATTCTAAGTTTTATCACTCAATTTGAATGACACTTGGCACATGAGCTTTTAATATGCTGTTCCATATAGTCCTGAAAGTTTTTGAGCCAAATTAAACAAATTAGTGGAGGATCCTCCCATACAAATATTTATTATCTACTGAGCTATTGAGGAAAAGTGAAAAAAAAATCCATGAGGGAGGCTCGTGTACCATGATATTGAGCCGATATTCAGCTTTCGATACCGATATATTTCAGTATAAGGATTATTGAAGCTGTTATAAATTGAATTAGTGCTTAGGCTTATAGGGTTGCCAGGGGTTACTTCTAATACTTGAAATATTATTGTTTGATTTTATATAAAGCAACAGTTAGGTTAAAGGGTTCTAAAATATCAATGATTAAGTCAGTCTAGTTTTTAAACTTGAACTTGTTTGTTTTATTCTGAAATCTTCAAGTTTAACTACCGAATCTCAATTTCCGAATTTTATATTTAATTCATTTATTATTTCCTATAATTTTAATCAGAAAATTAAAATAACAACGAAGTGAATGTATCTGAATTTTCAACGCCAACATAAATCTGAAAAAGGCAAAGGTGGAAGTTTAAATATTTACTGTGTGGAAGAATTGATACATTGGCTATCTTGATTGGCTTGCTATTCTATAGCAATTCTCTAATGTACTTTAAACCAGAAAAAGAGGATATGACTTTAACTTAGGCACCAAGGTTTTTTTTATTTGATAGAGAATCACTCACTGACGCGAATAAAACCAAAACGAGTTGTATCGGAGCCCGAGGTCCAAGATACAGCCCTTTGAAAAAAGCAAAATTCATACAAAATTGCACTGGTTTTGACAAAAAATGTTTATGTTTTATTTATTTTTGCTTTATTTCCTATCGATCAAAACGATCCCTTTTACTAAATTTCCTTAATTTACGATAAAAATAATAAAACAAAATCCACTTGCACCTAAGTTCGAGTCATCTTGCCAGAAAAACAAATGAATTTGCGTTAGACTTGAAACGTAAAAATCATTGAAAGAAAATGTGTTGCAAACTTTGCGTTGCAAGTTTCGCGCATGAAGTATTCATTTTAACATTATACGGGTTTAAAAACTTGCTTCTTTCTATTTCAAACAAAAAATTTTTTGCAATATATAACACGACTCAAATTGCCCTTTGTTCAGTAGACAAGTGAACACTACAACATATATACTGGATTTGTTTGTATATTTGTGTTGATTTTGGTTTTTTTCTAAACACCAGCTTTGAAGCATCATTGGGTTGAGTTTGGTACCATCACATATTTGTAGTATTTAATGCAATCCGCTGATTTGGAATTTATGTAGAATTTTGCAAAGTGCGTTGGATATAAAATACGGTGATTTTTCGACACTCTCTCATTTGAAAAATTTGGCATTTTTTTCGATGTGCAACGTTATCCAAATTATCAAATCCTCTACCACATAAAGAAATCTTAGATGGATCAATCTAATATATGAACACGAAATATGAATTTGTGTGAGTTTTATCTGGAAACAGAGTTGGATCACAGTTCTGGAAGAGTTGGATTACAGTTTTTAGTAACATGCAAAACTTGTTCTCGATATTTAAAACTCGTTCTCGAATATTTTACACCTTTAAAAGTAATTCGAGAAGGATTTGCTATTATCTTGGGCTTTGTTTTTCAATAGGTTCGTTGAAATTGACAAAGGTTTTGTTATGCCCGCCAAACTACATGATATTTAACAGGTAGCATTTTATAAGAAATCTACATCAACTCTAGAACAACAAACTAATAGTAGAAACTGAATTCCTGTTCAACCACCAAACATTTCCATTTCCATTTGCATGTATAATACGGCTACATTACACTTTTTCATTAACATTGTTTATTACATAATCTTCAGACTTCATGTAAAGAGACATCAAAGGCATAATAGTTTTTTTTATATGTTTGAATTCTCTCTAAAATATTTCGAATTTTATTTGTTATGTTTTATCTCTTTGCTAAATAAAACGAAACGGGAGAGTTCATGCATCAACAAATAATCATTCTCTTTTTTTTAGTTTGTTTTAAATATTATAAATACTAAAAATATTGATGAACTTAGTTGAGTTGTATTTAAAATTTAAATGACGAACAATGTTTTCGCAATGTGCAGTCGAGTTAATATTAAAAAATATTATTGTTGTTAAAAAAGGTCATATCGTGTTAAATTTATAAAAGAAAAGAAAATTTATTTATTAATATAAATAGAATACCAAAAAAGAATTAGTTGAATGTTTTAATTTTCATTTGAAAGTAGTGTTAAATTGCTTAGTGTTCGAAATTAAAGTTATCTATGCCTTATTGGAAACCGTGAAACTGGTTAAATTAAAGGTGCGACGAAGCAAATTACGTCTTTTTAATTAATTAGAAAGGGTTGGGTTGGGCGTGGCGAGGGGAGGGGAAGGGAAGGGATGGGGCGGCTCTTTAAATGAAACATGAAAAACAGAGCTACTTAGCTGAAAAATTGAGAACAAATGCATCAAAAAAGCTAAACTTTAAACACTAACAGCTTTTTCAAGGGATGAGACCGTGGAAACTTTTCACTTGATTTGAGCTTGTCTTGTAAAGACCTTTCCAGTGATACCACTTTCGACACGATTCGAGCTACCCCCATATACCCTATATTAGAATTTTTTTTTCAAATACCTATATCTCGTGAACCAAGAAGCTCACAAATTGGTAGAACATTTATCTCTTAATTTTTGGAGCTTAGTAACAAAAAAATAAAGTTAAGCCGTGCCACACTTATCATAGTCTCCGCGAATGCCCCAATGAGAAGTAATTTTTCTCAACCTAGGTCAATAATGATAACAAAAAATTACCTAGGTTAATAATGACAAATTTTCTTTTAGTTTTAATTGAAATGAACAAAAAACACAAACAAATAATAATTACGTTCCTTTGTTTCATTTTACTTGTATGAAACTAAACTTCCAGGCTACTTGATATTTTAAGATATTTAAAATTGAAATCGAAAATGACTAATATCATAATCTAATCAAAGCAAATATGATAATTATTGTTAGTAGTTAAAAAAATTCTATGTATACCTCGGTTGAGAAGACTACTATAGACCTCGAATATTATATTCCTGGGCGCTACGCGCCTCAGGATCTAAAAGTTCTCGTCAATAATAGCTTACTTCTCAACCTTGTTATATAATGTACTATTTCCTCGTAAAAGTCAGTAGCAATGTCAATTATCAAATTGATCCAAATTATACACAAAATGTTAAATCTCGTTAAATATTAGCAAAAGCAGTTTAGGGTAACTAAGGAGAGATGCCATAACATCAACTTGCAAATGATTTAAATTGGAAAATACACATTATTAATTCAAATAACAATTCAATAATAACTGATGATAATTCACCGATAATGTTCCGCAAAATTCTAAAAAAACTTACTTAAGTTTCTTAAATTAAGTGCTCTTTGCTGTGACACCCCACACTTGTTAGGATCAAAAACGATTTTTTTCACTCTTTCTCAATCTCACCCCCTCCAAATACTGAAAAATAATTATGTGATACTTCGGTATAGTTTTCGTTCAGAATTCATCAAACTTCCTTTTTCTGTGATTTTTTTCAAATTTTTCTGTCAATTAAGCTCGAAACCAAAGGGGTGGGACCAACTTTCATTTGAACTTGTTTGACAATAATTCAAAAACTGTGCTCTGCAAAATTCTAAAAATAATTAATTACAATGTTTCTTGAATTAAGTGCTCGTTCATATGATATCTCATATGGCTGGGTTTTAAATGGCGTTTTTCCTCTTTCTCATTCCCACCCCCTAAATAAATACGGTTATGAGAATTTTACACTTCGCTATATTTTTCGTTCAAAAGTTACCACTTTTTCTATATTACCTAAGACTTTTGAAGGTTTTTTTATTAAATAGGTTCGGAACTATGTGTGGTAAAAAAACATGAAAAAAACGCTATTATTCAATTTTATTCAAAAAACTGTGTAGTAAAAAATTCTAAAACGATTTTCTAAAACAAACCTAAACAACTTTATTTTTTTTTTGTATCCGTCATCTTCAGAAGACAGGTTAGTGTTATACGCATCTTAAATTGCAGGTCCATAGGATTTATAGTTTATGAGATAACTGATTTTAACACAAAAACAGATCGTAATCTCCACCTGCAGGAGTGTTCCGTAATAAAACGGAACCCCAAAAACATAAAAATCAAATTAAATTTTTTTTAATTTGAAAATATATTCTGTTTTTTTTTAATTAAATAATTAGTCAAATTGTTTAATTAGACAAATTTTATTCGATTCATTGTAAAACTAATCATTTAGTTAGGTATACATATTAGCCATTTTTTGAGTATTACATAAAAAAAAATTAACAACAAAAAAAATTTTAAATTTAAAGATTTTTTTTTTTTTTTTTAAGGCGTTCATGCATTGAACATTGTAGTGTAGTCGTGGTCTTCCTCGCGGTCTACCACTCCCTGGGGTACTAGTTTACATTTTTCTAATCATTCCAGACTGTGAATCGGCTCGTAGAACATGCCCAAACCAAGCAATCCTGTTAGAACGGATACAACCTATTATATCAGGACCCTCAAGAAGGTCTCTGATCTCAAAGTTATACCGGGTTCTATGCTCTCCATCGTCTGTCTTAAGTGAACCAAAAATGTAGCGTAGAATCTTACGCTCAAATACAGATAAATGCGATTCGTCATTTAGTGTAAGGGTCCACGTTTGTGACCCATGCATCACAACCGGTCTAATCAATGTCTTGTATAACTTGAGCTTGGTGTTAGTTGATACATACGGTGATCCAAGGAGAGGTTTAATTGAGTAGAAAGTTCGATTACCTGCAGCGATTCGAGCTTTAATATCTGTAAGTATGCTGTTGTTTGAGTCAAGCATTGATCCCAAATATTTAAAAGATTCAACTCCCTCAATTCGTTCATCGCCGCACATCAAATCTTTCTTCTCAGCCTCTCTTGAAACATTCATATGTTTGGTTTTATTGTACTTAATTTGCAGACCAATTTTTCTAGCACCACTCTCAAGCGACTTGAAAGTCTCACTCATAACAGCTTCACTTCGGCCGAGGATGACAACATCATCAGCGTAAGCAATCATCTGTACTAAGTTTATTGACAAGATATTGTTATTAGTCGGCAGTTTCTTTTGACGGCACACATATTCCAAGGCTAGATTAAAAAGTATAGGAGAGATAGCATCACCTTGTCTTAATCCGGAGTCGACTTTAAAAAATTTTGATATTTCGTTCTCTACTCGCACACAGCATTGAGAGTTCTGTACTGTCATTTTGCATAGTGATACCAGTTTACCAGGAATTCCGATTGACACCAGAGCAGACCATAGAGTCTCTCGTTCGAGAGAGTCGTAGGCCTGCCTGAAATCAATGAAAAGCTGGTGCACAGGTATGTTGAACTCTCGACACTTTTCCAAAATCATCCTTATCGAGAAAAGTGCATCGGTGGTACCTCGGCCCCGCCGGAAACCACACAGATATTCTTCAAACAGTTGTTCAGCAAAAGGATTGATTTTGGATAGCAAAATGTAGGAAAAGATCTTATATGCTGTGCAGAGGAGAGCGATTCCTCTTTAGTTTGCACATTGTAGGTGATTACCTTTTTATGGATTGGTATCAGCATAGCTGTGTTCCAGTCCTGTGGCATGGTTTCAGTCCTCCAGATCATTTGAACAAGTTCAAACAATCTTGAGGATAGAGTTTCGCCACCATGTACAATCATTTCGGATGTTATATCGTCGATACCAGGTGCCTTATTGCATTTTAATTTTGACAGCGCCGCATCGAATTCCTCTTTGGTGGGTTCGTCTACATGTACCTTTGACGCACGAATAAGCTTTGCTCGTCGCCCGACTTGTTGCTGGTCACTTAAGTTGAGAAGATTCTCAAAATAAGCGGCCCAAGTATCTAAAATATTTTTAAGGTCTACTTGTAGCTCCCCATCTTCGTTTTGAATAGCAGTCGATCTAGTTTGAGGGCCCTTCCTTAAGGTTTTAACCTGTTGAAAGAAGTTACGCGATTGATGTTCCTTATTGAAGCTTTCAATCTCCTCACACTGTCTCTTCCACCATTCTCTCTTCGCTCGTCTACATAGCTTTGTAACGGCTTGTCTTGCCAGTTTATAGTTCTCCTTCGTGGACCTGGTATTGCGTCCTTGTAGACACTTCAGATAGCAATCTCTTTTGTATTGAATAGCGTCAAGACATGTTTGATCTATCCATGGCTTCTGGGATTGGTTCTGTGGTCGTCCAAGTATTCCCTCAGCAGCGCTTAAAACAGCATGTTTGAGCAAATACCATGACTTATCGACGTCTCCATTAATGGTTTCTGATTTCTCCAATGTTTCGGCAATATGGATTTGATATCTCTCTTCTGTTTCAGCATTCTTTAATGATGAGATGTTAAAACGTTTCCGTTGATTGAATTTTGGAATGCCTGGATTTGGTAAGTGGAACCTTATCGTTGCACATACAAGGAAGTGATCACTTCCAATGTATGCACCTCTAAGGGATCGCACATCCCGAACGCTCGAAAAGAAACGTGATGTTACTAGAACGTGATCAATTTGATTTCGAGTGTTTCCATTCGGTGAGTCCCAAGTCTGTTTATGAATCGATCGATGCGGAAAGAACGTACTGGCAATTCTCAAATTATTTGATAATGCAAACTCAGTCATTCTCTCACCATTATCATTCGAATTCAAATGCAGGCTGTTGGGACCCACCACATTTCCATAAGAGATATCTCTTCCAACCTGTCCATTAAAGTCACCAAGAGCCATAATGAAGTCGCGTGTGGGTGTTTGTTTCATAACCTCTTCCAGTGCTATGTAGAAATTATCCTTCTCGTCGACGGTCTTAGCTTCAGTAGGTGCATGCACGGCAATAAGAGAAATATTGTTATATGTACCACGTACACGTAGGGAGCAGATCCTCTCACTGACCGGGATGAATTTCATCACGGCTTCTTGTATGCGTGCACCAACAAGAAAGCCAGTATCAAATTCTCTTCGAGAAGGATGACCACTACAGTATAGAGAGTGACTATCCAAATCTTGTTTTCCGATTATCGGCTGTCTAATTTCTTGTAGAGCAATAATATCCATCCTATACCTCTCAGCCTCTGTTTCCAGACTTATAAGAGCATCAGGAGCGCTCAGGCTGCACACGTTCCACGTTCCGATTCGGTAGTCTGGTCCTTTTTCACGTCCAGGTAAAATTCTGTTTTGTTGTCCGGGTCTGTTTTTCTTTTTCTGATCACCAAATTTAACATAATAGTTTTTTTTCCGGGGTTAGGGTGTTAACCTTAGGCCCAACCCAAATTGTCGTGAATGGGTCCGTTCTGCATATTAAGGTCACCAGAAACAACCTTTTTACACGTTTATATAGCGAGCCGCTTGATTCAAGACAGACGCCCGCTCCAAGCCGCCCCTGACATGGAGAACAGACGCTTGAGTCGCATTGGTTGTAAGGCGCCAATTCGCCGTGATGTAGTGTCATTGACTAAGCAGTTTTTACTCTGCTTGTCTCCAATACACCAACCTGATTCTGTCAGCATTACCCAGGCAGCACGGCGTGGACGTCGAATTTAGGATTTCGCTACCCTAAATTTAAAGATATAAGAACAAAAAAATAATAAAATACTAATTCCTTAAACAATAAACAATGGGTATCAGTTTTGCCTTGTTTAATGCATAATTTTTGTGTGTAATAAAATTAGTTATAGCGGTAATTTGTTGATAATTGAAATTTATATCAAAGAATAGAAGCAAAATTGTTCATCTTGTTATTGATTTTCATGGTTCGTGCTTTGACAATAAAATAGTAACGAAATAAAGGGGAACGACATCTTTAATACTTTTATTTCTATATTTTTATTTCTTTTGTAACATCTAATAGAATGAAAAGTTTTACATCAGTTTTAATAATTCTTGTACTGAGTATGAGACCATTGGTACCACGATTCTTATTATATATGGTGAAATTATTCATATTCAACAATCGCCGCGACCATTGGCGCATCGTTTGTTTATTATTTATTACTGTATAATCTTGTATTCACATTGTATTCATTCCCAAATTCAACAATTGCCTGCACTATTAGCGGAACTTTTGATTGTTATTGATTATTGTATCACATTATTATTCATATTTAATAGTCGCCTGTATCATAGCGGAGCAGCGGTTGGTCATTGTTTATTAATTAATTTGTAAAGTAATCATTATGGTTGGTTAAATAGCAGAGAAATAAAGAGTTGGATCGATGACTAAAAATAAAGTAAGTGAAACAATTAATTTGTAAATGTAGTAACAATACAGTTAAAGTGGTTTGGGTGGTGATCTTGGTTCCTATGACTTTGGAGTCATCGGGGTCCTTGTCCTTTACTCATTTCAGTCCGTCTTTTTCTGAATATTTTGCGTGTAATTTGGCATTTTTACTGGGGTGAGGAATAGTATACTCGAATTCACAGACTGAAGCTGTAGTTGGAATCATCTCAAGGCACGCAATGCTTCTAAGCTTCCTTATAGTGATTTCACCATCAGGAATTCACAGTGTCCATTACAATGGTTGGCGTTTAATTTATTGAAAAAAGTTGGAATAACTAAGTTATCGCAACAGTTATTTTAGATTATTGTTAGTGTTGTATTTGCCGAACGTTACTAATGAGAGTTTGCAAATGCAAGATAAATTCTAAAAATTAGGACGATAATCTTTGTATCGTCCTAATTTTTAGAATTTATCTTGCATTTGCAAACTCTCATTGCTAACGTTCGGCAAGTACAACAATAACAATAATCTATAATATAATAACTGTTGCGATAACTTAGTTATTCCAACTTTTTTCAATAAATTAAACGCCAACCATTGTAATGGACACTGTGAATTCCTGATGGTGAAATCACTATCAGGAACTTTAGAGGCATTGCGTGCCTTGAGATGAATCCAACTTTTTGCTTAGTTCACAATACGTTCAGTGTAAATTCATTATATTACCAATACACTTTCGTATATTAAATTTATTCTACATATTCTATGTCATAAATTTAACATTCTGCTTATTTATTTATTTACTTTTTTCTAAAAGGAAAATGAAAACAACGTTCATAAAATAAAACAAAAAACCCACCAACCTACAAACATTATGAACCGTTTTTTTTTTAAATTTTTCATCGCGATTACCATAATAAATAATTTACATGCTTCTTGGGTTACCTAAAACAGAAATCTGGTTTCAAGAGATTTCTCTGTTGTAACATGTAGCGTAAATCGGACTTTTTTTTTGTTTTGTGTCAAACGAAAAACTACCTCATATCATGTTTACATGTGGATATGTGTATGTATATATGATAATCACGTATGTTTAAGTTCACACTCATAACATTAATTATTTATAATTAATCACTAAACAACTCAACGAAATAAAAGCATAACATAATCTAAACAGCTTATAAACTAAATTCCAACAAAAATATAAGTTCAGTTTACTAATGGCCCATCAATTTAACATGAAATTTTATTCGAAAAAATTATTGAATAAATTATCAATTAATCGACATTTGGTTCATTAGAGATGCGTAAACATGAATAAAGTATATATTTTAAAGAAGAGATACTACTTAACGTATTACTTTAAATTTATTGAAAAGACAAAACGATTAGGCGAGGAATTAAATTGTTTAACCAATATTTGTTAATTTATGATTGAATTTTATTGTATATAAAATCAATGAAAGATTTATTGTACTTGAAAATCCAACCTGTTGTAGAAAAGTTCCGTTAATTACACAATCATGAGTAAAGCTAAAGTCGGGTACCATCGCACGTGTACAACTATACGAACAATGACTAATTGTTCTCACAGCTTTGTTGTATGCACAAAGAAATCTTTTTTGACAAATTGTTCACAGTCTCTTTGTGGTTTTAGACATTTTCGAATATAAATCTTAAATTATTTATCAATATATTTTCTTTGCTTTCATATTAAGTAACTTCATGTTCCACTTAAATATAAAGTGATGATACCTGCTGTTAAACAAAAAAATTAACAAAACGGAAAAAATGGAAAAAAACAACAAATACAATGTGTCAAAAACGAAGATACATGTTAAACAAAAGAAATCGGTATTTATTTCATACAAAAACAACAACAATAAACAAGATCACGTAAAATTAATAAAAAAAATAAATAACTGAAAATTCCATTTAAACCGCTAATAAATTTTCATTAATAAAAATAAGAAGAAACACTAATTTAAATTTAAAAAAATTAACTTACTCACCATTTGTCACTGATGCGTGTTGTTTCATAGAAGAGGCTGATATAGATCCTCCTGTTGTTGATTGTCCATTTGAATTGCTAGAAAGTGATGGAAACTTTTTCCATCCTTTTTTCCAAAAACTTGATTTATTTAATTTTGGGTCGATTGTTGTGTGTGTTCCTACTATACCATCATAGCTTGATTTAAAATTTCCATTATATATTGAACCACTACGATTCGGAAAAGACATAATGCCTGAGTCATCCTGTGATCGTTGTGATGATCTAGAACTACTACCATACATTGATGAACATGCACCACCACCGCTTCCCCGACGGTGATAACGTAAACTTCCTACATAACTAGCACCACTACTACTCCCACTAAATCCACTATCTATATCATTACCGCCACAAGCACCTAAAGCACCAGATGGTGAAAGTAATTCTTCAGTCGAAACAACTGAACTAATCATATCCGCTAAATTATCTACAGGCTCCTCATTAGGTATTTCATTAGCATTATCATTTAGTGTTGGCATTATCATTGCTTCAACCGATAAATCTAATTCACCTAAAACTCTCCGATGCAAATTCTGTACATGTTTAAATTCCTCTTTAAAAATATTTTGATTAATTGAATCTAACGAGTTATCCATTTGTTTCCAACCTTTCCCCGTTCCGATTATTTCTTCATAAGGGTTCTCATTCGATGTTGATGATTTGGCTGGAGTTGATGAGGTTGATAAGTTTTGATTACGTTTTGAGAGTAGGGCACGTATTGAATTAGGTGGAGGAGGGGGTTGGTTATCATCGCGATGAGGAATATTTGAATGTCGCATAGCAGCACCTGGTTCATAATATGCATATGAATAATCATGATGGAAATGTGAAAGAGGTAGAGTTTGACATTTTTCCGTTGTTGGTGATGTTATTGGCTCAAACTTTTCCATTGTTGCCGCTATATTGTTACGAGACCATTTAACCTAGAAAAAAGAATTATGATTATAAATCTATCAAATGATTTGTTGTTTAACAAAATCTCTTCTTACCTGAGCGTCACGACCTTTTTGATTTCTCCCACTTTTTCGACCCCGATACGAGTACCGACAATCATCTTGTTCATCAACATAAACCTCTATTGTATCCAAATCATCTGGATATCGATTATTTAATTTCCTAAAAGCATGATGTTCGGGCGGATAATCTGGAGGAGCGGGAAAATGTAAAAATGGTGCTGACGTCGAACATTGATTTGGAAATAAAATCATCGCAGAGCTATTATCATTATGATGCAACGGTGATAGTTTTAACTGTTCTTGTTGATGATGCATTTGATGATGAAGATGATGATGTTGTAGCGGTTGGTGATGCTGTTGCTGTGGTTGTTGCTGTTGCTGTTGTTGCGGTTGTGGATGCCTCCTTATTGCTATATTTGGATAATCCATCATTCATATTCCAATTTTATATACAAAATATCATATGAATGTTTATCGCTTTGTTTTTGTAATTAAATTAATCAAACACCATGAGAATATTTATGGTTGTAAAAGGCCGCACGATTTGTTATCTTTAATACTAATTTTGATTCCTATGGATAAAACAAAAAAAAAGAAAAGAAAATTAATTTAATTTCTATCGATTTATTGTGGTGGTTGGTTAGTTTGTTGGTATTATGTTTTTCTTGGAAAATATAAATAAAGTGTTTTTCTTTTTTTCATTTTATATAAACAAAACAAAAATGTGAAAACACACAATAGGAAAACAGTAGGTATACCATATATCACATAATATATATGAGTTATGTTAACGAATATATATAGTTTCTTATCGATTAAACATGAATAGGGCACGTACGTCATACAGAGTTAATATAGTACTGTTAAAGGAGTGTTGGCAAGCTCACAATGTGTAATATGTTTAATATACTTTTCAGTTAGAATGATTTATGATTTTTTTTCGATTTAATTTAAGATTGGCGGTATGATATTTTGAAGTCTATCGACCTGTCGTCTGCCGTGAATTAATGGCAAATAAAGTAATGTGGTTGACAGCAAATTGATAAAAATTGATCCAACAAAATGAAAACTATGAAAACTGTTAACTCAACAAAATATAATGTGTTTTTATGTGATTTAGATAATTATAAACTAGTTTTAATAAAAATTAAAATAATATAAACTAAATTACAATAACTGTCACTAATTAGTGACCCTACCGTGATGGAGTGTTTTATGAGTAAACTTATCTTTCTCAATTTTATACGAAAACTGATGAACTCAAATCATTAGCCAACAATGGTTATTATATTGCAACTACTAGTCACTTGCCAGTATCAAAATTATGCTAGATCGAATACGCCAAAAATCTTCTTTTTTTTAAATTTCAACGTATGGTTAAATTAGAAATTTGTCGTATAGCTTTCTGATTCTTTTGTGTTATGGATAATCAACTTGATAAGGTTTACAAAACATACGAAGAATGTCCAAATTTTTTTATCGCTTTCCGATACTACACATTAAGAATTTTTAAACGAACTTGCATACGTGCACTATTATTTCAGTAACATCTTTCTGAATAAGAGCAAATAAAGCAGTTCACAAGACTGTAATAATCACCCCATATGGTTTCCTTATTGGAATTAATGAAAAATTCAAGATAAGTATGTGGGTAGTTCTACAAACATAGGAATTTTGGACGGCCCTGCTTATTTCGTATATTAATATGAAAAAAAAATGTTTTTTTCACATGAAATTTGTAAACCTTAACTATGTCTAGCTGGTCACTCAAATTAAACCCGTTTCGAAATATACGTCTTAGAAAAAAAATTATTCAAAACGTCAAATTATCAGTCCCCTGCGTATCCCACCTTGAAGGTCAAAGCTGGTAAACTAAATAATCAATGATTCTAAGTGTGTAGAGACAAATTTACTCTGTAGTAATAATTTTGAATAATGATGCTTTAATAATGTGTAAATAATCATAACATTACTCTATATTTCATATTAGATATATCTTATTAAAGTTTGTCCCACCAATTTGTTATTATTCTCCTGCCCAATCAAAACACATTGAAAATATTGGAAATTCATATTTCTATCAAGTTATCGCTCGTCACAGGAATTAATTAAAGTTCAATAAATATAATATTGCAAGTATTTTACTTAGTCCGAGGTTTTATCATTCAAAACAGTCATCATTAGTAGCAAGATCGTATGTTGTCCCGTCAAATTATCAGTCCCCTGGCAAGCATTTTCGTAAAAAGTATTTTAATTACAGGTAATTTTGTAATTTTATACGTCGTGAATATGTATTGCCTTGGTATAGAATCCGTTTATTTTTTTAAAATTTAGTAATTTTGTCATTTTTAAACGAAATACTGATAAATTATCAGTCTCCTGTTCTCAGTCCCCTGGAAGATTTAAATGCGGGCATTTAGGGGCAGCCTTAGATAAATGTTTATTTTGTATTTTGAGATAATATTGAGACAATTTTGAGTTAACTTAGGATTAAGAAGGATATTTTTTAATTTTGACCCTTGTATTTTTGTGTTTTTTTTTTTTTTTGACTGGCCACATTCAGAAACGTTGAAAGAACGTCATCAACTTTAACTAAAACTAGTTGCCAGAACTTATACGCAAAAAACATGTCGTGCCGTAATCAGCTCCATTTTCTTCCTTCGTGTGTAGAACTACCCATGTATAGAAGTATTTAAGTGACATAAAAAAATTGGTTTTTATATAAAATGGTAATGGTATTCTGACTTCACAGGAAAAAAGTAATGTTACTACACAATCTCAATTCCAATCTCAATTAAACGTATTTAACAATTTTTTGTAATACACAACGTTCATTGGAACAAATTTGGTTGTTATAGAAAAGACTTTCAGACATTGAATTCCAATACTTCGCATTTTATAGAGAACTTTTCACTCTAGTTTATCTAATAACAAAATAACTCAAATATTTTGTCATAGATTTCACAATTTACAACGACCACAAGCTTGTAGCACAAACAACTCAGTTTTAAACCAAAGGTTTGGATTGTATTAATGAGCTATACAATCTTTATTTTCGACTATTATTCAATCTTTACAACATAAAATGCAGACGTATCACAATTAACTTCTGATTCTGTATATCACGCTATATAGTTCATTGATGGAATTAAAGTTTTTTTTAATTTTTCTGTCTTCGTGGTAGAATGCTAAACATCAACCATATGGCAGAACCGTCGTTAAAGCCAGTTTTGAACACTACATAATTTGTTACATCGTGATGTCAAAGGTACACCTAAAATGATCCCAGTTTTATATAAGTTTATGAACTAAATCATGTTTTTTTGTGAACATTCGATATCATAAGCCACTGCATTTTTCAAATCAATTCTCTTATTGTATTGTTGTATTTTGGTTTGATTTGTTTTGATTCACTACCATATTTACTACCATATTACACTCGATTTTAATCATAGTAATTATAATAGTTTATAATTTTAATGTATAGCATTAATTAATATTATTGAAGAAGTCAAGACAACAATGTCGAAAGCTTTTCGACCACCAAATAATAATACCGAAATAGCATGTTATTTAATTAGGAGCCAAAGGGCTACTTTTTGTGTTGAATTTATAGTTTAATTACAATTTTAGACGGAACACAAAAAAGCCAGTTTAGTACCGAATTAAATACACTATACGCTCGGTAAACGTTTAAAATTTTTATAAATATAAAATTAATGCATCGGAATTTTTATAAATATTGTAATAAACTTCGTCCAGAATGGGTTAATTTAATTTAATCATAAATAACCAATACGTTCCGCCTAAATGTTTTCTACATTCTATGGCAAAATCAAAAGTTAACTCCCTTTAACAAATACATTTTGCATAAATTAAATTTGAGTTCGCTAATACAAATGCAAGTATGAATGAAAACAGGTGTGGCCTATTCAAGATGTACGGACTACGTAGTATTGATTTCTAGTGGATTATAGAAGTTTCGATTTATTTATTTTTTGATATAAATAAGCGAACAAAAATATCAGATAGTCAGTTTTACTTTTTCAATTAAAAGTGTTTATAAATATTCGCAAGTTTAAGGAATAATCGGTGGTACTTGAGCCTGGGTACTAATAGTGAAAGAATCTGAACTTAGTAGAATAGTAAATACAGATTTTACGATTCCGAATATTATTGATTCAAATTGTGGAAAAGCGGTGAAGTTTATTGTACATAAATTGGAGACCCTGGAATTTATTGTAAGGAAAAACGGAAGCTGCTGTAATTTGTCGACAAATAAAGTTTGAGATTCTGTTAACCAAAGATTTGTATTTTACTGTCGGTTTGTTCAATAATCAAGAAGAACCAGCGAAGAGTCGTTACAGTAGTGTCAGAAGTGGGATTATTGAAACAATGGTCAAAACAGTAAATATTAGTGATCTCAGCCAGACCCAGCTGAAGGATGAGTTGAAGAAAAGGAATGCTCCAATCCATGGAACGAAGGCAGAACTTGCATTCCGGCTGCGTAAAGTTTTAGAAGAAGCAGGCCAAAACACAGAGGTCATAGAAATAGAGCCGGAGGAAGCTCCGGTTCAGAATGCCCCAGCAATTGATCCGATGATGGTGTTGATAAAAGAAATGATGGCCCGACAAGAGAAACTGGCAGCAGAACAAAAATTAGAGCAACAACAACAACTTGCTGATCTGATGGCCCGACAAGAGAAACAGGCAGCAGAACAAAGAGTAGAGCAACAACAACAATTTGCTGATATGATTGCCAAACAAGGAAACAATCTGATGGCCCGACAAGAGAAACTGGCAGCAGAACAAAAAGTAGATCAACAACAACAACTTGCTGATCTGATGGCCCGACAAGAAAAACTGGCAGCGGAACAAAAGTTAGATCAACAACAACTACGTGAAGTAATCGAGTCACGTATATCCAGTGCGGAGGTTAAAATCAACAACATGGAAAGGGAGCTGCAGAAAGTTACCGAAGAACATGAAGAGAAACTACGCAATCTTTCGAGTGAATTACGCCAAGAAATAGCACAAGGAAAGTCAGGTAACATGATCAATCCATCAACTACTTCAGCCCCAGCTAGAGTAAAAACACCCGCATTTGATGGATCTACATCGTATCAGATATTTAAGATGCAATTTGAGATAGCAACAACTGGGGTTGATCACCAGCAAAAAGCAAATGCGCTTATATTGGCATTGAAGGGACCTGCTGCTGAAATTTTGCAAACACTATCAGCGACAGAGCGTGATTACAGCAAGATAATGGAGGCCTTAGAAGTAAGATATGGGGAAAGACATATGCAAGCTCTCCATCGCATGCAGATCAAAACACGGAAACAAGGAGTCAGCGAAACTTTGCAAGAATTAGAGGCTGACATTGTGAGACTGGTAAATCTGTCATACCCGAACTATAACGCTGAACACCGAGACGAATTGGCAGCTGATACATTTATCAATGCTCTTCGAGATGTACAAATGAGGAATCAGCTTTATCTAAGCGGAAAGAAGCTACCTGCAGAAGTCTTAGCATTGGCCCTGCAAATGGAAGCTGGAAAAAGAGCGTACGGTTCAGATAGAGTACGTCAGATGGAAGTTGCTGAAGAACCTCTAAAAGCAGCGCTTGATGAAGTGATCATGCGTGTCAAAAGTCTGGGAGATAAGCCTGAGCGAAATCAACAAAGTAGGTCTAGCAGAGTAAGATGCTGGAACTGTGGAAAGTTGGGGCACATCCGAAGAGAATGTAAATGGGAGCCGCACCCGGAAGACAGATACAGCGTTCCGGATTCGGGAAACTAGATCGTGCCAGTTTTGAAGGGCGAAAGCTGGCTCAATTACAATGCCCTACATTGGTGGTATCACAAGTCAAAAGAGAAAATAGTAGTTTAGTCCTAGAGGCAACCGTTGGAAACAAATCGTGCATGTTGACTTTGGACACAGGTGCTTCAAGATCGATAGTGCGTCCAGATGTGGTTCATTATAGTCAGATCGATACAGCAAGACGGTTCACCCTAAAAACAGCTACAGGTGAAACAGTTCTAGTTCGTGGAGAAAGCGACCAAGAAGTTCACCTTGGAGGAAATTCATTTAGGCACCGATTTATTGTAGCAGATATAGAAGATAAGTGCATAATTGGGCTTGACTTCATGAAAGAATACAATTTTATATTAGATCTGGGGAGCCACGTACTGAGATATGGGAACACAGAAATAGTGCTACACGCCGCCAACGACAATGCTGAGGTCCGTGTTATTAGTGACGGACCAACTGAGATCCCGGCAAAATCTGAGAAAATCATATGGACTAAGTTACTAGATAAAAGTGACCAAAATTCACCCGTGATGATTGAGCCAGCTAAAAACGACTTTGGGGGAAACATTATGATTGGCCGAACGCTAGTAGCAGCAAAAGAGGGGGTAGTTCCAGTGCAACTAATTAACTTCTCAAATAAACAAGTGACTATCAATCATGGAGAAGAAATTGCCAGATGCAGCACCATAAAAGAGATAATCAGCTGTCAAGAAGAGCAAAAGGTTTTCATGCAGAGAAACAACCCCGCATTAGTGGCAATACTTCAAGATCTTAGTAAAAGAATGAATCCAGCCGAATTCAAAGAAATCAAGAGAGTATTAACGAAGATGAGCAGCGTTTTCTCTACTGGAGATGAAGATGTTGGAAGAACAAACATCGTGCGACATAGGATCAACACTGGAAACGCTCATCCTATCAGACAGCCTCCTAGAAGACTACCACTAGCTAAACACGAGGAAGTGCAAGGAATGTTGGACAAAATGAAAAGTGATGGAGTCATCAGGCCATCTAAGAGTCCATGGAGCTCACCAGTGGTGCTAGTTAGAAAAAAAGATGGGTCAGCTCGTTTTTGTGTAGACTATCGAAAGCTGAATGAGGTAACCATTAAGGACAGCTATCCACTGCCACGAATTGATGACACACTGGATACACTATCAGGCCAAATGGTACAGTACATTAGATCTGAAGAGTGGCTACTGGCAAGTTGAAATGCATCCAGAAGATCGACGAAAGACAGCATTTTCTACTGGCAATGGGTTGTGGGAGTTCAATGTGATGCCGTTTGGTCTATGCAATGCCCCAGCAACATTTGAACGTCTAATGGAATGCGTGTTGCATGGTTTAACCTGGAAGGCCTGCCTAGTTTATCTTGATGACATCATTATAATGGGTCGCAACTTCGAAGAGCATCTAATAAACCTCGAAGAAGTACTCAGAAGAATAAGTAATGCCAACATGAAGTTGAATCCGGTAAAGTGCAATCTCTTCCACAAAGAAGTGAAGTACCTTGGACACATCATTACAGAACATGGAGTCAGAACCGATCCCAAGAAGATTGATGCTGTGAAAAATTGGCCAGTACCGAAGAATGTTCATGAGCTACGCAGTTTCCTTGGCTTATGCACCTATTATCGAAGATTCGTGGAGAATTTTGCAAATATCGCCAAGAGTCTACATAAATTGACAGAAGCAAATACCAAGTTTCTGTGGACAACCGAATGTAATGAGGCCTTCTGCAGTTTAAAAGAAAAACTATGCAACACCCCTATACTAGCCTATCCAGAATCCGGAAAGATGTTCATTCTGGACACAGACGCAAGCAATGTAGGAACTGGAGCTGTTTTGTCACAGAAAATTGGAGACGATGAGAAAGTGGTGGCATACTTCAGTAAAGTTCTGTCAAAGCCGGAGCGGAATTACTGTGTCACGAGGAAGGAGCTGTTAGCTATCATCAAGGCTGTGAAACATTTCCACAAGTATTTGTGTGGACAACCATTCCTGATTCGCACGGACCATGCTGCTCTAAAATGGTTATTACAATTCAAATTTCCTGAAGGAAAAGCAGCAAGATGGATAGAGATCCTGCAGAACTACGACTTCAAAGTTGAACACCGCAAGGGAAGGATCCATGGTAACGCTGATGCCTTGTCTAGAAGACCCTGTATAGAGGAGTGCAAGTCATGTAGCAGAACTGAGGGAAATGAGGCAATGAAAGTGAACCAAATCAAGTTCCAAACTCCTGAAGATTGGTGTACCGAGGCAATTAAAAGAGAGCAGCTAGAAGATCCAGCTGTGGCTCCAATATTGAAATGGAAAACTGAGGGAAGGCGACCGGAGTGGAAAGAGGTAGCACCTTTAAGTACGGAGGTGAAATGCTACTTATCGCAATGGGACTCACTATTGATGGACAACGGGATACTAAAAAGAAAATGGGAGTCCGCTGATGGAAAGAAAGTGTTAGAACAACTGGTGTTACCATCAAGTCGAGTACTGGTTAGAGGTACTGGGAAAGCTGCATGGAAGTATTTCTGGAGGACACCTGGGAGTCAATAAAACCCTGGCTAAAGTAAGGGAGAGGTTTTATTGGGTAAGGTATCGAACCGACGTAGAGCAATGGTGTCGGCGATGTGATACTTGTGCGGCGAGCAAAGGACCAAAGACAAGAACTCGAGGAGAGATGCAGCAGTACAATGTGGGCGGCCCAATAGAGAGAATTGCTATAGACATCGCAGGGCCATTTCCGGAAACTACAAAAGGTAACAAATACATCATGGTGGTCATTGATTACTTTACAAAATGGCCGGAAGCTTATGCAATACCGAAACAGGAAGCAGTTACGGTCGCTGAAACATTAGTCAATGAATGGATTTGCAGATATGGAACACCGCTCGAGTTGCATACCGACCAGGGGAAGGAATTTCGAATCCCAACTGATGGAAGAGCTGTGCAGAACACTCGGCATTAGAAAAACACGAACTACACCTATGAACCCACAATCGGATGGCATGAAAGAACGATTCAACCGAACCATGGAAGAACATCTGTCAAAGTTAGTAGAAGCCAACCAAAGAAGTTGGGATAAGGATCTTCCGTTATTCTTGATGGCCTATCGTAGCGCAGTGCACGATACGACATGTGAAACACCAGCGAATATCATGTTCGGGAGAGAACTACATCTTCCTAGTGACATTGAGTTCGGCATCCCTGGAGGTCTGGTATCCACGAAAACGGATTATGTGGGACAACTAAGGGAGAAGATGAATAAAATCCATCAACAGGTTCGAGACCACATTAAGATTGCCAGTGACAAAATGAAAACCAGGTACGACATAAATGCAAATAGTGGCGGCTTTCAAGAAGGAGAATCGGTATGGCTATACAACCCCAGAAGAACTAAGGGAAGATCACCCAAGCTGCAACCAGATTGGGAAGGCCCATATAAAATAATCAAACGAATTAATGATGTTATCTACCACATACAAAAGGGACCCCGTACCAAGATGAAAGTGATACATCTGCAAAGGTTGGCACCGTACCAAGGTAACAGCACCAATGCGATAGCTGATATTGTTCGGGACGAACAAAACTAAATGGAGGGCAGTGTAATAAACTTCGTCCAGAATGGGTTAATTTAATTTAATCATAAATAACCAATACGTTCCGCCTAAATGTTTTCTACATTCTATGGCAAAATCAAAAGTTAACTCCCTTTAACAAATACATTTTGCATAAATTAAATTTGAGTTCGCTAATACAAATGCAAGTATGAATGAAAACAGGTGTGGCCTATTCAAGATGTACGGACTACGTAGTATTGATTTCTAGTGGATTATAGAAGTTTCGATTTATTTATTTTTCGATATAAATAAGCGAACAAAAATATCAGATAGTCAGTTTTACTTTTTCAATTAAAAGTGTTTATAAATATTCGAAAGTTTAAGGAATAATCGGTGGTACTTGAGCCTGGGTACTATTAGTGAAAGAATCTGAACTTAGTGGAATAGTAAATACAGATTTTACGATTCCGAATATTATTGATTCAAATTGTGGAAAAGCGGTGAAGTTTATTGTACATAAATTGGAGACCCTGGAATTTATTGTAAGGAAAAACGGAAGCTGCTGTAATTTGTCAACAAATAAAGTTTGAGATTCTGTTAACCAAAGATCTGTCTTTTACTGTCGTGTTTGTTCAATAATCGAAAAGAACCAGCGAAGAGTCGTTACAATATGATTTATTGACGTCATAATTACGTCCAAAAAAGTCCAGAAAACATTTATTTGTATAAGTTATATGAAAAATAATTTTTTTATCAAAGCCACCTTTCAATTCAAAATTTTATAATCCAATCAAAATATTTGTTATTTTTTGTTGTCAAAGTTAGGAAAAGTAACAAAAGTATTGGAAAAGTAACAAACATTTTGTATTAATTCATAATCTCATGTTGTGTTACTTTTGCTGCCGCTGTAAATATATTTAAAAAAATGGCGAAACTTTTTCTGCCGTCATAAAAATATTAGTTACTTTACTGCTGCCGTAAAATAATGAAAAAATGGCGTTACTTTACAGCCGCTTTGATTATAGGTAAGCAAAGTAAGACTTTAACCTTCTCACAAGCGGCTGTAAACATCAATTTTACAGCCGTTTGCTGCAAATAAATATTTATCGAGACACAATTGCGTGCGAGAATAAGCAAGCATCGACCCACAAATCTTTTAACAATATGTAAAGCTAGTCACGCGCGTGTGACACACAATAGTTTTTCGGCAAACGGCTAGGCTAGCTAAATTTTTACTTTTTATCTAATCACTTTTTATCTAATATCTAATCAAAGCGTCTGTGATGTAACGCTATTTTTTTTTATTTATTTTACTGCGGCAGTAAAGTAACTTTCATAATTTTTTGGCGGCAGCAAAGGATTTTTCAACACAAAAAGGATCACTTATACTTCCTATGAATAACGAAGTATTTTACGCTTACTTAGATTTGCGTAAAACATGTCTTTTACTTTACGCCCTCTGATCATTACTTTACGCCCTCTCCATGTTACTTTACGTCCTCTTTTTGTTACGTTACGCCCTCTTGTAGGAAGCATAAAAAATGTTGAATGTACCACACGTGTAAAGTTAATTCCAGCCCTAGCGAATTCTCACTCAGGATGAAATGTATAACTTTACACCTTTAGTACATAAATAACTATTTTATTCAAGTTGTATTAGGTCATCATTATTGTTATATTTTATTGATTATTATAAATTTTTTGTGTAAATAGAAATTTACTTTATATCTGCGACCAAACTAGAAATTGTCACTTATGATACAATTTTTAGTAATTAACTGTACCTCGTTTGATTGTCGGTTTTAAATTATGATTAAATCACCTAAGGAGCAGCACCGTCATATATTTATTACGTACTCGTGCGTAATGAAATAATAAACAATTCTATATTGTCATGACAACGGTTGTAATTAAAAACTAATCAACTTTTTATAAACGGAAAACATGTGAAAAAGTTCTATTATCAGCTTGGTAAGCCGATCGGAAAATTTTGTTTAATGAACTAGTGCTATAAAAAAAACTATTGAGCAGTACTGGTACTGATAGGGTTAGATTTTATTTTTAATTTGTGTTTTACTGTGTAAAAACGTTGAAATCACAAAAGATTGTTAAACGCTATTTGGAACCCGGATGTAAGCAGACATAATACACTAGACCTGTCTACCCTATCTAAAAAGAAAACTTCCAATTAAAAGGAAACAATAAATCATAGATATAGCAGTTATCCATACTATAACATCAAAATTCTATGATTATAGTTTACAATTCCTATACAGAATAAATACCTACAATTACTTATTTTAAAACAATAATTAAATTACAAAATTTAATAATCATATAATTATTAATAATTTTTTTTATTGTACCATAAAAATAAATAACCAAATTACAGATTAATTTTCTTGTTGTTTGAAATATCAAAAAAAAAATAAAATCCCGTTAAAAGAAAAGAACTAGAAAAAGCCAATCTTTTAAGCGAAAAAAAATCCAATATTTTGCACAATAAAAATTTGTTCCACTCGTACTTAATTCATGGTAACTTTACGTAATTGATTGTTTATTATTTTAAGTATATTTGTTGTAACTGTAAAATTGCAATTACAGACGGTAATTGGAAATTCTTTTAAATTATTTTCGTTTATTTTTTTATTGAATTTTTATATTGAATACGAATTTGGTGAGGTGATTAGAAATCATTTTTTATGGTGGTAAATTATGTGAGAGAAAAAAAGTTATTGGTTTGTTTGCGGTAGAAGACTTTTGTGGTGTAACATACGGATTAAGAATGAGTGGTTTTGGTAAACTAACCCAGCATCGAAAATATGCGAACTTGTTGAATGTTGGACTCCATTGTTTTATAGGTATTAATTCGAGATTGTTGAGTTTGATTAAAAATAAAAATATTAATTTCAAGAAGTTATCGAACAAGAAGAAAAAAATTAAATAAATCATGTATGAAATAAAGATAGACGAAGCTATTGTAATCAACTTCGGAGAAGGTAATGAACTTAAATGATCTAACTCGTAACTAGATACTCTATTTTTATCGAGATTTATGTTCGATTCGGTTATACATACATCAAAGTATTTCTGTATTTCATCAGTATTTCATCAAAGTTTCAAAATAATGACAGCAATTGTCAAACAACAGTAGTCGGAGAAAATGTCTTACCAGTACAAATCGAAGGTAAAATATGATACGATATATCAATAAAACCAGAGTTTACAATTTTATTTTATTCGAGAACTCATTTCACTCCTAAAAATATTATTCATAAATTAAGACGTTTATAATTTCAACATCTCTCTTCCTCATAAGAGTGATATTTTTAGTTTTTCGATTTTGCTCCTACAGATTTTTTGTTTCATTTATTTTATATATCTTTTCTTTCATCCATTTGCAAAAGGAGAAAATTAGTACCTTTTCGTCATCTTTTTAATATATTTCTATAAAAATAAATGAAAAATTGAATAAACATTCTCAAAAATTGTTTGCTTTTTACGTTGGAAAGCATCAATTACGAAGCAGAAATTAAATGTGGAACTATTTGAAAGAAAATATTTATATCAATATAGGAGCAAGAACGATATTTTATTATTTTCACTCCTGGGAAAGGACTTTAGGAGTGTTATATTTATTTTATTTTACTCGCTCTGAAAGATCGGAGTAAAGGAGTTATAAAAGGAGCGTTTTAAACTCTGACTTAAACAAAAATATTTACTATCGAAATTAGGCAAACAACAGAACAACAAAACTCAACAGCTGTTGTTTTATTTAACATAATAAGAATAAAATAGAATATGCATATATATCTAATATAAGATTCATGCACTGTTGATATCATAAAAGGTCGCAAACCACCAGAAGTTTTGCAACGCGTAAGAAATTTCACACTTCTAGTCTTTATCCAGTAAATGGCTCGATGTGTTGTCTCGTTTGTCATATCACATATATAAACGATCACAACAGTACTACAGTCCATCTTTTCATTACAAAACTTATTGAATTTATCAGATCGCATATAAATTCTAATATTAGGAAAAGAATTTATAACACCGACGGTGCACCTTCTCAATACAAATATAAACATAACCTAATTAACTTATGCCGCCATAAAAAAGACTTTAAGTTTGATGCAGAATGGCATTTTCATGCTACCAGCCATGGAAAGGGACCTTGCGATGGGATTGTTGGTACACTGAAGCGTGCTGCACACCGTTATAGTATGGGGAGCAGAGATATTATTGATACACCAAAAAAACTTTTCGAATGTGCTTTAAAATGGGAATCTACCATGAACTTTAGATACGCCGATAAAAATGAATATCAATTAACAAAAGGAAAATTACCAAATCGATATAAAAATGCGATTACTATAAGTGGAACTCAAAAATTTCATTCTTTTGTGTCATTAAATACTACGACAATGATTGCAAAAATGTTTTGCAACTCAAAACAAACTTTTGAATGTAAAATAAGTAAATAATTTTTAATAACTATATTTATTTTCTTTAACCTACATATATAATTTGTATGATATTTTAAAAAGTTTATTCCATAATAAAATATTTGTAATTTAATGTTAAAATACAATCTTTTACTTTATGATTCCATAATAACATAATACGAACATAATACTTCTCCAGTTAAAAGTTCCTAAATAGATTTAGTTGTTTATACGGCTTTTTTGTTTGCAGTCGAGACTGTCAAATTATTTTTTATAAGAGTGACAAGTGATTACTAAACGTAATAAATAAACATTTCATTTTTTATGCCATCTAATACAAAGAAAATAATTGCAGAAGTGTTTTCCTCTTAAAAAGAAACTTCTGTTTGTAAAATAAGTAAATCATTTTTAACAATTGTATTTATTTTATTTATTGTACTACATATATAATTTTTATAATATTTTAAAAAGTTCATCTAATAATAAAATATTTGAAATTTAACATAAAAAAAAAATCTCTTAGCTTATAATGCCATTTTTATAATTTTCCTGCAGAACAAAAAAAAATGATTCCCGACAGTCATATGCACAACGAATTTTATCTTTAAAACAAAAAATAGCGCATCTGCTAAATTTTCACAAGTAGTTAGATATAAAATAAACTTCAATTTAGTTTAAAAAAAAAAGGTGTAGCGCCATCTTTTCTTCTATTACAAAGTTTTTTCTTATGTTACACCGTTAAAAATTATTTCAAAAAATTAACAGTACATTTTTAAAAACTTTGTTCTAATACCTATTCAACGACATATCATTTATGAAAATCGATTGAGTAGTTTTTCTACAACCGCTCGTCAAAATTCACTCACATCACAAAATAACAAAAAATTGAGGGGCACCCTTTGAAGACCCCTGGTCGAAAAAAAAATTCTAAGAGACCTTGTATTTTTTATTTATGAAGGACTATCTATAAACAAAAAATAATAAAAATTAAAAGGGGGCAAGTCAAAACGATGTTGAATCTTCGTGAAATTGCTCATTATAAAGAAATAAGCGCAATTGCACTAACCGCTACCGCTCATGCATTAATGGAAGTCTTTCCCATAGTTTTGTGCTAGATTTTGAGGATACTGGCCGTATGATTCTCACTGTATCAACATAAAAATCAATTGAGAAAAATTAATTCAATTAATTAATTAAGGATGATCAGACTTAAGTCAAACAGGATAACTCGACAAGCGGTTGAAACAACCACGTAGCTCAATGATATTATTTCTGTTGCTTAATCGACAAAAAAAGCATTCAGAACAATGCTAATATGGTTGAGGCTAGTTCTTTTACATATAATCTTATATCCAGAATCCTAATTTCTTTTCATTGCTGCGAGAATTACGAGAAAACCCTTGCCGACTTCACATTGGATTCAACCTGTAATTTCCTTTTTGTTCAATGAGAAGAAGCTCGTTTATGAAAAAAAGCCATTTAATCATCAACACATCAAATGTAGCCAGAAATGATATATTTCCAAACAGGCATTGTTGGATGATACTGTGTGATCTTGGTTGATTATTCAACTGACTGATTTGATATTTATTAGCATTTTCTTAACCCGAGTTTTTAAAGCTTAATGCATCCTTATTTGAACTCATCCTTTTTACGAATTCGTTTGAGTTTTTGAGAAGTTTTAAGCCCACCACTCAAGCATTAATGTTTTCAGACTTATCGGTGAGATGATCTGTGTATGAATATGTTTCTTCATTTAAATCCTTTTGTCTAGGGAGGTTTTGGTATATAGCAACGCTCCAAATAGAAACCTGCTCTGCAACGCTTACCTTTTAACTCAACGAACGATTCAACAGTAGAATCACTTTTCCAGAGTAAAAAAATTACAAATATGTCGATCCAGTATTATATTGTGTAACACACTTGCACCTCTCCATAATATTTTTTTCAGTTCATTTCTGTGAGTGGGCATCATGTTTCTCCCTAAACATTCCATAAAATAAACACTGTAGGTTGAATTGTATAATACAAATAGATTAAAGATGTCACAATAAAACAAAAATAATGACAATGTCAACCTAAATGAAAACATGTGAAAAGAAAACCAATTTGACATTAATTAACTTAATATCAATAAACTTATCTATATCATTAGGAAAACCACAAGCATTAATTAAAACTACTAATACAAATATCAAAAATTTCATTTAATTAAATAAATTACATCATTATAGATAGTTTAGTTGGAATAATTATAGTTTATGGAGAAAAAAATTTGTCACCATTGATAGTAGTAAGTACTGTTAATTGCTACCATATTGTAAATATTTGAACAGGTGGAAATAGGTACATATATTATCAATACATGCACATTTTAAATTAGTTAAACAATAAGCTAAATCAGTTAAGAAAGTGTGACAATCTATGATTTATTCACTTTATGTTTATTTCACTTTTTCGGGAAAGTGTTTTGATGTTTGTGTTTGTTAAGAATCAAACCCATTTCCAGAGAAGAATATTGAATTAACATAAACTAAAAACTAAATATATAGGCCCATAGAATAACAGAAAAAGATATGGTTTACGTGTTGTTGTCGGTAACTGGTCCGAATTTTTTTTAATCTCTGGGGGAGGGTACTGACATAATGGACCTGCCGAGTCCACTCACCCGGAATCTGGGGACTGGAGTTATTCAACAAATTCGGCTGGAATTTTTTTTTCCTTCCTTAAAAGCGATATCGTAAATGATGCACTTTAGGATATTGGTGCCATGAAACGTTCTTATTCCTAAAAAATGCTTTTCTATAAAAAACTGCGCAACAATGTTTAAAAAACGATATTTTTCAATTGAATTTTGTTATTTGCAACTAATTGTTTGTAATATAATTGACCCCTCTATCTTGTAGCTGAAACTTCAACGAAAAAAATAAGCTTTGAAACGTTTCATTCGGCTTAATAGTTTTTGCACAATTCCATTTTGCACGTAATGTCTGAAAAAAGTTTTTAACTTTGGGCAGGCCGCAAGATCTGAGTTTTTATTATTTTTTTTTTAATTTTAAGTTATAGAAAAACATTTAAGGAACAAGACGTTCTATGGCAACAGTATCCTAAAGTTTACCATTCCCTAAAGTTTCCCATTTACCAGTTATATCACTTACAAGGAAGCAAAACAAATTTCCAGCCGAATTTGTTAAATAACTCCAGTCCCCAGGTTTCGAGCGAGTGGACTCGGCAGGTCCATTATGTGAGTACCCTCCCCTAGAGGGTACAAAAAACCTCTGAGTTGTAACCAACAACAACACGTACAATCCGTAATTCTATGGGCCTAATACGTCAGCTATTTTGAATGGAATAACACTTAATTTTTATTATCATAACATTAAAGAGAAATGAAGAAGCTTTCTTCTTTGATATGCAAAAATCATCAAGTTTTTTCAACGTTCGTATATTTTCTTAGCCAATTTGCACATTTAACCAATTCTTTTGTTTCTTTCTTTATCTAAGTTTTTCACTCAATAAGATTAGCATTTTTCAGTTCCAGTTCAATACTTGAAAATTATATGTAAAATATGAACTTAAGATAACACAAAAAAATATATATCTGCATAACATAAAAAGGAAATAATAATATCGTTTTTTTTCGGTTCGAGATATAAAATAAATAAATTATTATTCTATGTTGAAACAATCAACGTTGCAAAAGATTTTGCTAAACGTATAATTCATAATATTAACAATTGAGAAAAGATCAATAGTTAGTTTTATGATTTCAACGAAGATATAACATCTTCGTGATAACTTTACCAAATTTTTTTGTATTGAAATTTGAAAAAAATTTCAAGTGTTTAAGAATTTATGCTGAGTCTTCACTACTGGTTAAAAATAAAATTGTTCATCAAATCGCAAGGAACCAAAAGAAATGTACCTTTTCATACCTAGATCGCTAAACTATGCTTGGATGATGTATTTACTGCAAACGACGTTAAGATACGTACGTTAAGTGGCATTAAAATGGAGTAGCAGATATGTTATTTAAATTATATTTAAATTAAATAACCAATTTCGTATCGATATGGTAATAATCAAATTAATTGGTACTGAATTTAACCTACTGTACAGCTGAAGCTCCAGTTTAATCGGTTAGTATTTTTTTTCAACTCGAATTTGATAATCAACATGAATTTACACAAAAAGCAAGAAGTAGTTATCAACTATTACGAAGGTAATATAATTTCAGGTACTACCATTAATATTGAAGTAAGCAACCTATAGGAAGCGAAACTATCAAAATTCTTCAGTTAGAAAAAAATGGTACTCAAGATAGAGATAATAAAACTCTGGTCTTATACTGGAATCCAACCAGAGACAAACCGAACGTAGAAATTTTTTAGTGAAAGTAAAACAAACCCAAAAAACAAACGGGCATTTTTCATAATTAAGTTTAGTGATTTTTCAAAAATTACCATCATATTTTAATATTTTTTTGCCTTCTTTTATGTCGGTTTACCGATATATGAATTTATTTTTTCATAATGGAAATTTATTGAAAATCAATATTATTTTTTACACGTAAGTAAAATATGTATTTAAATTTTTTGATTTCTGATTTTTTTTTTAGGTTGTATCATTAAAAAATTACGAAAAATGGACACATTATTTTCCAAACTTAAATATACCATCACTATCTGCATTTATAAAAATATTTGTATTAACGAGTTAAAGAATATAATTTTATGAAATAGATATTTCTTTAAATGGATTGCCCAAAAATAAGACGATGTCGTCTTATTTTATGTATTAACTGAGGAATAACTGAGTATACGGAATAACTGAGACAACCAATGGTACAATAAAGAGTTAATTAACATTAAATTAGCATCAGTTTTAACTGAGTATAACTGCGGAATAACTGAATATACAACGGAATAACTGAGATAACCACTGGGAAAACAAAGGGTTAATTAACATTAGATTAGCATCAGTTTTAGCAGAGTATAACTGAGGAATAACTGAGTATACAACGGAATAACTGAGACAACCACTGGGACAACAAAGGGTTAATTAACATTAGATTAGCATCAGTTTTCAATAAGTAAAATTGGTAGATGCAGTACCAAGTAATGTCAAAAATAAACTTTCGATCAAACATTTATGCAACCTAATCGGAAGTTGGTATATGGCGAATTTTTACAAACATCACAAAAACCATATATATTAATATTCCATGTCCTTGTTAGAAGTAATTGAGGTTTCAAATAAACATTTTTACGGGAGACTCTCCTCTCCAGTTTGACTTTGTCGAATTTTGATCAGGTTTTCAATTTTTAAATGCACCCAGATCAAATGCCATTATTAAAATTTAATAACTTCATGACATGGAAAGCGATGCCTTGTTTAAAAACTAAAATAGTGATAGACATTTTACTTTGAATGACGTATTCCACAAAGCATTTATCTTGAGGTCTACGTCGTCCTTGAAAGACAGTGCAGAATCATCCAGAGAAAGCTCCTTTGCATTCCTTCTCTAAGACAATATATACTTAGGGCATGACCCCGACCAGAATTTGCAGTTCGGCAGACCTAAAAATATTTTCGGGCCGAATGAGGAATACCAAAATTCGGAAAACCTAACAATTACGGAGTTACCTCGTCATTAGAACGACTAATAATATGCCCATTTTAGGAAGGCCTGTTAACTGCGGCACTATCTCGTCATTATGCAGGTCAAGAAAATACTCAAATGCAGCTTACGTTCGGAACCGTTATAAGGCTTCTATAAGGATAAATAGTAGGATCCTCAAGTTAGGTATGAACCTGAAATCACGAATGTCAACCGTATAATGCAATTGACAGATTAGCCGAAGTAAGGCAGGAATCATTTTTGTGTTATTTAAAAAGAAAATAATAAAAATGTAATAAAAAATAAGTAATGGTCAGTCTGGGAATCGAACCCTCGGCCGTCCTAAGCTTAAGCATCAACATAATATTCATAAATAAATTGATGTAAATAATTATTTAGATAGGTCTAGGGATCGAATCCCGGATTAAGTCCAAAATAAATATTAATAATCTTAACCGCTGTTATCATTACCGTGTATAATCCCCCTGAATTGATAAAAAAACGATTGATAATTGCAAAAAAATTAATTATTTTTTCATTTTTTTGGTGAGACAAGATGGTAGCATAATTGTAGCATAACAGCCCAAAATTTTTGCGGTGTGCTTGCTGGGATATAAATTTTACTAAAATAGTTCAATTTTTACATATCACTCTGTCTGTTTTACGTAGCAAATAGTTAAGTTAGGGCTATTATTAAATATTTACTTGTGGTCTACGTAAAATTTGCTTTTGCACAAGCTAAATTAAAAACTGACCTTTTTACAATGCTTTTAAGTAGATTTTACTTTGTCAATTTTGTTTACTTTACTTATGCCTACGCTGGCTCAATTCGTACGTCATTTTCAGTTAAATTTACACATACTTTACGTTAAATAGGCTATCTCTTTTTTCTGAGTGTATTATAGTTTGCTGCATTCAGAAAATATTCTTCGGCAGCACAAATTTAGATGCAGTCCGCATTAGCTAGTCCAAATAGAATACGAATGTGGACATGCGTTACTTTCAGCATGAGGTCATCATATGGAATGCTCATTAGGGCCGAATGCCCAGTTTGGTAGGCCAAACATCATCCTTATTCGAACCGAAATAAGAAGTCGGGACATTAATATGCATATCCATTTAAAACCAATTTCTCCGTAAACTGTCAAGTATGTGACCATATACTGCATGTATGCTTGTATATGTATACTACATGTATACAAGTCCTTTTGTTCAACCACGTTCCTGCCACACATAGATTTTACGTATTCCTTTTAGTCATGTACTCTACATTTATATGTAAGAGAGTCGAACACAACAGTACACGCACCGTCAGGGTTGCCACATGTTATTATCCGAATTTTATTAATTAAATAATTGCTGTGTAGAACCATTGTATAGTTTTGGAACAACGGTCCCAGCTCTGTCAAAATGAGAAAACACTTATAAATTTTGAATGTCCCAATTAAGACTTTTGAGAGAAACTATGCCTAAACACTTAACCTTATCTGAGTAACATAACCGCATAATGAATGAAAAGGGCAATTTTATTGGTAAATAAGATCAACTCTCATTACGACTTAACAGACTCAACTGTGACTTTACAGATAACCAGCTCTAACCAGCTTCGGAATTTTCCTTATTTCACACCCTGAAAACTGGTTCCATTAGTTTCTTTATGCCTAGTGCCTGTCTTTTTACTCTCACACACAACTGCCTTTTTATTCTCACACACAACTAGATTCAAACCTCTCCAAGTCAGCGAGCGCACTCACTTCCAAAGGTGGTAATGCAAATAAAATCCAGCTAGTTGAACTAGAAGATTTAGTTTTTCACCATTGTATTATATCGCATAATATTAAAATATGCAAAAAATCATCACTGAAGTTTTATTAAACAAAACCATTAGGACACTAGAAACTGTTACCATATACCATATACAATATACCATTTACCACACACCAACACCAGATACCAAATACAAAATACCTGATATCAAATACAATATACCATATACCATATACCATATACCATATACCATATACCATATACCATATACCATATACCATATACCATATACCATATACCATATACCATATACCATATACCATATACCATATACCATATACCATATACCATATACCATATACCATATACCATATACCATATACCATATACCATATACCATATACCATATACCATATACCATATACCATATACCATATACCATATACCATATACCATATACCATATACCATATACCATATACCATATACCATATACCATATACCATATACCATATACCATATACCATATACCATATACCATATACCATATACCATATACCATATACCATATACCATATACCATATACCATATACCATATACCATATACCATATACCATATACCATATACCATATACCATATACCATATACTATATACCATATACCATATACCATATACCATATACCATATACCATATACCATATACCATATACCAGTGGTTCTCATAGCGTGTTCCGCGATGCACTTTCCACTGTTCCGCGAAAAAATCAAATGTACAATCAATTCAATTAAAAATTGTTTGAAAATAAAATTCAATGTAAAATTTACACGTACGTAAAATTTACACGTTTCTCGGCTTTGTATGAATAAAAATATCTTTCGGGTTAAAATTACTTCTAGAAAACATAAAATATTATTGCAGTTATTAAAATTCTCCTTTTACACATAAATAAATAAAAACTGTATGAAGTTTTTGTTTCACACGATATCAACAAATGATTGAATAAGAAACCCGTTTACTTCTTCCAAATTTTCTAGTTTTACTTTAAATGAAGAAGAAGAATTGACGTCGCTTTCTTCAGATCGTGGATTAAAATTACAGTTCCATGAAAACACTCCTGAAAATTTTTGGATCTCTGTTAAAGATGAATACCCGAGTATAAGCAAAAAATCCTTGAACATATTATTGTTATTTTCCACGACATAACTTTTCGAAGTAGGACTTTAAACTATGATCAATATAAAGACAAACAAACGTGAGAGACTAGGGAATTTAGAAGAAGAAATGCGTGTGGCGTTATCATTTATTCGCCCCGATATCGCTGAGATCTGTAAAGATCGTCAAGCTCATGGATCGCATTAAGTTTGAGATTTTTTCAAAAGTATTGTAATTTTAATTGTGCTTTCAATAAATATATAGGCATCAATCGATATCGGTACATATTTTATTTATATACATATTATTTTCTAAAAGTAACACTTGGAAGCAGGGGGTTGCCAATCACACGCTGCGAAACTATTCCGTTTCCTTTTTGCTTTATAATTACTACGTTTTCATGCAGATCGAAAAAGAATTGAATCCTCATACCGTTTTCAAACTGTAAAGTGTTTTCATGTTTGGATTGAAATACCATATACCATATACCATATACCATATCCATATACCATATACCATATACCACATACCATATACCATATGCCATATACCATATACCATATACCATATACCATATACCATATACCATAAACCATATACCATATACCATATACCATATACCATATACCATATACCATATACCATATACTATATACCATATACCATATATCATATACCATATACCATATACCATAAACCATATACCATATACCATATACCATATACCATATACCATATACCATATACCATATACCATAAACCATATACCATATACCATATACCATATACCATATACCATATACCATATACCATATACCATATACCATATACCATATACCATATACCATATACCATATACCATATACCATATACCATATACCATATACCATATACCATATACCATATACCATATACCATATACCATATACCATATACCATATACCATATACCATATACCATATACCATATACCATATACCATATACCATATACCATATACCATATACCATATACCATATACCATATACCATATACCATATACCATATACCATATACCATATACCATATACCATATACCATATACCATATACCATATACCATATACCATATACCATATACCATATACCATATACCATATACCATATACCATATACCATATACCATATACCATATACCACATACCATATACCATATACCATATACCATATACCATATACCATATACCATATACCATATACCATATACCATATACCATATACCATATACCATATACCATATACCATATATCATACTCCATATACCATATACCATATACCATATACCATATACCATATACCATATACCATATACCATATACCATATACCATATACCATATACCATATACCATATACCATTTACCATATACCATATACCATATACCATATACCATATACCATATACCATATACCATATACCATATACCATATACCATATACCATATACCATATACCATATACCATATACCAATTACCATATACCATATACCATATACCATATACCATATACCATATACTAAGCTTGCCAGATTTTTTTCGGAGGTATTCCGGGCCGGAAAATCCGGGCAGTTTTTTTATAAATCCGGGCGAAATCCGGGCGACAAGTGTCAAAATTTCGATTTGAAAAGCCGGGTGAAATCCGGGCGAAATACAAAATTTTTAAAAATCGCACAGAAAAGAAGAAAACAAAAAGCCTATGTTTTTTCATAAATAACCTTTGAAAACTCTTTCTTGCTTTGAAATGTTGAAATATATTTTGTTAATAATATTTTTTATTCTGTTTATTACAGAAAGAGTTCTATGCTTAAATTGTCAACATTGTATTCAATCAATCTCCATCGAAGTCGATGACTGTCTACTCTCTTGAGTACCAAACAAACTATCAGCTCTCATTTTGTATTTTTCACTTCCAGCAACTTTTTGGAGAAAACCAGCATCTTCTTTTATTTTGTATAAAACTTTGGACATGTCTCCTTCCAGTTGAATTACATCATCAATTGTGCCCGAACGTTTTCCAGTGTCAATTTGCTTTTTTCTTTTGTCCAAATGTCATTGATGTAAGAAAATACGCGCTCAGTTGTCGTATTGGCCGCCACTGGGATAACCAAACGAAACTCCACGATTTGCAGCAAACGATTGAACGAACGAGAGTACAATATATAAATTATAAAACGTTGAAATGATGTCAATTGTTTGAAAATTCAAAGAATGTCAAACATTGAAAATAACACGATTTAACATGTGAAACATATTTGAATAAGAAAGATACAGATTATTGAAATTTTGACTATAAAACGAATTAATATTATATATATATATTTTTTTTCAATGAACAAATGTTGGAAAAATCCGGGCGATTTTCGGTTTTTGTTTAGAAATCCGGGCGTCCGAACCGGGCGATTTTTCAGCCAAGTTTTACCAAAAAAAGCCGGGCGAGTCCGGCTTTAGCCGGGCGATCTGGCAAGCTTACCATATACCATATACTATATACCAAATACAATATACCATATACCATATACCAAATACTATATACCATATACCATGTTCCATATACCAGATACGAAATACAAGATACCAGTTACCTGATGCTAGATACTAGATATTAATACCTGATGCTAGATACTAGATAACAGATATCAGATACCAGAGTCCAGAGACTAGAAAGCAGATACCAGATACCAGAAAGCAGATACCTGAAACCAGATAACAGACACCAGATACCAGATACAAGAAACGAGATACCAGATACCAGATACCATATACCAGATACCAAATGCCCGATACCAAATGCCAGATACCAGGTTCCAGGTACTAACTGCCATATACCATGATATAAAATATCAGATACCAAATACCGGATACTAGATACCAGAATGAAACATTACCTACACTTAAAATTTTTAAATAAATGGGCGGGTTTTATTTTTATCTTGTGTATTTAGAAATATCCTAAATGTTCAAAAGAAAAATAAATTGGCCATCAAAACAGTAACCAGATTAATTTTTTGTAGAGTTTCAAAATAGGGTCATACCGTTTGAAACTAATTTGGCAAATGTTCCCCGATGATGAATTTGCTACATTTTCCCCAATTATCTATGTGAAAAAACAGAAATAAATATGCAAATTACATAGTTTTTTGTCTTTTTCATTACTGAATTCCATGTGGTTTATTTCTGTTTAAGAGTATAAGGAGGCTACTAAACTAGACCATGCAACTCTTTTGGGGGATACCCTTAGCAAATTTTACTTCATTTAACTTATCCTATCAATTAGAATTTTAGTTCTAGATTAAGATGGATTCCTTCCTTTGCATTTTTTGTTCATTAAACTTATTAAATAAGCTTTTTGTGGAAATTAACAAGATATTGACTTTATGTTATAAATCTTTAGTCATTAACCTCAACAGAGGTTGTCGTTTTTATAGGAAATTTACAATATTATACACATTTGTATATAATTTAACCGCTTAAGGTGAAACCTCCTTTGTTGTATTCCATCACAGATTAATCTAGAAAACATTTTCCTTCTGTATGACCAGAAACTCACGTAAGGCTGTCCATTATCGCAATTAAATATTTGTATTTCTTTATATATTTGAAAAGAATAAACTTTTTTCGAATTTTTATTCAACAAATCATCTGTCAATTTGATTAATTTACCTTTAATGCATAAAATATACAATAACGAGTTCTATCCATTATATTTACATTATTTATTTGAATGCATTTATAAAATAGTTCAAATTGTCTTTTATTTATTATTTTTATTCTATTTTTATTTTTAAAATATTAATGCACTCTACATTATTCAATTGTCGTTTAATTATTTTAATATAAATAAAAATAGATTAAGATTTAATGTTTCAAGTGCAAATAAAATAAAACATACATATATGTTTGTTTGGTTGAGTTATAAACCGGTGTTGCATGTTTACAAATCAGGGAAGATTTGTAATATGGTAATTAGATTGTCAATAAATTTGTTTTAATTTTTTACATGAAAAGTTGTTAAAGAAATACATGGATTGACAGTGGGAGTTTCGTACTCTGAATTACAATTCAAAAATTAACTCATCCATTTTCCATGAAATTAAAACCAAGAAGTTAGAAGTATTCTGTAATGTTAAACTGACGATAAATATATTACTTTTGTTTTGCTGGTATTGTGAAACTGTTTGCACTTTGCTAACTTTTCTATTAAATCACTTACCATAAAATTGTTTTCCTGTAACTTTGTATTAAAACGAAAACAATTAAATATTTTATTATCGTAATTCATCAACCACGATCATAAAAACCACATTCCCAACCGTAAACGACCGATATACAATATAATAAAACTAACCGAAAAACACTTCGAATATCGTCTTGTAATAAATAATTCACGGAATAATAATAATAGCAATAATAAAACTCTTCCACAAAACTATGACTGTCTATTCCATTTATATTATAATTCCCTTCATTTCGTATAATGTTTTTTTTTCTTTCGTTTTCTTCTTCTTTTAACGTTATTTTGGTTTAATATTTCAGCATAATTCTCATAAATCATAACCAAATATAAAATTAAAATTAAATTAAAGGTTACACAAGAGTAGGCTGGTTTGTAGTTAGTACAACAATGAAGGGGGAGTTACGTAGCATCTTTGTTTACTGTTCGGAACTCCATCTCCAATTCGGAAGCAAACTACTAGCGAAATAAAAATAATAATTTTTTCTGAGCTAAAAACTTATTAGCATGACTTTATAAAAACAATTATTATGCTTTTATTATACAGTTACGTTATTTCGTTTAAGTTAAATGTAACGATCTCAATGACAAATAAAATTTATTTTGAATAAGAATCTTATAAATTATAACTGTTAGACGGATTTTGTATGTTTCAAAAACTCTTTAAGATTTATTTTTTGTTATTTTTTTGGTTTATTATTAAGAGGTACAGCAAGAATCGTCTTAGAATCAATTTATTATTAGAATAGAACTAGAAATGTAGTTGAGAATTGATATATGTACGGCTATATGAGATCATAAGATCATAAGATCTTTTGATATTGTAATAATTATTCTGGTTTGATTTATTCCAAATAATTTTAGTTAATTTGTGTTTGTTGTGCTTTGCTATTACGTTTATTTACGATTGGAAAGAAAATAACGCATTTTAATAAAATTTTTGATGAAATTCAGAAAATTGGGCGATCGACGCTGATCCGACCATATTTGATCGACTTCATACTCGACATAGAAGAAGTATAGGTAAAATTTGTGTTATTTTAGGAATTTTTTGTTGGTGCGAAATATTTCTAGAAATTAAAATTCAGAGAAATTTTGAATTAAAATTTGCATAAAAACGGCTCAACCGATATAAACAGTTTTCCGGGTGCAAAACTACTGATCCATTGAACAAAATACAAAGTAAACTTTTTACTTACACTGCTAAAAGTATTATGAAATACAATTTTTAAGGATTCTTAAGGATTTTTAAAATGTGGATCTAAGGTGAAAAATTTTAGTTTTACATGAAATCTGTGATTTGGACGACCAACGTTGAACACGACCCTTTTTGATCGACATCACACTTGGCATTCATATCAAGTAAGCCGAGTTTTTTATTCTACATTTACTACCTCTATGCCAAATTTGAAGACGATCAAAACAAATCCTGTTCAAATTTCGACTTTTTAGGTAGTCCAGAGCACGAATTTAATTTGTTTATGAAAGAACTTTTAAAACCCTCAAAATATTGTTATCTTTTTTACGATCTAGAACAGTGAAAATGTAATTTTTTTTCTAACTTTTGATTAAGGATAATAGACCGTCTACTAGGCTTACGCTTCCCTTACTCTTATTTTCCATTGTGGACTCCACTTTTAAAACTATAAACTCTCGTTAACATTTCGTGTGATGCGTTCGTTTATTTTTAATCATAGTCCGAGAGGCGATGGACAAAAAGTTGCAACCGCTTTTTAAAGGCTAATTTTTTAATATATCGTCACATAGGTGTAGTATAAAGAAACAATCTTGCGTCAGTTAGTCGGATTCGTTAGCGTTTGGTGTAGGGGCGGCACCAGTTTTGTAAAAAAACCACATACCTTGCAACTGCTTGCTAAAACCTGAAAATTAATTTGAGAGCAGCATATTATTTCAAAATAAGTTATACGATCTTGTTACCGGACGCGTTAGTCACGAGTTAAAGTGGTAAAAAATCATTACATCGTGCAAGGGCTCTCTAAAATTTAAAATTTACAATAGCATACATGTGAAAAATGTTATAATTTACACTGCTTCCCGTTGGCACTTGACGTAAGTATTCAAATAACATTATGTATACCACTTGTTACTTTACGCAGAATAACTTTAAAAGTTAATTATTACAAATAAAACACTAAGTTATTTTTTTAAATACTCTATATATAGAAAAACAAATACTCTATATATATATTTCGGTTTGTTAGACCATCTTCAGGAGTATGCCCCATCTTCAGGAGAATACTCCTGAAGATGGTCTAACAAATCGAAATATATATAGAGTATCAAAATAAATAGGTTTGTGTTTTTTTTGTATAAAATAACTTCTAAAATTATTCTGCGTAAAGTTACAAGTGGTATACATAATGTTATGTAAATATTATTATTATAATCACAAAAAACTATAGTCTGTCAGCATATTTCCGTAACAGGTGCTGTCAGTCGCCAATAAAAAGTTGCACTGTGCCCTTCTGTAATACGATGCGATTTTAAATATTCAAATTTACTGAATGAAGTTTCTTTGTTTATTACACACTTTTTACACACTTTTATTTAACTTGACTTTTGACAGCTCTGTTGGGTGGAATTTTGTGATCCATTTTTCAGCAACTTCCCATTATGTGATTGATCCCAAATTTAAAAGACAAGTTTGTTGAAGCACTCAGTACGTATTTCTAAAAGTTTTAAAGCAAAAAACTTCATAAAACTGAAAAAATATTTTAAATTTTTCTCAATTATATAAAAGCTTTAACAATTGCACTGAAATCATCATAATCTGGTTGACCCATTTTGAGCGTAGAAATTTTGGTAATACTATGTATATCATTATAATCGTTGATATCATACAAGTTTGTAGCAATTTTATATGGAAAAACGACCTTTATTAAAAATAATGGATATAAAAAAATCAAAATTTGACATTTTGTTATAGTTTTTATTAAGCTTTAATTTTATTCATGATTCGTTTCCATAAAAATAGTTATTTATATCAGTTAATAGAATGCGCTCCAGCAAGTCGAAAGAAAATTTTTATTGTATGTCAAAACCCTCTATGTCTTAAGCCAAACCCTCTATATCTTAAGCCAAGCCCTCTATATCTCATTGTAATAAAATAGCTAAAAAACAATGAGTAAAGAACGTATACAATGAGTAAAAAAGGTAAACAATGAGTAAATGAATAAACAATAAGTAACGTACTAAAATTTTGTACTGTATATACAGAAATCCAATTGTAATAGTGCAATCAACTATTGCACTAACAATTTCCACAAATACCGCTTGTGTACATATATCGTTTGTTGTTTGTGTTTATGCAGTAAAACGCATACGGCATTTTTTATAAAAATTTATTAAATTTGAAAAAAAAAATAAATTTTAGGTAAGTGATTTGATAGCTGGTTTACTTAAGATGTATTTACAGTGATATTAAAGTGGTAAGCTTATTTTTAGGTAAAATAAAATTCAAAAAACTGACTCCAAAAATGTATATCGCTAAAAACTATAAAATAAAAGAAAATAAAAAAAAATTTAAAAAAACACACTTTTATTGGAAAAGAACTAAAAAATAAATTTTGCATTGACACCAGACGATGTTCCAAAGAAAGAAAGGTTATGTTCAAACGTTAAATCTTTTATTAATAACTATGTTTGCTTTCAAACTGTAGTAAAGAAATAAATATTTAAATATCTTTTTAAACAATTTAACACAGATGGCAAAATTAGATGTACAGACTAGAATACTATTTAACTAGAAGTTTTGTTAGATAAATAATTTTCCGTTACAGTTTTTTACAAAAAATAAAAGTGGGTGGCGTGGTCAATATAGAAAGGCAATAAATATGTAGAAAATGTGCTAATTCTAAATCTTAATAAAGTAATAAGTATAAATACAAAACTTAATTCAACTATTTTAAAGTATTATAAACTAGTTATAATAAATGTGATTCAATAAGTTCAATACGCTGACTGCACCACCCACCGCCACCGATCAAGTGTTTGGTGCAACCAGCTTTAATCGAGATTATGTTCAAACACCAAACTTGATTAACTTAGAGCGTGATGAGTTAATTAATAATTTAAACATACGCACAACATTGTTCCGCATATATCGTATCATCTTTCACCTCTTAAAAAAAGATTGTGTGGCAGTCTCGACTACAGAAAACAAAAAGCCATGCAAATAACTAAGTATATTAAGGGCTAAGTATATACACAGTAAAAAAAAAAATGAATTTTCAACAAATTTTTTGTTAGATATTTCGCGGAAATTTAATTTTGTACTGTAAAATTAACATATTTCAACATTTTTAATTCTTTTTTCATGCAAAATTGTGTAATCGTGTATTTTTCAACTATAATTTAAAATTAGCCGAAAAGAGTAAGAAAATTACACACCATTTCATGCAGTGTGATTTTGGATTTAAAATTAAAGTATATTTCATGTAAAATATTGTGAGTACTGTAATTTATTGAAACAATAGAAAAGATAAATATTATTTTACAACCACATGTTGTTAATTGTATTTCAGTTTTCGATGAGATAACATCGAAAGTTTTGTGTGATTATAAAAAAAGTGTTTAAAATTAAAAATAATTGTGTTTAAGTATTAAATAAAAAGTTAAATAAAAAATAATAAAAATACATTTATACGCAACTTATAAAACGGTATGTACATAAAATATGTATTTAATTTAGGGTTTCCCCCTATTTATTAGAGTAACACTATTTTGATTTTATATACAATTGCAGATAATTGAATCTTTCAAATCGATATTTTTTTTTCTTTGAAATTGAAAATGTAAGGTTTCTTAGTATATTTATGTTTCTAATTAAGAATTTTGTGCTATCTTTCAGTATGGAAAAACATTAAATGAGATTACTCCTGGTTGTACACCATTCTTTGCAGTAGTTGGTAATAAACAATTTTCGTTTCTTAGTTTAAGACTGAATTACAAACTAACACTGGATTCCAATCCGCTGCTAAATTGTACAAAACTGCTAGATCTAAATTTAATTTCATAAAACTTTATTTAAAATTAATGTATTTAAATTATCACAAAATGACAGAATTGTTAATTTACTCACGTTTATTTGTAAATAAAATTTGAATTTAGTCAAATAAATACTGGACTAGTATGATTTAGCAAGCTTAGTACTATTTACCATTAATTGGAATCCAGTCTAATTGAACTTAAGAAGAGTCAAGAGTTTTTTAAGAGAACCAACGAACGTTGGTTTTGTTTATAATTTAGTCAATTTGCAAACAGTTTAAAAACTATTTTATTTCAAATTTTGATATAAATTTCAATATATTTATTTTATATTAATTTCAGAACAAGACGAAAAAAATAAAATTTATTGTTTTGTGGAGGGAACAATCATTGACACAAACAGCAATTGCATAAAGACTGCACTGCTTATTATAATGGCAGCCTATTTTGTGTTAAACATAAAATATCCGTCTGAGTTATCGCAGACACTAGAAGTGGTTCAAAAAGCGTTTTTAGACATTGATGTGACATTCTCTCGTTCGAAGAAGAACAAAATGAATTTCAAATCAAAAGTACATAGTTAATTTTTTAAAAAAAATTTTAAAATAATTTAATTAATTAATTTATTAATTTTTTTTAATGCTTAAGAAAATTTTTATGTAACTTTTTATGTGAATTATTGTTTTACAAAATCACAAAACAAACTTATTACAAACTTATATCTTCAGATATAATTGAATTGCTAAAATTTTGAATGAATTGCTAAAATTTTATTGTTTAAATTTAATATTTTCTTTTTTTTAATTACAGAACGAATGTAAATTTTTTTTAATAATTAATAAAAGGAACAATTTTCTCTAAACTGATTTTGAATTAAATAATTTACAACTATATTTCCCGACATTTCCATATTCAATTCCTCTCGTTTTTCTCTTAAATTTACATTAAAAGTCATGTGAATTTTAATTGATTTTTACTTCAAGTATGTAAAATTAAATTGTTTTTAATGTGAATGTACAAACTTTGTCTCGTATAATTTGGGTATTCTCGAAATATTACAAATATTTTCATTTAAACAAATACATTACTTAAATAGTAAATTTAAGGTTTCAAAAATTGAATATTACATGATTATGTAAATATTATATGGAATGCAATTTTCCGTGAAAAGTGTCGGCAAATTTGCCCACTTGAAATTTCATGTAATTTTCAACGAAAATTTTTTACTGTGTAAGTATATTAAAATAAGCTTCAATTTAGTTTTAAAAAAAAAGTGAAATTGCTTATATGCATTTTATTTCCACGATACTGATCTACTCAAACGAAAGACGGTAACAACAGTTAAAATATATAATATTAAAGATAAATAATAAAATTAATGAAATTGTAGCGATAAACTCCAGTGCACTTATTAACAGTTACAACAAAATAAATAGACAAAGATTTCTTTACGCACTGCATCGCGTGATATTTGATTGATCTTAATATATTAAACACAGTAAACGCCTGGTTGGAAAGGGCGAAACAGTTGCCTGAATAAAACTTCTATTGTATCTCATGCTTAAATTTTAAGAAATTAGTTTCTTTTTATAAAAATAAATGTTACTTGTCATTAACTCCATCTTATACGGTAGTATTCCAAGAATTGTCGACGGGAGTTGATATCAAACATCAAGAGACGGAGTTTGGTGAAGCTCTTATCACACGCCGCCTCGTGTGTTCAGCGTAAGAGTTTTTTGAATTTTGGACATTTGGACGATGGAATTTAAAATCGGGGTCACATTTACGTGCGCAATCCTCGAAAGTGTGATAGTAATAGCATATACCAACGAATATTTGGGTGCGCGACTTGAAACGGGGTCACCTTATACCATCATTATGAAATTATTGTAAAACTCTGTAGGCAAACTTTATAAGCTTGCTAGGGATAACAAAATATAGCAATAATAAATATGACTATATGCCAGTTTTGCTTGGAGAAATTATAAGTAGCAATAATCAATACTAATGCATGGTGTGGTGCCCTATTTGCTTGTGTAGGCAATTATGATTACAAATTTTATCGATCGGCGGACAAAGCGATACGTAAATCCATTCTAATTTTATCGAAAATTTATCAATTTATAAATAAATTGTTATAAATTTGAAAATAAAAGTGAAATATCAAATAATCTGAAAAATTCAAAGAGTTCAAGGTACAAAATTTTTTCGTTCTTTTATCAAAATAAAAAAAAATTGTTACGACAGGCCATTGTCAGTCAGAGAGCGCAACGCTTAAATGATCGATGTGATATTTTGATTACGTCGTTACTTTTTTAAATTCAAACAATTGTTTTACGGTATCATTTGTACTCTAGATATTATTTAAAAATCAAAACAATAAATTAAAGGTAAATGTTTTGTTTTTTTTTATATTGACTATGTTTTATGTTTAATTGAAAATTTTGTTTAGTTATTTGAAATTATGTGGTGGGAAATAATTTTTTTAAGGGGAAAGGGAAGCTGAGCATGGAAATTTGGCGCTCAAAGTTAGTTTAGTTTGAATTCATCAAAATTTGATATGCTGTATATGAATAAGGAATAATATCATGTTTCATCTATAAATAAAAACAAACTGAAGAAAAACTTAATAAAATTTTCAAATTATGATAACCTAACTAATTTTATCGAATTTTATTTTATTTTCATGTGCATAATAAAACATTCAAAGTCCTTATAAATGCCAGAGCAGAAATATCAGAAAACAAATCTGTTCTATTATACTAAATAATTTAAGCAATAGAAAAATTAAGATTAAAGGAGTTACTCATGGTTTTTTCTATACAATTTTTCTTTACACTAAACTTAGTACTTAACGACATTAATAATAACGCTTTCATTCAAACATTTCATATGATACATACTTACTTTCCGATACCATTGGATGGTATAGTAGGAATCGATTTTCTGAAAACCTATACAATAACTCGTATAAACAGAACACGTTAATAAAAGCAATATGATGCAATTGACATGTTAATTGAAATATAAGCACAGGATATTTGTAGATAATACGATAAAAACTAAGACTCCCAATGTTTAAAATTTTAAATACAAATAATATACCAGCTTAGATAAACATAAGCAAAATAATACTTAAAAGTACACCAAATTGAAACTTAAATGTTGCAAATAAGCTAGTAGCAAAAAAATAAACAAATATTTACCAAATTACGGCCATAATGATAGAAAGCATAAGTAAGTAGACCCGATCCTCAAAAATAATAATCTAGATGAACAAGTCTAAGATGGACTAAAGGATTTAACAAATGGATACTAAAGACAACAAACCAGTTTATATCAAGGCACCACACATTACCAATTCCGCAAAGAGAAGTAGTAAACAAGCACATAAATGAGATAATATGAAATAATATTGTTAAATCCGGGACTTCGGATAAGCATCACCAATCATTGTCGTAGTTAAGAAGTTTAAACGAAAATGAAGACTCGTAGTAGATTATAGAACAGTTAATAAAGTTTTGAAGTTTTCGATTCAGTTTACTGATATCGAAAGAAGATAGAACTAGAAAAATAGTTTTTGATAAATAAAATTTATTTTGAGTGAAAATAAAGGAAACAATCCTTGAGTAGAATAAATAACAGTTGTTCATAATGTTTTTATAAAGTACGAAACCCTAACATTTTTTAACTTGAAAATAAAAAGTTAAAGCAAATAATATTTACTTCCCTCTTCCAACACTTCATAATTTTCTTATATAAATGATAAAACTTTTTTTATCAGCAATTAGCGCTTTTTCTGTTTACTCTAACATTAAAAATTTTCTTATCACGATTTTCTTTAAACAAATTTTTTCGCATTTAACATAAAAAATATCATTTTGAATTAATTACAAACTCTTTTCCATAATTAACATAATTTTTTTGTTGTTTTTGGTATAGTAAGAAAATCTTATACATATGTGAAAATTATACGTTTAATTAAGATAATTTTATTAAAACTTCTTATTTCTTATGAAGTAAATTTTAAGATAAGTGTAAAAATATGAAATTTTCGAATAATTTGTTTTTATAAGTTTGAGAATCGAAAAAGGAGAAAGAAATAGATAATCAAGTCATGTAGGTTGAGGTAATATTTTAATTTTATTAATAAAAATTCATGAATTAGAATTAATTTGATGGCACTTTTATTTTTTAATATATTTCGCGGCTTTTAACAACCATTTACAGCACCGAAAACATGTAAGTTAATAACCATGAAGTGAAAGGTGGCATAATAGGCGGGCATTATAAACTAGTATAAGTTTGAGTAATAGTATGGGTATGAGTATGAGTTTGAGTATGAGTATGAGTATGAGTATGAGTAAGAGTATGAGTATGAGTATGAGTATGAGTATGAGTATGAGTATGAGTATGAGTATGAGTATCAGTATGAGTATGAGTATGAGTATGAGTATGAGTATGAGTATGAGTATGAGGGTGAGTATGATTATGAGTATGAGTATGAGCATGAGTATGAGCATGAGTATGAGTATGAGTATGAGTATGAGTATGAGTATGAGTATGAGTATAAGTATAAGTATGAGTATGAGTATGAGTATGAGTATGAGTATGAGTATGAGTATGAGTATGAGTATGAGTATGAGTATCAGTATGAGTATGAGTATGAGTATGAGTATGAGTATGAGTATGAGTATGAATATGAGTATGAGTATGAGGATTAGTATGAGTATTAGTATGAGTATGAGTATGAGTATGAGTATGAGTATGAGTATGAGTATCAGTATCAGTATGAGTATGAGTATGAGTATGAGTATGAGTATGAGTATGAGTATGAGTATGAGTATGAGTATGAGTATAAGTATGAGTATGAGTATGAGTATAAGTATGAGTATGAGTATGAGTATGAGTATGAGTATGAGTATGAGTATCAGTATGAGTATGAGTATGAGTATGAGTATGAGTATGAGTATGAGTATGAGTATCAGTATGAGTATGAGTATGAGTATGAGTATGAGTATGAGTATGAGTATGAATATGAGTATGAGTATGAGGATTAGTATGAGTATTAGTATGAGTATGAGTATGAGTATGAGTATGAGTATGAGTATGAGTATGAGTATAAGTATGAGTATGAGTATAAGTATGAGTATGAGTATGAGTATGAGTATGAGTATGAGTATCAGTATGAGTATGAGTATGAGTATGAGTATGAGTATGAGTATGAGTACGAGTATGAGTATGAGTATGAGTATGAGTATGAGTATGAGTATGAGTATGAGTATGAGTATGAGTATGAGTATGAGTATGAGTATGAGTATGAGTATGAGTATGAGTATGAGTATGAGTATGAGTATGAGTATGAGTATGAGTATGAGTATGAGTATGAGTATGAGTATGAGTATGAGTATGAGTATGAGTATGAGTATGAGTATGAGTATGAGTATGAATATGAGTATGAGTATGAGTATGAGTATGAGTATGAGTATGAGTATGAGTATGAGTATGAGTATGAGTATGAGTATGAGTATGAGTATGAGTATGAGTATGAGTATGAGTTTGAGTATGAGTATGAGTGAGAATAAAACCCACTACAATTATCGACTGAGCGAGGTCGAGAGCGGTTCCCGGATCCACAGCCAGGTGGACAATTCTTAAGCGTTAGCTAGTGCCATCTTTTCCCCTATCTGGGGATGGAGGTTGCACTGCTAAACGTTACAACTCATACTCATACTAATCATCATGCTCACACTCATACTCATACTCATACTCATACTCATACTCATACTAATACTCATACTCATACTCATATTCATATCCATACTCATACTCATATTCATATTCATACTCTTATGAGTATGAATATGAATATGAGTATGAGTATGAGTATGAGCATGAGGATTAGTATGAGTATGAGTTGTAACGTTTAGCAGTGCAACCTCGATCCCCAGATAGGGGAAACAATTGCACTAGCTAACGCTAAAGAATCGTACACCTGGCTGGGGATCCGGGAACCGCCCTCGACTTCGCTCAGTCGATAATTGTCGTGGGTTTTATCCGGCAACCAGGTAGTCCTTGTAATGAGCGGTTAGAACAACATATACAAGATTATAATTAGACTACCATCCCTACTCACCGTCAAATCTAATAAACCATGTTCTCTTTTATTTAGAACTGACTAATCTACATCATGGGTGAATCTACATCATGGGTGAATCTACATCATGGGTGATTTACGTGAAGTGGCCCGAGTTTTATCCGTTAGGTGATAACTCCCCCACATCCCTATGAACACCGTCATTCCCACATTGTAGAGGAAAAGGGAACCACTGCTTAATCCAACCCGGTATAAACTTGACAGGTATTTAAAGTAAAAGCACATATAACTAAATTATTACAATGCCTTACCTTTTTGAATCCTGCGGTTTGTTCTCATTCTTTAGTTAGTTCTTGACATCGACAGCATTCATTCAAAACCATGGAATGTATATAGTTTAGAATATTTTTTTTTTAAATCAATCTTTTCCACCAAAAGAAAACTTATTTAGGGAAACATAGTTATTTTTCTTTAATATTACAATTTTCTCGCAACTAAACAAAACTTTCTTTATCTTAACTAAACAAAACTTTTGTAGATATATATAAACATATTTCCTTTTTTTTAGTATTATAATTTGCGTTCACATAAAAAACCTAATCAGTAATTTAATTAGAAGTTTGCACTAATTACTATTTGCGCTTTAATCTTTTTTTTTTAAACTAGCAAAACTTCTGCAGATAAATATTATTATCCATTATTACGTTTAACATAAAACAAAAACTTAACTAGTAGTTTGCACTAATTACTATTTTTACTTAAATCTTCATTAAATTAACAAATAATATGAGATTCCACTGCACTCCGAACCAAATTTATTATTTAAAAAAAAACAAAAGGTTCTATATATATGAAAAGAAAAACAACACAGAACAAGATACGACTGTATCCTCACACTTCTGTATTCCGTCCCGACCAAAACTACGACAAATTGTGACCGTCTTGGTCGACAATTAGAATCCGAGTTTCGACTAAAACTTTTCTTACTCAAATCAACACCTCGCTGTTATCCGGTTTCTGGTCAAAATACCCTTAGTTGACGCTAGTAATAATAAAAAAATTTAATTCCATAATCTAATCAAATTGTGGGAACTTTCCCACAAATAAATGAAACCTGTTTAATTACAACAAAAACACGAAAGGCTGAATTTCAGACTTAAGTAGAAAAGAAAGAAAACTGAGAATTAAATAAGGTGAAATTGGATTACAACTTATGTTAATCCAGAATTTTACATTTATAATCCAGTAACATTGTCGCCTGCAAGTATGGGGTAGTATGCGTCAAATCCAGTAGTTCTGATTTTTTTCAGACTTGTTTATGATGTTGGCCTAATGAATAATCCAAGTTTGTGACCTCGAGCGCCGAGCGCAACTTTGTCAAAAATTGAAAAAACCGCGAAAAAATCGTTTTTTTTTTTTTTTTCAAATTTTGGCGATTATAACCCTAAAGGACTAGTTTTTGGAAAAACTTTCTTAAGGCGTTTTTAAAGTAGACTAAATATGATACTAGAATTGTCTCTGTAGACCCAATAGTTTCCGAGATTAAGCCTTTCAAAGTTTATCATTTTTTTCAAACTTCGCAATTTTTTACAATATTTTAGACATCACTCGACATCACCTCCGACGGAGTGTGCTAGTATTGCTCGTGTGAAGTCACGAATACGACCCACCTGTAGCACGTTTTTAACCTTCCCTAATTTTTTTTTTTTTTCATTTCAGTTGTTGACTGGCCTGCTGTTCATAACGTGAGTGCGGTTTGAGCTCAAAATTTACAGAATGTCTGATCCCAGTCCTAGCGTGGGTTTTTGTTTATATGTAAGAAGACTTTATGTGAAGGTCAAGTGCGCCTAGTGGAGGAAAGAGGTGTAAAAACCCTTCTTGCATCGAGTATTTCCCTTAAGAACATAGAAAATTAGCGTTTATTGGAAGGTGTAATTGAGATATATGTGCACAGTGCTCGTCAGATAAAATACAACAATCCGAAGTTGCTTTGATCAACTGTTAGCAGAGGAAAATCAAATATTACGCCATCAAGGGCCACGAAATCAGTCTCTGAGCAGTTCAATTTCGGAAAACACTGTTGTCTATGTGGAGACAAAATAACTGAAGACTTCCTTGTGGCAGAAAGGAAGAAGAAGCCAGAAAAACGGAGCAATGTCATTACTGCGGAAAAGTTGTGTCTCAGTGCAACAATCTCGAAAGTAGCTAAGAAACGTGGTGATGAATGGGCTCTTAAAATAAAAGAGCGTATATCGGAGAACACAGATTTTGTATCCCTTGATGCCAGATATCATTGGTTTTTCCAAACAAAGCTCTACCAGGCACCACCAAGTCCAGGGGAAATGATCAGCATCCCACAGTTGATGAAGCCATGGAAAAGATTTATTCATTTTTAGAAGGAGTGAGGAGTGCCAGTTCCCTGTAGATGAACTCATGGACCGGATAGAAGGAGAACAGCCTCTACTATAAACAGTGAAAAATGGCTTGTTTGCAAAGTATGGGGAGGGCATTTTGATCTTTGAGAAACCCTTCAAACACACGACTGTCTGTTTTAAAAACACAGGTCACAAAAATCTCATCACTACATGGTATGACAGTAGAAGTACAAATCCTAAAGCAGAAAGACTACGCGTGGTGAAAGCAGCTGCTGAAGTCATACGAGAGGATATACGGTCGCAAGTGTACGACACAACACAATTCACACCATCCGACTACTTCTTCCATTCAGTTATCCTGATTCTTTGAAACTGTTGCTCGAAACAGTAATTTTAAAAGACAAACGAAGCTGCTTGGATTCCTATAGAAAAAAGTGCGTTGCTCTTGCACATTCAATAATATCGGCAGTCAGGCTCCGCTCGTTCATCTCTTGTTTACTGCATGGGATTGGTGTATTCTTGTATCTCAAGTTCGGGTCAAAACATCTGGTTGAGTTATTGTCAACACTTGGATTTTCAGAAAGATACAAGGATACTATGCTTTTGGAAACCTTGGCCATCATGCGATAAAACTAACTCATGTTGAAGGACCCTTCAATGTCGTTTGTGAAATTTTCTTTTGATAACGCCGACTTTAATGTCAACACTTTAGATGGGACGGGTACTTTTAACGCAATGGGAGGTATAATGATTGTGGTTCCCCATAATTCCTCATGTCCCGAAAATAAAATAGACCGTTTGACGAAGTGCACTGCTTCTGAACTTGTAGAGAAATCCTCCTTGTTGACACCTCGTCAAAATTCTAAAAAGAAATAAATAAAAATCATCAGAAATGTAATATTCACATAACTAGTATTCAAATTAACTTAACTTTTTTGATGTTGTTTATATGTTGTATTACATCAACATAAACATAAACCAATTTTAAATTTCAGTCAGTAGATATTACTGAACTTCTTTCATTGTAAGATGAATTACTTTAATCATCTCCATGTTTCTAAAAAGAAATAAATAAAAGTTAGCATAGATATAATGTTCAAATACCTGGTGTTAAGATTAACGTAACTTCTACAATCAGAAAATTATTTCTATTATGTCCTTTTGAGAGATGAAGTATCTCAAGATGCCATTTATAATTCTAGAAATATATAAAAAAATATTATTTAAATGAATAATTGCTAAATATTATTAGTTGTTTACATTTTAAGACGTCAGCTTGACAATTAATATGATGTCCCGTCGTTAAAGAAAACAGCAATTTTTGGCTACAATCAGTAGAATTTGTGCTATATTGCTAAAATTTATAATAAAATTGTGGAACATATTTTTTGTTGGGTTGTCGGATTGTTAAGTTTTAGATATATAAGTCTTCATGTTTTTAATATATCTCTCTTCTTTTTGATATAATTTTTGTATTATCAACATCATCTTAAAATATATTCTGTAATTTAAACTCGACTTTTTAGAGTAATTTTTGCCTTTAAGCTCGTTGCAGTTTTATATAAATTATTTGTTCGGGCATTAAAATTTAATAGATTAATCGTGTATCAAGTTTGTGTTAAACTTTTGTTCATTAAAGTGAAATAAAAATAAAGAAAATGTGTTGAGTTTTTGGATTTAGTAGAATTCCGCCATTTTTCTAGTTATGGCATCAGGGCGTGTCTGATCAAATAGCCGTGTGAGGCATTATTATATTTTTATTCCTGGATAACTGCGAAGTGAATTATATTTTAATGGACAATTAGCAGTCATATTTTGTTCATTAATCGCCTTGTCAGGCATTCATAGATTTATAGCAACAATATTATCAATTATCAAATAGCCGTGTGAGGCATTATTATATTTTTATTCCTGGATAACTGCGAAGTGAATTATATTTTAATGGACAATTAGCAGTCATATTTTGTTCATTAATCGCCTTGTCAGGCATTTATAGATTTATAACAACTATATTATCAATTACCAATAGTCATGTATGGCATTAACAAATTTTCATCATAGAACAACTTTTGTATTTATCCATTTATATCGTCATCACCGTCATCGAGTTTGATATCGCATTAACAGACTTATCATTTATTTCAGCAATCACAGTTTGGTCATCATTCGCCTTGTAAGGCATTCACAGATTTGTGGCATCAATTACCGCCACAAATTTTATACCGCCATCATCAGTAGCCTTCATCAAGAGTTTCATATGGCAACAGATTTATATTACCATATATCAAAATTTGGATTTGTATATATTATATCGTCATCATCCGTAGCCTTGTAAGGCATTACCAAATGTGTGTCACCATATAACAGGATTTATATATTATATCTTCATCATCAAGAATTTTGTAAGGAACTAACAAATCTATATCAGTTATATTGACAATCATATTCTATTCATCAATGGCCTTGTAAGGCATTAACAAATTTATGACACTTATATCAGCAATTATACTTTATACATACATATCGTCATCATCAATAGCCTTGTAAGGCATTAACAAATTTATCTAATTAATGTCATCAATTTCAACCGCTGTGTGAGCTGATCCATGTCACATCCTTTGGCTTCTTCATCTTCCAACAAAAAACAAATCATACAGTCCACTGCCAAGCCAGAGGCGTGTACATTTTGGTCCTTCGAGCCGGATCTAGAGGGCGCTAATAATCAAGATTCTGTCAGGTATTCTTTAAGTATTAAATTTAAGTAAATATATTTTTATAGTTATTATACAATTTAAATATCAACTAAAAACATTTGTTTAATCAATTTGCAAGTCTGGTCAAGTTGAATTGTCAAATTTGTTAAGAAATAATATCTGTCGTCATCAAAATATTATGTCATTTTCTTTATTTCAATTTTAATCTAAATTGTCCTTTTTGCTAAGACAATAATATCCGTCGTCATGTTGTGTCATTCTCTCTAATTCGGTTTCAAGTTGGAGTGTCTTTTTGTACAGAAAATTGTATCTGTCTCAGGTCTGATTTAGGGTTAGTAGTCTGACGAAGGACAGTGGCTTGCTAAGCCTTGGACTCGATTCATTTAAATTCAATAAGTGCGTTATCTCATTTCTTATAGTTTGCGATAATTATGGCGGACACGGCAAACATTGAGCTTCTCAAAAAGCAACGTGCCGCTTTTAAAGGTCAGTTGACAGCATTCAAATCAAAACTGTCAACAGCCATATCAATTGGTGGGGTAGAGTCCTTACTTCGTCGCCTCCAACGGGTCTATGACAAGTATGACGCAGTACAAAATAAATTAGAATGTCTAGATGACACTGCGGCTCTGGACCGTTCAAGTTTTGAAGATGATTACAGCAACCTAGAAGTTACATTGCGCGACAAGTTGCACGATATCAAAAAATTAGAAGAAGTTTCGTTGTCCACGTCATTTCACAATACCTCTCAGCATGACTTGAACTCAAGCACGACCGTCTCTGCGAGTCTACGTCTTCCAGAATTAACATTACCAGTATTTAATGGGTTGGAGTCGGATTGGTTGTCGTTTAGGGATATCTTCATCGATCTAATTCATAACAAAACGTTGGATAACACAGTAAAATTTCTATATTTGATCTCTAGTATTCGTTCTGGGTCGGCTTATTCTCTAATATCTAGTATACCAGTAACAACATCAAACTATGAAACTGCATGGAAGCTACTGTGTGAAAAATATGATAACGAAACATCAATCCAGAGACATCATACCCGCGAATTATATGAGGTACGTAATCCTCAAGAACATTCATGCAAAGCTCTGCAACTATTCATTGATAAAACTTCCAAGCATTATAATGCTTTAAAGTCTTTAAGCGTTCCCGTTCATGAATGGGACTTATTTCTGGTGCACCACTTAGTCCAGCGATTGGATCAGTCTTCCAGAATTCATGTGATCAAGAAGACAAAACCAAATTCCATTTTGACGTTCACCGAATTCATAGAAATACTACGTGGGCGCATTAGAGTGCTTGAAGCATTGACCTCTAACTCTAATCTAACTCAGTCTCGTCCTCATAAAGCAGCTCGACAAATTTCTTTAAACGCAGTCAGTACACCATCTGGATCATCCAATAGTGAATGTGCATGTTGTTCAGGATCCCACACTCTGCCTCATTGCCCAACATTTTTAAGTGATAGGTTCAATCCAAGAGCAAGGTATCACTTTGTCAAAGATCGTCGCCTTTGCGGAAACTGTCTACTAGACCGACACGCCATTAGTGAGTGCCGTCATCCTCCTTGCAACAAATGTGCTTTAAAGCATCACACCCTGCTGCACTTCGAACGCCCTGAATTCGTATCTCAACCTACAAGTCAGTCAGGAGCTTCGAACCATTGTTTTGAGCAATCACTTCGTGACTCCACAACGTCATCAAATGAAGTAAACGTAGAGAATACTTGTACATCATCATCTCTTCAACCAACAAAATTCACACGACATAGTGAAGACATCGTATTGCTAGGTACAGCCATGGTTCATGCATTAGTTCATGACGGCATAAAAATTCTGTGCAGAGCATTACTAGACAGTGGTTCCACTATGAATTTTATCACCGCAAATGCATGCCACTTACTACAAGCTCGTAAATATCCAACGTTCAAATCCATTACTGGTATTGCTGGAGCAAAGACTCTCATTAAACACAAAACCCACATTACTATCGCATCGTGTGTATCGGATTTTAAGGTTACACTCAAGTTTTACATTCTGCCCACAATTACCAACAATATACCTTGTGCTCGAATTGAAATTCCTGATCTATCAATACCATCTCAGATAAAGTTAGCCGATCCGTCATTCAATTTACCCAATCGAGTTGACATCTTATTAGGCGCCGAAATCTACCACCAGTTGTTTAAAGGGTCCTTTATTAAGCTCCATCGTGACTTACCTCCCTTCTATGATTCAGAGCTAGGTTATATCGTGAGTGGTAAAACAAAACTCGCGTCACCAAAACTTATTGACTGTCAACCGCATAGGGCGTTATGTAGCATCGAATCTCTTGAAAAACAGATCAAACGGTTTTGGGAAATCGAAACAACCTCTTCCAAACCAATATGGTCTCAAGAAGAATCATTGTGCGAAGAACATTTCAAACAAAATGTTCAAAGACTGAACGATGGGCGCTACGTGGTGACATTACCAACCAAACCTAACTTGAGTCTTTTAGGGTCATCTAACATCTCAGCTCAGCGCCAATTTTTCGCTCTTGAAACACGGTTACAGAGAAACCCAGAGTTATACAGTCAGTATAGAGATTTTATGAACGAGTACCAGTCGTTGGGTCATATGGAACGTGTCAATCACAATACAGAAACTCGTACTTATTATTTACCCCACCATTGTGTTGTAAAAGAACAAAGCGAAACTACCAAACTGCGGGTGGTGTTCAATGCATCAGCGAAAACATCATCGTCTATCTCATTAAATGATTGCTTAATGGTCGGCCCGACAATCCAGCAGGACCTCTTTTCAATAATGCTGCGATTTAGAAAGCATATTGTTGCATTTAGTGGTGACATTGCCAAAATGTACCGCCAGATTCTGATTCAAGAGAATCAACAAGATCTTCAGCGGATTCTATGGCGCAACAATTCTTCAGAAACTATTCAGACATTCAAGCTACGCACTGTGACATATGGAACAGCGAGTGCTCCGTTTTTGGCTATTCGAACCCTTCATCAATTGGCTATGGATGAAAGAGAGAAGTTTCCGATAGCTTCAAAGATCCTTGACAACGACTTTTATGTTGACGACCTCTTAACTGGTGCAGCGTCTATAGACAGTGCCATCACATTGAAAACAGACTTAATTCAGTTATTGAGTCAAGGAGGTTTCGAGCTGCGAAAATTTGTTTCCAACATACCCCAATTATCATCACCTGATCAAGAAAATTCAGCAGTCAAAATTGTACTAGGAGTAATCTGGAATACGAAGTCCGATAATTATGAAATGCACTTTCACCCGCCGATAAAGTCATCAATTTGCACCAAACGTAATCTGTTATCTGAATTGTGTCAAATATTCGATCCGTTAGGAATTTGTGCGCCCATCATCTTGACTGGCAAATTAGTTATGCAAAATCTGTGGACAATGCACGACATTGGTTGGGACAACACTCTTCCTATTCACATCGTTACCTTTTGGAATGAGTATAAAAACGAGCTAGCTACACTAAGTCGAATTATGATTCCGCGTCTTATAGTATCCTGTACTGCTCAACACATCGAACTTCATGGGTTTTGCGATGCGTCTGAGAAGGCGTATGGCTGTGTACTTTATACCCGAACATTATCTTCAACTAACCAATATCACATACACTTATTGTGTGCGAAAACTAGGGTCGCTCCTTTGAAAAAGGAAACGATTCCCCGTTTGGAATTGTGCGCGGCGGTACTACTATCAGAAGTCGTTTCCAAGGTAACATCCGCACTGGACGTCACTTTCAGTTCAGTATATTTATGGACAGATTCGCAAATAACGTTGTTTCGGATCCGTTCTGAGCCTTCGAAATATGCAGTGTTTGTTGCAAATCGGCTCATTAAAATCCTGGAACTCACATCACCTACAGATTGGCATTATGTTAAGACGTCAGAAAATCCCGCTGATCTAGCATCTCGAGGTCTTATGCCTTCGCAATTTACAACAGCGAGTCTCTGGTGGAATGGACCAGCATTTTTAAGAAGTCAATCTTCAACCTGGCCTGATTGTCCAGATAGTTTACTCTCCGATGAAGTAACAACCCTTGAAGTACGTAATCCACACAAACATGTCTTAATCCAGAATCAGTCGGACGACCAATCTATTTTCCTACGATATCAATCATTCACATTACTGGTTCGCGTGGTTGCTTATATCCTTCGATTTGGCAAAAATGCTAGGAACGAGCAAAATCGAAAATCAGCATCATCCATATTTCTACAACCCTGTGAAATCCACAACGCTACATTGCAATTAATTAGATTGGTTCAACAGAGCCAGTTTGGAGAAGATCTGCACTCCCTCAAAACGACTCAAGGTCTGTCACGAACCAGTTCGTTGTCTGCCCTTGCGGCTTTCATTGACAATGAGGACGTGTTGCGAGTCGGTGGTCGTTTGGTCCACGCATCGGTTTCAGATAATCAGAAACATCCAATTTTATTACCCGGCCATCACCCTTTCAGCGTATTGATCGCAAGGCATCAACATTTGAAATCCCTTCATGCAGGTCCTCAGGCTCTCCTGTACAACCTTAGACTTCAATATTGGATTATTGGAGGTCGCAACCTGTGCAGGAAAATCGTCCAACAATGTGTTCGATGCCATCGAGCTAAGCCTCAACTTCGAAATCAAGTCATGGGCAACTTACCTGCTGATAGAGTTCAAACAGGTGTACGGCCATTCTTGAGTGTCGGAATTGACTTCTGCGGACCATTTTGGTATTTACAAACGAGCAGGTCTAAAGTCAAATACAAATGCTACATCTGTCTTTTTGTCTGTTTCACCACGAAAGCGGTACACTTGGAATTAGTCATGAGTGTATCTACGGAATCGTTTCTAGCTTGCCTTCGTCGTTTTGTTGCTCGACGTGGCATAAGTAGCAGGATTTATTCTGATAACGCCACCAATTTTATAGGTGCGCGCTCTGAGCTCAAAGATTTACGAACACTCTTTCTCTCACAATATTTTATAGAATCTACTACCAAGTTTTGTAGCTCAAACAATATCGAATGGAACACCATACCTCCTCGGTCTCCGCACTTTGGCGGGCTTTGGGAGGCGGCAATTAAAAGTGCCAAGCATCACTTTAAACGCGCTGTTGGAAACGCTATATTTACTATAGAAGAACTTCTCACATTGGTTTCACAGATTGAAGCTTGCTTAAATTCACGGCCTTTGACTCCAATGTCTAGTGATCCTTCCGATCTGAACGCTCTGTCTCCAGGTCATTTCCTCATCGGAGCTCCACTACTTTCGATTCCGGAACCGTCCCTAATTGATTTGGTTCCAAATAGACTATCTCGCTTTCAACGTATTCAACAAATTTCGCATCATTTTTGGGAACGATGGCGGTGTGAATATTTATCTGAACTTCAGCAAAGACAGAAATGGCGTCAAGGAGTATTTAAGTTTCAAATAGGATCATTGGTCATTCTACAAGATGACAATTTACCGCCCTTGAAGTGGAATTTGGGTCGAATAACCGCACTACACCCTGGAAAGGATGGCGTGGTTCGCGTAGTTTCTGTCAAAACGTCGCAATCAGAAGTGAAAAGAGCAGTTAATCGCATTAGCGTTCTTCCCATTCCCAACGAAAACTAATGTATTCGAAACTATAATAACTGGTATTTGTAAATAAATGCCAACTTATTATTATTATGTTCATTCAATGTAATCATCATATTATGTCTTCATATACTTTTATGAAATTATTTCTATAATGAAATAAAATAATTGAGATTACATATTATCTCAAGCTGTTCATTCATCATTCGGTGATAAGCATATTAAGTATGCTTTAAAATTCTTGAACAAGCAAAAGACCTTTAAACGAAATATCACAATTCTCATCGAGCACATGAAATTATTAGTCGATAAAATTCTTGAACAAGCAAAAGACCTTTAAACGAAATATCACAATTCTCATCGAGCACATGAAATTATTAGTCGATAAAATTCTTGAACAAGTAAAAACGACCTTTTATCGAAATGTCACAATTCTCTTCAAGCAAATACAATCATTAGTCAATAACACTCTTTGCACAAATAAAATAGATTTTTTTTAACTATCTCAAGCAAATAATTCCAATTCTTAAAAAATCTTCAATTTTCACTGAAATGGTACTCATCAAATGGGTTTCTGTGCTTGAGGAGATTTGTGATTTTTCACCAGCTCAGTGAGTTATTAAAGGTCCGAATCTTCAAGATGTAAAAGAGTTGTGAACTTGAATTCACTAAATTACCCAGGTAGGAAATATCAAAAACTCGAAAGGCAAGTCAAAATGTAACTCGATCAAGAAACTACAGCCTCGGTCGATTGTTACTTTCGTCGTTTCACAAGTGTAACATCATCTATTGCCTCAGTTACCTTCAATCTTCTATGTCAGTTTATCCATCATCCTAGGCAATGTTTTGAAACATTAAGTTGTAGTCAATGCTTTACATTTTTTTTTCACGTTTAAGCATGTATTTTCTTCGGTTGCTATGCACATATCATGTGTGAGCATGTATTTTCTTCGGTTGCTACGCACATCTCATGTTCAAGCATGTATTTTCTTCGGTTGCTATGCACATCTCATGTTTAAGCAGGTATTTTCTTCGGTTGCTATGCACATCTCATGTTTAAGCAGGTATTTTCTTCGGTTGCTATGCACATCTCATGTTTAAGCATGTATTTTCTTCGGTTGCTATGCACATCTCATGTTTAAGCAGGTATTTTCTTCGGTTGCTATGCACATCTCATGTTTAAGCATGTATTATCTTCGGGTGCTACGCACATCTTATAGTTAAGCAGTATTATTTTCAGTCGGTATGCAAATTATCTTCAGTTGTTATGAGCTCTTCATGATTGAGCTGCCACTACCATCAATGCGCGTAATGTCTAATAAAGCATTCACTTACAACAATTTCCGTCTTAAATTCATTTTAGTCACAGGATAACCACCTGACTTCATTAATTCATTTTTGTAGGCATTCGGTGTAGATCAAAACCGGCATAAAGCCCTGTTGAAAAAATTGTGTTCCGTATCATCATCATCGTCAGATCTCCCAATGTCGTCCGCTACAAATTATTGCAGACTTTGGTCGTTTCAATATCCAGAATAGTCTTCATCTGGGATATTTTAACATGTTTGTATCTAAAATGAGTCATGTATCAAAAGGTATTGATCATACACTCCTGAATACATGTCCAAGGTTTAGCAAGCTATCGATTAGTCCACACAAACCGTCAAGTTCATCTCAATTAAACCGTTCAATTATCAAAAATTGTTTGATTAACCACACGAACGGAATACTTACCTACTAATACTTACTATGATGAAATAGATCTTTTCTTGTGACTTATTAATAGTCCTCATCACAATCATTAAAAATATAAAGTAAACAAATGTTTTTTGTTCATATTTTATTTATAAGAGTCACGTAGAATGAACTACACAATAGATTTACTGGAAATGTATAACCAGTAATTAGTCAAATTAAATTAATCAAAACCAGCTAAATTTTATATTTTGATTTTTAAAATTATTAATTTAAATCGTGATTTTGATAACCTCCTGAAGAAACATACTGTTAAAGTAAGACTTTAACGGCGGGAGTATATGTTGACACCTCGTCAAAATTCTAAAAAGAAATAAATAAAAATCATCAGAAATGTAATATTCACATAACTAGTATTCAAATTAACTTAACTTTTTTGATGTTGTTTATATGTTGTATTACATCAACATAAACATAAACCAATTTTAAATTTCAGTCAGTAGATATTACTGAACTTCTTTCATTGTAAGATGAATTACTTTAATCATCTCCATGTTTCTAAAAAGAAATAAATAAAAGTTAGCATAGATATAATGTTCAAATACCTGGTGTTAAGATTAACGTAACTTCTACAATCAGAAAATTATTTCTATTATGTCCTTTTGAGAGATGAAGTATCTCAAGATGCCATTTATAATTCTAGAAATATATAAAAAAATATTATTTAAATGAATAATTGCTAAATATTATTAGTTGTTTACATTTTAAGACGTCAGCTTGACAATTAATATGATGTCCCGTCGTTAAAGAAAACAGCAATTTTTGGCTACAATCAGTAGAATTTGTGCTATATTGCTAAAATTTATAATAAAATTGTGGAACATATTTTTTGTTGGGTTGTCGGATTGTTAAGTTTTAGATATATAAGTCTTCATGTTTTTAATATATCTCTCTTCTTTTTGATATAATTTTTGTATTATCAACATCATCTTAAAATATATTCTGTAATTTAAACTCGACTTTTTAGAGTAATTTTTGCCTTTAAGCTCGTTGCAGTTTTATATAAATTATTTGTTCGGGCATTAAAATTTAATAGATTAATCGTGTATCAAGTTTGTGTTAAACTTTTGTTCATTAAAGTGAAATAAAAATAAAGAAAATGTGTTGAGTTTTTGGATTTAGTAGAATTCCGCCATTTTTCTAGTTATGGCATCAGGGCGTGTCTGATCAAATAGCCGTGTGAGGCATTATTATATTTTTATTCCTGGATAACTGCGAAGTGAATTATATTTTAATGGACAATTAGCAGTCATATTTTGTTCATTAATCGCCTTGTCAGGCATTCATAGATTTATAGCAACAATATTATCAATTATCAAATAGCCGTGTGAGGCATTATTATATTTTTATTCCTGGATAACTGCGAAGTGAATTATATTTTAATGGACAATTAGCAGTCATATTTTGTTCATTAATCGCCTTGTCAGGCATTTATAGATTTATAACAACTATATTATCAATTACCAATAGTCATGTATGGCATTAACAAATTTTCATCATAGAACAACTTTTGTATTTATCCATTTATATCGTCATCACCGTCATCGAGTTTGATATCGCATTAACAGACTTATCATTTATTTCAGCAATCACAGTTTGGTCATCATTCGCCTTGTAAGGCATTCACAGATTTGTGGCATCAATTACCGCCACAAATTTTATACCGCCATCATCAGTAGCCTTCATCAAGAGTTTCATATGGCAACAGATTTATATTACCATATATCAAAATTTGGATTTGTATATATTATATCGTCATCATCCGTAGCCTTGTAAGGCATTACCAAATGTGTGTCACCATATAACAGGATTTATATATTATATCTTCATCATCAAGAATTTTGTAAGGAACTAACAAATCTATATCAGTTATATTGACAATCATATTCTATTCATCAATGGCCTTGTAAGGCATTAACAAATTTATGACACTTATATCAGCAATTATACTTTATACATACATATCGTCATCATCAATAGCCTTGTAAGGCATTAACAAATTTATCTAATTAATGTCATCAATTTCAACCGCTGTGTGAGCTGATCCATGTCACATCCTTTGGCTTCTTCATCTTCCAACAAAAAACAAATCATACAGTCCACTGCCAAGCCAGAGGCGTGTACACTCCTATTCAGCTGGAAACCTTCCAAAAAGTGCCATACCATCAGGGTTTGTCGGCAATTAATATTGTTAACTTAGACAATATTCATTCGCTAACTGAAGAAATTGTACCACTCCCTTCAGATATCTTATGGTTATATGGGAAAGATAAAAAAAACGTTGAACATTCTCATGATGGAATGGGTTCATGGAAGAAGCAACAGCAGAGAAACAATTTGGAATATCCAAAATTATATGTCGTCCATTGATCAACCATCTCCCGTCCAATTACGCCACAGTTCTTGCATTTCTTCGCTTCGCAAATGATAAATGCCGAGCCCATGGACAAAAAACGTGCCTTGTAACTTTTCACTTTCACGGTCACAAACTTGGATTATTCATTAGGCCAACATCATAAACAAGTCTGCAAAAAATCAAAACTACCGGATTTGACGCATGCTGGATGTATACATTTACTGGACTATTATTGTTTTCTGTAAAATTTTCAAAAAACAAAACATGTGAAAATTTTACTCTAATTATTGGTGTTTTTGAATCATGTGCAAAAAACGAAACATGGGCAAATTCTTCGAGTATGAGTATGAGTATGAGTATGAGTATGAGTATGAGTATGAGTATGAGTATGAGTATGAGTATGAGTATGAGTATGAGTATGAGTATGAGTATGAGTATGAGTATGAGTATGAGTATGAGTATGAGTATGAGTATGAGTATGAGTATGAGTATGAGTATGAGTATAAGGATTAGTATGAGTATTAGTATGAGTATGAGTATGAGTATGAGTATGAGTATGAGTATGAGTATGAGTATGAGTATGAGTATGAGTATGAGTATGAGTATGAGTATGAGTATGAGTATGAGTATCAGCATGAGTATGAGTATGAGTATAAGTATGAGTATGAGTATGAGTATGAGTATGAGTATGAGTATGAGTATGAGTATGAGTATGAGTATGAGTATGAGTATGTGTATGAGTATGACTATGAGTATGAGTATGAGTATGAGTATGAGTATGAGTATGAGTATGTGTATGAGTATGAGTATGAGTATGAGTATGAGTATGAGTATGAGTATGAGTATAAGGATTAGTATGAGTATTAGTATGAGTATGAGTATGAGTATGAGTATGAGTATGAGTATGAGTATGAGTATGAGTATGAGTATGAGTATGAGTATGAGTATGAGTATGAGTATGAGTATAAGTATTAGCTTTGAAAGGCGTTTAATTTATTAAATTTAGTATGAGGTTTTATGAGACATGAGCCTCTATGAGCGTTAATGAGACATTAAAGAGCTCGGTGGTTAAAATATTTTCCCCTACCACGTTCATTAATACCTCAAAAGAGCTCTTGGTGCATAAATCACTATAAACCAATTACCCGTTTCTAAAAAACACAAAAAGAAAATTCGATAATCAAATTAAATTACCTGCAAACCATTAAACCCAACAAGCAATTTTTTTGTTTTTCATTCATTAAACTTTGAAAATTGTTAAATTAGTGAGATCATAATAAAAGTTCACTAATAATTTGAACAAAAAAATAATCCATTTATTTGAATAGTTTATTTATTGTTACAGAACAAAAAAAACGTGAATTGAATTTTTAATTTAATTTTATATTTATAAAATTATTTATTAAATAGATAAATAAAATAAAAATAAATTGATAGATCGATGGATAGATAGTTGAAAAATAATTATAATAATATTCTGAACACGAAATGAATTTCAATCACATTAATGAAATTTTATTCGAGTTTTATATGATAACAGTGAGATGATGTGATTCCTGAATTGATATTTTGTTTACGTTTGTGTAGTGTTTTGTTTTATGGTTGAAATTTTTGGTAGTTTAGATAACGACTTTTGATATAATGTGTAAAAAAGATTTTAATGTGTGATTTTTAAAACCAAAATAGAATTTTTACAAAAGATTTTATTTATGGAGTTCTGGATATAAACTTATGATGTTTTAAGTGAATATTTTATTTAAATAAATTACCAATGCAACAAATGGGGTTTAAATTGGATCTCTAAATCTTCATATTCAAAGAAAGTAAATCTAAAATAATAGGTTTAATTTTAAGAGAATCACAAGTTTAAGTTCTGAACAAAAAAGTGAAAAATAGAGTCTCGAACAATTGAAACTAATAGTTGAAATGTCCTTCTTCATTAAATATTTTGTTTATATAATATAATCTAATTCTTTTGCTTAGTTTATTAGTTTTATCTTTAGAAACGTGAGATATCATTAGCCTAGGTGATGTCTCAGAGATGCAAGCGGATTGAGTTTTCATTGTTTTGAAAACCGTCCGCTGTCACCTATATTGTTCCAATTCACAAATGAATATATTTTTTTTAAATTAACTAATTAGTTTGACTTTATTTATTGTCTGTCAGCTTTCTGATTTTATTTACTTTATTCACAAAAAGTTTTGCAGAATCATATAAATAAGATAAAATAAAAAAAACTAAACCATTTTATATATTCAAAATAAGGCATTTTTTCGGTGAAACTGAACACCGCTTTAATCTTAACAATACAAAGTCAAATCAACATACAGAAAAAAAATTCGAATCAAATATAAAGAAAAAGAGATATAAACTGCTAATTGTTTTAATAATTTGTTATAATTAACAAAAGTAAAAGGATTATGTGTGGGGGGGGGGAGGGCGTTGCCCTATATATACATCACAAATTTATGGTTGTTGTTTTGACATTGAACTACAAATTTATTAAATAGTTTTAATATTTATTTTCAATAACCAACATCACAATATAGACTAAAAATAAATAGCTAAGGCTTCAATCAACTTTTTCATAAGATATTTTTTCAATAAAAATTATCAATCATAAAGATTAAAATCTACTCACCTCATCAATGTCATAAAGTTATTCAAAATCAAAAAACAATTTTCCAACATTTCCCATTTCATGTACTTCATAGCAATATCGTATATCCCATTTCTAATTACAAAAATAAATAGCTAAGTAATAATACGTGTTTTCAGTAACATTTTTCGTTTCTAATATAAAAACGATTTTCTACTTAAAATATCTTAATACAAATATATAAAAAAGTGAAATTTGTTTAATAATTTGACTTTCGTTGTCGTACTAGGTAGTCACACCCCTCCTTGAATTTTTATATTGGTTTTTGTGTCATTTAATAAAGAATTTTATATTAAAGTAGAAGAACAACCACAATGAGGAGTGCGTGTGTATCTCAATCAATTTCTTTTTCTCGGTTCGTATTTTTTTCTCAGATTATTATAACGAATTTTTATTATGAAAAAGTTTTAAGGGTTGGAGCTTAAAGTTTTTGTTGTTGTTTTTAACTTGCCTGCAAGTTATTTTTGATATAATCATCAATTTATATTCTATTGATCAAAAGTAGGTTGAATTTGTGTCAATATGGACGTGATTATATGTTCCGAAGGGTTTATTTTTTTCATAAATATATTCAAATTTCAAACAATGTTAAAAAATTGATGACTCATATGAAATCTTTACTAGAAGTTGCTTTTAGTTTTCTCACTCTTAGGTTGCCAAGCTACCCACCTTTAAACATTAATCATGATCAATACAAAAAATGTATAATTAGCAATAACTTCAAAGATTTTAATAAACTAGAACTGCCCATCTTGAGCTTTGTTAATATTTCTTTTATTTATATAATTTATCAAAAATTAAACTCTACAAAAAACAAAAACATGAGGAAAAAATTTAAAAACAACGTATACTAAAAAGTAAAAAATTAGTTGTGACAATTAAATCCATCAGTTAAATATGTAGATTTCAAAACTAATGACATCATTCACACAATACAATGTGATAAGAAATAAATATTTTTATTGTATATCTATTAAAGAATTTACTTTTTAAATGCTTAACACTTTTTACATTAGGTTTAAGACATGTAAAAAATTAATTCCTTATGTGTTAAGAATTACGCAAATTAGTTTGTAAATAATTTTCACAACAATAGAACCGAATGGAGCCTTCTTTTGATTTTCGAGAACGTAAGCAACTTTGCTAATGAAGAGATACGAGTTCTTTTCCATACCTGAGACTGCCCAGAATGCCTTTAAACTACTGACTGTCTCTTGGGGTCCCCGTTTTATTGATTTCTCTTCGTTTGCATTAATTGAACTTAGGGTTTGAGTGTAAATGCAAACTTGTTACTTGGGGAAAAGAGCCACAAGTATTGGCATTCCCACTATGAACGGAGTTAAAGATTTTGAGGACTGACTGTTGAACATGCTGAACAATGGGCTCCCAAGCAGCTGTCCAGTAAGACAAATCACTTAAGCCTTAAGGAACACCACAATCGGACTCTCAGATACACCGCTTTCCACGGAAGATTGAATATTTACGAAAGATGTGTTTAAGTTTCCCACAAAAATATAATATCACGAGATTACGTTTTCTTGTTTATGAACTCTGTTATTAGTTAGACGATCGAACCACATTTTGAAGTTTATGCAAATGGGTTTCAATAATTTTTCGGAACTAATAGTAGATGTTAACCTGAGAATATAATCTTTATGAAAACATAATGTGAATATGCTTTAAAGCAAAAATTTCGAATACTTATGAATGCATGTATGCAATATTATTACACTAGTCTTAAAGGTTGCTGTTAATCGCTTTAAAGAGATTTAAAAAATGTTATGCAAAACTACGGCTATAGTGTTGAGAGATGTTTGGTAACTAGTCGCTGTTTCTTAAAACTAATAAATTCGACAGGCGTTTTTACCCGATAGTTGGCATTTGTATCACGCAACATACAATTTGTGTAAGAAATTCAATGATTTTTTATAAAATCCTTTACATTTTCTTGTACGGATTCCATTAGTAAATTCGGTTGACCTTGTTGAAATTTAATTGTTACTATTAAACGGTTCAATGGTTTCTGGTTATGTCAAAAGCTAGTTAAAATTCAGACCCAACATCTCTCCCTAAAATTTAGCAAGTTTTTAGTACGAGTTGTCTAACCGAAATACTTTTAAAAAAATTGTATCGATTATTCATTCAAATATGTTGGTCAAACAGGGAGAAATTTTAAAATAAGAGCTAGAGAACATCTCGGGCTATTAAACATGCAATGTAATACTAATAATATAGTAATGCATTTAGAATTCAATTTTCAATATAAAATTGTTCTTCAAAGTTGTGCCATAAGAACTTCAATTTAAACAGAATTTTTATCCCCCGACTTCCCAATTCGAAAAATAACTGCTAATGAATGATTCATTAAAGTTTTTACTAACCAAGTTAACATGATAAAAGTAAAAAATCAACAAAAATAAATTTGAGAAACTTATAACAGATAGAAACAACAAGTAGTTAATTTCTACAACCCCACAAACATCCGTGCCAACTGATTTTAGGTATCGGTTGGATTATAACGCACGATTATTTATCTATTTCATTTTGCTAACATATGGCTAATGCTTCTTCTGCATTAAAACTTGCACATTATAGTAACTCGTGGTTAGTAATAACATCAAGATTAGATGTTGGATCAGTAATCAAACGCTCGTTACGTGGGTTGACATAGCTTAAGAGACCACCTCTAAAACAACCTCCTCTTCCCCTTATCCTTATCAAATTGGATAAGTAAGGCGTTAACAAAAACATCTATCTACTGATCTTATGATCGAGCTTTAGTATTAGACATTTGGATTGGGTTCTTATTTTGATTTATTCTACCGAGTACGTTTATACAACGTTTGATCAATTTCACTTCTTTGGCGTGTCATTTATTTGTTTTGTTTTCATGATTGTTGTTTTTATTAGCTTATTGACTTCTCAGAAGCCAAATTTCATAGATTGATGATCGCTTTGAGAGCTACAAAATGAATCAACACTCTAAAGCAAGCTTCATTTGTAGTGTTTACCTCTCCGATTATTTTGTAAGGTAATTTTCTTGGAGCATTGTTCACCATTGTGATAAAGGTCAGTTGTGTCAACCGGAACCAGACGACGAATTTACATTCAAACTATCTGTGCTATTTCTGGAGCACTTATAAACATCTATTTGTGCCGACATACTGTTGTGTTTTGTAACATATTTTTGGTAGGAGAGGTTTTTCAGGTTTCATAAAAAAAATATTTTTTTCCTTGGCAAAAACCAATGATAACCGATATATTTTCTATGTCTAATAACAGCATATAATACTTGATCAAGAAAAAGTGCATATGCAGTAGAAGGGTCAATCCAAACCATTTAATTCAGCAAAGTGGTTCCTCGGGCTCATTTATACGCGCACATCTTCTCGCAGATAGAAGATACTATTGAAATTGGGATTTTTTCACATAACGTCACGTACGAAGCCTCGAATTTTTGACATGGGACCGGTGTGATCGGTAGACAAGTCTGTTCGATCATCCCAGCCCTCATGGCCAGTAGAGATGTTGGTGCATAGAGATCGCTAGAGGTATAGTAGCCTACTTTGCAATTCCTGATTATAGTAAGGGTTCAGTCCCTGCTTTCTTCCTTTACCTCCTCACTAAACAACTAAACTTTTATTCATTCCATGGTACCTCTTTTTTCCAACTGCTACCGTGGTCTTAGAAGTCTGCATTTCCGCCATTTGCTTACCTCCGATTCCAGCTGCACCAGTTGAAGACTAAGACTAATACTAAGCCACTGAAGTATAGATGGAGTTCCTGCCAAATTTAGGAAATTTTATCTCTGTGGATGTATAAACGTTCACAATATGAATTTGTTTTAATGTTTTTAATTTCGTAATGTTTTTTTGTGTGTGTTTGTGTTTTATTATTTTTTTGTGTTTTGTTTGTAAATTTGCCTAGAACTTTCGACCTGTTTGAAGACATACTGAAACAAACAGTAACTCTGCGAACGTTGCAAGGGTATATATGAAAGAAGAAAAACTTTATTTCCGATGTTCAAACGATTTTTCATTGAACTGGTCGACAATTAAATTCCCAACATAGAATAAATGGGTCATATAATCTCATGGTTTCACTTGTGATGCATACAAAGATGCATACAAAAATATTAACAATCCACAACATTAAAAACAGAGTAGCTGGTCTTCACATGCAGGGTTGGAATATTCTGCATAAAGAGAGCCCTGACCAGCACCTGCATCATACAAACGTTTTAGTATGCATTTTCTGACTGAACTATCTTCAGATGATTTAACCGTAGGAATGCTTAGTTACTGAACAGCTACGGAGAAAGGGCGGATATTCATTGTGTATGCCTATTTTCTGTACGACACCATTAGTCCCCTCCACAACCTCGGCATTAGTGCTCCAAAGGGCGGCTCATAGTCTGAAACAGCAATTGGTATATCGCAAGATAGGATAAGATTGGTAGTCGAACAGGTTCTCTTTCAATCCAGCAACTCCCAATAGAGGCACCCAGAATACTGCAATGTCTCCAATATGTTCACTTAATAGTTGAACCAGCAAATCACCGAATTTGTTAAATCTAATCCGGTCAAACTTCAGGCTAAATGTGGGACATCATTATATGAGTAAACATATGGTACGGCTTCGAGTAGAAAATGATCCAACATACCGTTTTGTCTTGAAGAGGATGAAACAGTGGCTCCGAAGCGACATGTTAGTATTGAACTATCTAAAGATAGAAGATTTCTGCAAGCCAGATCATTCAAAGCTATTGACTTTTTTCAAAAAGGTCTATGGAATATGAGGTTAAGGGACTGCTAAGTCATGTGCTATGACTACATGGGTCGCCTCGTCTTGAAAAAAATGGCTAACTTGTGTCATTACTGTTTGTAATACTTTCAATTTAAAACTAGCTTATTATCCCTAACGCGATCTTTTATATACAAGAAGAAACAATAGCGATAACTCTACAAAATTCTAGAACTATTAACTCTAAAAATTCTAGAACTATAAACAACAATAACATGATCTTAAAAAGTTTACACTTAGGTGTGAACTATCTCCATGTATTCTATTTAATCTATATTCACCTACGTTTTATTTAGTTTTCTTATTAGATAACTACAATTTCCTGTTGCGTTATATTTTGTTTTTGTTATTTATTCAGGTATTCTATTTTTATTTTTCAGAACGATGTTCTTTTGTCGTCACAATATACAAACATTTACCTTTCTTCTAGGAAACCTAATATATTTTCTAGGAAGCAATTAGTTCGAACAGATAACAATCAGTATATTACATAATTTAAACTTGTGTTAATTGTTGTTAAACGTTTTAGTTGTTAAACTAAACTAATTTTTCATTACAAATCAAATAGCTTTTCACTAAATTCTACATTTGCCGAATTCTATTTAGATAAATTTTTAATTAGATAACTTTTATTTTGTAATAAAAGTCCCCAGAGGACCTATACTAGGTAAATTGTTTGATGAAATTCAACTTTTCACATCTCCCCTGCTTACCCTTCTTAATCCTATCTCAATATCCAAAAAATAATTTGTTTTAGTTTTAATTTTATTCTTAATTTAAAGTTTTATAGCAAAACTATCTCCAAACACGAAATCATTTCTATACATCTTAATTTTTATTCGTATTCTTATAAAAAAGAACATATTACATAAAGAACACAAAACTATTGTTAAAAACATTAGATTAAATGAATGTGACATGACACTGAATGAAAGGAAACTATTATCATGCAAAGTAGTTTTAGTTGTATGAAAATATCTCAATATCCATTTTGTATTAAACGAAATACTTATATATATGAAGGAAAGATCAAATGAGTAACATTCCGATAGATTGAATAGTTTCACAACATTCACTTGTTAATATATAAAGCTAAGGTATTATCAACCACTACTCGGGCATAGACATCGGGAAAAAGGGCATGGCATGATAGAATAAAATGTCAAAGGAAAAGAAAATAACAATAAGAATTATCCTTTTTCTTTATTTTCTTGTTTTGTTAATGTTTCTTTTTTTCTTTGTTTTCTCGTCTTTTTCCATATAAATATATAAACTCAATGACAATATTATAGTAAAAATACTAAAAGGAAACTAAACACATTCTTCGTTTTGAAAATAAAATCATCAATGTCACATTTAACGACCACAATTTTTTTATGTTTTTCAATGGGATCTCTCGTGGGGATACAAATTGTAATAGTGAAATTCTATTTTATATACAATATTGTTATTTCTTTTCTTTTTCTCAAAAATAAGATTGTTTTCTTATTAAAAGAAAAAAGTTGAATTTATTCATTGTGTGGATATATCTTTTCATATATTTTTTTGTGATGATCCTCATTCAAACTGAGTGTTTTGTTTGAATTTTAATTTTTCGTTTGTAATGGAAATTGGTTTAAATTAAATGTTGGAAGGGAATTGGTTTAATTGTTATGTCGAAAATGAAAGAAAAGGGTGATGATATAGCGAAAAGTTACAATGGTTGTGATGACCGTGATATTATATGTTAGGAATGTTTCAAGAATTATGATATAAAATTTTTGACAATTTAATTGAAAGAAACGGAACGTAATGTTAGGTAAAATATTTAGGAAAATAAAGAGCTTACATTTATATTGTTGTTTGATATACTGAATGAGCAAATCACTCACTCTAGCATAAATTACTTTACTAATATTAAAACTAATAATAAAATTTACATTTGATTGATTAAAAATTTTCAACTTTATCATAATCAAAAAACACTAAAAAAATCTCATTACAATTATCAACGAGTCACCGAACATCAATTTTGATCACAAAACTTTAATTTAAAAATATATTTATATTTTTATTCATCGTTATTTTAAATTACATATAATAAACAACATCGAAACCATCGAAATTGAAACAAAACCAACAGCCAATTTTTTTCCTGTTCATGGTTAATCGAAAATATATCTGACTATCACGTCAGATGACAATAAACAAATAAATGAAACGAGAATATCACATAAAAAAAATACGTTCGAAACTAATTAACTGTCACTCAAATCTCTGCTTGCCAGACTTTGTTGTTCGGTTTCAGTTTAAACAATTATAAAAAAAGATTTTCTGTTTCAAACATAAACAAACACAGAACTTCAAGAGTGTTGAATGTGTTGTGACGGAATGTTGATTATTTCATTGTGATTTAAATAAATAAATAATTTCTGGTTATATATCGCAATTTAAATTTTGGTTTATTTATACAAAACAAAATTACATAAAAAAACAATTCAAACTTCAAACCAAAACAAAAGAACAACCTTTTCAAAAAAGCTTTGTCAAATCTTCAATTTTCTTGAACGGAATAACCAAACAGGGAAACGATTTTCGATCTAATTATAAAAGAAAAGCATCGCCGTTCAATTTTGAATTCCAAAATCAAAACTGTTTTGAAATTGCAACTTTTAACAATAGTATAAATATCAGTAGTATAAGGTGAATGTGCTTGAATATCGGAAGTTCTGTGAATTAAAGTTCGAAATACAGAAGTTCGACTGGTCAAAACTATATTACAATAACTAGAAACACTTTTGGTGGTTTAATTTAACCCAAAAATTACTCAAAATGGTTAACATAATTGGAAATGCACCGTATGAACTGTTTGCTCATACCATATTATTTTATTTACTTTAACTAAATTCAGCAAAAGAATTGTATTAGAACTAATGAAGAAGTAATGAAGAAATGATCAATAAAATAAGGTCCTTTTCCGAAAAAAAAACCGCTTCTGTTTCTTATATTCTTCAATAGAGGTGCATTTAAGCAGAATATTTCAGCTATTACAGGACAGGAAGAAATGTGAGAAAATTGAAAATTCAAGTCATGAGATTATTAAACAACCAACAACCATACATTAAGGTGAACAAGCAATCTCTTGATGAACAGAAGAGATAAAATATAAAAATAACAAAATAAACGTAGGAAATAGTTGGAAGAATATTTTGGAAAAGTTATTTCTAATAAGAAGACAGAGCCGGTCTAGCAATTCCAAAAAATTCAAAATGCTAGCATTTTTCTGCTCACTGTAAGCTACCAGGTGAGATCGCAGGTGGTGGATAGCGAATAACTCTGTACGATCCGTTCGCTATAATGGCTGTCCCTAAATAATCAATAACGGGCTTTAAACTAAACACTCCTCTAATCTTCTCCGCGTAAGCCCATTTTCCCTTTCTCACTTTTATCTTAATTTTTTTTTTCACTGGCCTGGAATATGGTGTAACAAGTTCCGCGCTCGGATCTGCTATCCTGGAACTTAGTCAAATAACTCTAACGGTTAATCCGGATACCTTGTGACCTCCGAAATAGTCCAGCATTGTTTGTATATACGCGTATCTCTGTTCAGATTAACATCTTTTTATCCGCAACTTGTGGGAGCCGAATGGAACAAAACAAAAGCAAAAAACGACAAGAAAAAACTTGTAAAAGTCAAAGAATTCAGGAAGTTCGAAGTAACAATCTCAATAAGCCTGGATCATAATCCATGTCCAAGTGGAGTCTCTAAGGTTAAGGCAACTGTAGTACCAACCGTCAGCAACTTGGATCACCTAGCAGATGCATAACCCTCAAGAAAATGCTTTCTCAGTGCAAAACCGAAAAACTCTTTCATTGAGCGTAAAAATGCGATAAGAAAACTGCAAAAAAAAATCAAATTTCTATCGCAGTACGCTCAGAAAAATAACAAGCCTCAATTGGGTCAACACACCTATTGGATGAAGCTGAGAATTTTTCATCGATTCTAGCAGGATGAGGAAGTGAACTTGGCCAAAAAGGCAAAGGTTCATCCTTCTAAGACGTTTAATGGCATGTTAAAATGTAACTTCTGGCGGTTATATATAACTAGGTACGAAAACGGACAAATTACTTATGAAAAACAGATTATAGTGGAAATTCTGTAGGCAACCACTTTCCGCTCAATCCTTAAGTTGAGCTCTGGTCCATCACCTAACTATAGGAATGCAGCATGACATCATCGATTCTACAGACTGATAGCATGCTAGAACCATCACTCGTGCTCTACAAAATACCCTTAAATGCCTTGGAGGAGGTTTGACCGGCCGCAACTCTAGGACCTACAGTCCCGCGCACTCCAGGACCTGATATCAACATACGAGTTAACGTGAGATATCACATGCCACTGGCAATAGCAGTGAGATATCAGTAGCCAAGATTATATCTTAGGAGTGCTGGCGAATGAACTGTATTCAATCAAACGGTAGCATTCCCAGTTTTACTTATCTTGTATTCCTTTATGATGGCACTTTGTTGCTTCAAATTGCTCTATGTGTGGGCTTTAATCGTTGAACAAGGCAGTGCGTCACATGATCGATGAATATGCCCCTAGCTAAGTTATTGAAAACCCCATTTAAGTTTCGTTCCTATACAAGTTTTAAAAAAAATTACTTTTTATCTCTTATTCTATTTTATATTTTATAAAATACTGGCCTAGTTCATGTTTATACATAATAAGATTTAATGTGTACAGTTATATCTACTTTTAAAAACAACAATGATTTGCGTCCATCGGAATTTTAGCACGCATGTTGTGAAAAAAAAAGAAAATAATTGAAAGATTGGAAAACGCGGTAGGGGGCTTTTTACAACAACTTATCGTTGCTAATAACAGTGAGTGGCACACCTGGCCATCTCTAATGGAAATATATCTAACGGTTGATGAACCATACAACTAAACATTTATAGCAAGGGCAAAACCCAAACTGCCACGGCAGTAGCTGAGTCTTCGTTAAAGAAGCCTCTTCCTCTTTGAAGGACTGGCTCAGAAACGGAGAGGAAGTTCCTGGTAAACTCTTATACCAATTTGGACAGCGGAGAAAATGCTGCAGTAAAATATTCGTTTGTCAGTCATGCATCCGAAGAGTTGTTACGACGGCCTATTTCGAGTTGTACTCTAAAATAAGAATATTGACTTTTAAAGAAACTCTCCAATGATTTGATAATTTATTTCGGTTCCGGCCTTTAAATTTAAACAAAAATAAAACATTTTTTTTAGTTAATTGCTTTGTTGCGTTACACAATATCAATTAATAATACATGTTTCCGTCTTTATAAATGCTGAGCATTTTTTTTGTAAAACTAAGTCTTAGAATTACATGTAGGCATAATACGGTTGTTTAAATTTATGGAAGGTAGAATTATTGTATGTAGTTGTAGAAAAATTGTTTCTTGAGATGATGTATGGAAATCGGTTGACTAGCATTTATATCGAGATGAGATGGATTTTAAATTAGTGTACAATGAAAAAAATAAACAAAGAGAAGTAAGAGATGGAGAATCTTACTATACATAATCGATCAACTGTTGGATTGGGATGATTATGTAATTTTAAATCAAAATGAACTAAAATTTTTAGATTATATTGGCATAAATATAAATTCTTTCATTGATTATGGATATTTTATATCCGAAACGCGTCTGAAATTTATATATTTAAAAAAAGTAGTTTGAAAAATAATATTACTGTTTAATTATTAAATTTAATAATTGATAAATTCGAAATAACTTTTTGCCAAAAATTTCGACAGCAAGTATATTGATAAAAGCACGAGGCCGTAGGCCGAGGGAAACCTAGATTTCTATCTGTATAAGGCGGGGAAACCCTCTCATTGGTTATGAAGTGTGATTCAGACTTCGTGATTGAGACGCGAGCGGCTTTCCTACATGCATTGTATTTGCATTGACGGAAGTTTTCATGGTTGTTTTCGTTTTCCCTTTAAACGTCGTTTCTTGTACTCAATCCATGATCATCATCTACAATGGTTTCCGTTTGAAAATTGTCACGAAACAGTTGTGTGCTATTTCCCAATGTAATTTCTTGTATTCAATTTGTAATCGTTAATCGCTATCAAATCATCATAAAACAGTTGTACATTATCATTAATACATAATCGCGCTATTTTCATGTATAATTCTTACAATCGTTTCGTAATCGATATTTTTTTGTAATTCTTTTCCAATTTTTTTAATGCAAATTAGTGATACAAATTCTTTAGTGGGTTTTCAGTCATTAAAATATGCTACCAGTTAATGCTACCATTTTTTATACTATAAATAGAACGCGAAAGATAGCTTCTCTCTCTTATTTCTTCAGTCTTGTGTAATTTATTCTCTCGTGAATATCAAAATTTTTGCTATTTATTTTGAATTCACGTATTTTCTCTTAAATTTAAGTAGATAAATTTTTAATTAGATTCAATTGCATTAGTTTAATTAGTATACTTTTTTTATTATATCAAATTAGTGCAATTTAGAAAAATAATTCATATGTTTGTACTGTTAAAAACAGAAAAAAATCCCTTATTCTATCATTCGCGAAATAGAAATCACCTGTTATCTGACAGTTCGTGGAAATAAAATGAAAAAAAGTCACAAACTTATTTGTTGAGTGTAATTTTTTCTGTGATTAATGTTAATTTATTTTGTGAATAGTGTTAATTTAATTTGTGATGCATGTTAAATTATGTTGTAATACCAAGGCAGAGTTATATAAATCAATTTTTTTATTACAATAAGTCTTCCATAACGCAATTATATTTGTTGAGTAAATTCATAAAGAATTTTTAATTAGAATCCACCGAAAAACTTTTCTCGGCCTATATTGCGTGAAAATTAGTTAAATTTGCATGCTTCAAATAGAATCTACTAGAAATCTCTGATCATAAATTTAATGCTAACATTGATTACGGAGAACACCTTGGTGAAATTTGGTCAAGGTTAATTAGCTACATTAATAAACAAGGAAGCAAATTTAAATGGTAGTAAAATTAATATAAACTGTTGTTTTTTGTAACTCAATTGGATATTGGCTTGAGTTTAAGTTACCTGTTTAGCGTTAATTAATAATAAATGCTAATATAAATAAAGACCCTACCTTCAAAATTGTGGGTAATTAAAATAAAAAAAATAATAATTAATAAAATATAACCTTTGTGAAAGTTGGACAATGGTAACTAGCTCCATTAATAAACACGGAAGCAAATTTAATTGATAGTAAAATTAAAATTAAAATGATAGTGTAACTCAAAGGGATATTTGCTGGAATTTTTATTTTTAAATAAGTTACCTGTTATGTTTTAAGTTTCAATAAATTCAAAAATAAATAAAATTCAATGAATTCAAATTTGTGTGCAATTACTTACAACATAGCAAAACAAAAGTAGCGCCGCTTAACGTTGAGTGGAAAATTGTTATGTAGTGGCTTGCAAATCGAAAAGAGAAAAGAGAAACAAAGGGCTTGTTTGTTTGGTCGAAATCGAACCAAAAAAGGCAATCCGGCAAATTTGGAAAACGAACGAAAGAAGGGGAAAGCCAAACTAATCATACACAACCTCCTGTACTGGTGTTATATGAATTGAAGTGGAATCAGTGCACTCTATTATGCAGGACTGAGATTGGAGGCTAGAAGAGGAGGACCGGTTACCAGACATGAGGTGAGTCATTTTTCAGTATTTTTTATTTATTTAAATATATTACCTACACCTGAGAATGGATATGTATGCGGGGGTATGAGTGCGAGTGTGTATATGCGTGGATGGGGAGGTGCCTGTGTGAGAACATGTGGTGCATGCGCGTATGAGTCAGAGGAGAAGGTGGTAGATTAAATAAGTTTTTTTTCCACACAACAATGATGTTTACAGTTATCATAGGTAGCAAGGACTACCACCATTTTTTAAAATTTTATTTTAGTTTTTATCCTGTTTTAATCCGATTATTTCCATGACACCAAACCAAGATCTACCGTTATTTGTGGATTTTGGTATTATAATTTGATTTAATGTAAGTGGTTAATAATAATTGATGTTGGGATTGTTGACTTTGCGCAGATAATGGTTAATAAATTGACCTTATTATTAATTGATTGTAATATTATTTGGTAATGATGATGTAGGTGTTGGTTTGGACAGGCTAATCATTTGAGTGTGGAAGCGTCTATATCTTGTATGGGATATCCTACCGTGACCGGATGTTACACCACACCGACTGGAACTTGTGTTATGGGATGGACGTTGTCACCATGTACATTGGGAATGCGTTGAATTGGGTTATCATTTGATATCCCTGATAGAATTCTGCCAGATAAGAAATCACCATCAGTGCCAGTCGTCCCCAATTTATTGGTGAATCACGCAATAACATCAAACCGATACATGACATAAACATACTTTAATTCGTAACATATCGCGGGTGTTGTGTTACAAAAAAAGGGGAATTCTGTATTATTGCTTTTTTACAGATCAGCAAATGGACCTAATATAAAAATGTATTACTTTATAAACTAATAATCGGGAAAGCGATAAGTGATAACAATTTACAGTAAAACAAACAATCGATATTTTTCTTAGTTCTATTTGTGCATTCTAAATTGTAGTCGCGCGGGATATTTACTTTTAGAAAACTTACAATAATAGTTACCACTTTTCCATGAAATTATTTATGAATTTAACCTATTAAAACAATAATCGAATAAATAATTCAATCACTAACGGGAACTTTCCACCTTAATTAGAAATCAACTTAAAATTATTTTACAGTTATGTTTGGTTAGAATTTTACCCTCAAATACCGCCATTGTTTTATAAAACATATCAATGAAATCTCTATGTGGTTGGATGTTGAAGTGGAAGTGAAGGATGAACATTTTGCAAGGTTTTGCAACTTATGGGCATGGATGTAGGTATGGGTGATTGTGGGCATGTGTGTGTGAGTGTGTGCGTGTGTGTATGTGGGTGAGGGTGCGCGATTGTATGCGGGGTGAGAGTGTGAGAATATGTGAGTAATTGTGGGGTTGGACGGGGTGATCGCGGTTCTTTTCACGTAAGTGGGTCGCCAGAGTCTACGCTGGTCACTTGTTTTTTTTATACATCCGCTTGTGTTATCATGTGTCACGCGTACATTACAGTATTTGTGCTGGAGCAGCAGGAGTTCTTTCTCGATCCCATAGATTGCAGCTAGTTTGGGGCTATTAATACAACCTCGCTAGGTTCGCGACCTGCTATGCCGATTCGTTGTTATTCAACGAAGCAGCGCTTTATTACAACATCAGTCTGTCATCTTTCCTTCTCAAAAAACTGAAAAAGTGATTGACACTTATTTTCATCAAATCATTGTAAAGATAAAGTCGTGAAAACGGCTCTGCATTCTCTAGAACGCAACATCAAATTTAAATAAATAAAGACTACACTCTGACCACTTTCTTGGATATCAAGCGACCGTTCACTTACATACTACGTGAAGTTTTCACAGAGGCACTGACGGAACTTGATGTGGAGGAATCCTTGGTTGTGTTGATTGAACGAATGGTCCTCTGCAGAGACATCAACACTGTGCCAGAAAAATTCACTCACAACCGAAATTCCAGTCCTCAAGGGGGAGTCCTGTCTCCGCTTCTGTAGAATTTGCAGTTAACTGCACCAAAGATCGCATGTTATTGTGGGATCTTGTGTTAAACGGTTTGTATAAGTTATTGTGACAGATATTGTAATGCCTAGTAACACATTTAAAAAAAAGCAGCATAATTTCAGAGCTGGAAATAGAGGGTTTCAATTTCAGTATCGTGCAAATTTCCGACTACGTTAAAAGAGCAATTGCAAAAAGCCCTTGCAATCACATTGACATGGGCCAGAAAAAGAATGACTAGAATTATACCTGCAAGAACAAAACCAGTTCTTTGCACCAGGAAACATATAGGCCCCTGAAATCAGCTCCATCACCCTGGAAAGGTGTGGTTTTGTACTTATAGAACGAAGCAAAAGGCCTAGGTAACAAATTGGTTAGGAAACTAAGCTAGAAACCAAATATTAGGGAAAGAACAAAACAAAGCGACAGTAATACACAGCTCATGTGAAAAAAAATATGGGGAAAAATGAGGTCTCGCACCCCTAATATTCCAATGGCTGTACACCTCTGTGATCAAACCGATCTTAATATACAGTGTGATCATATAGTGGACTGCACTGTCCTAGAAAGAACTCCTAGACTATGCTTTGAAAGGAGTTTTAGTACTCTCATACCAATCATATGCGATGAATGAAGCCTTTGCATGGTGGAAGTATAGTGGAATATTAAGCAGAGATATCAACATCTATGTGGATATCAAAACTGCATTAAAATCCGTAGATGCAGTAGCAACGACGTCCAAAGTGACAGTATGCAACCGCTCATCTCTGAATTGATGGCAAAGCTTTTTGCTTTCTATATTATATGGATGCCGGGTCACAGAGGCGTTAGGGGCAACTGTCTAGCGGATGCACTTTCTTCTCAAGGGACTGAACTGGATCTTCTACAAGAAAAGGAAGATATGGGTTGGTCGCTTGTCTCTCTCAAACAAATAACTTATGAAAGCACTACCTACATAACCGAAAACTGGTGGTCAAATACCAGAACCTACAAAATAAGCAGGCAAATCTGGTTCAGATTAGAATTCCATTGGTCTAAAAAACTTATATGCATGAATAGACAGGATATTGGTTCTTTGGTAGGACTTATCACTGGTCACTGTATCCTTGTAGATCACGCAAAAAAGCTTTGCTTTCTCGCCAATGACTTCTGCAGAAGCTGTAAGGATAAGGAGGAGGAATTAACAGTGTTCCATTCATTTTGTTCGATTCCAGTACTGGCCCATTTACGGCAAACTCATTTTAAAACGTATTTGTTAGTGTTAGTTTGCAAAAGCATTGTTTGAATGATTTTTTTACAAAAAGAAGTTCTGGGAATTGTTTTAGGTAAGAAATTGGCTCTTTTTGCTGTAGAATTTTTAGATAAATAATATCCAAGAAGATTAGCTTTTTTTGGGGTCAATAACAGGCATATCTCTATCAATAAGGCGAGGTAGAGAATACTTACAAAAATAACCTTGGATAGCCTTAACAGCTTTGTAGACATTGCGTAAACCAGTGGGGTGCGATTATTTTTCCGCATCTATTAGTCGCCTACAAATATTTCTCTCTATTCGGTACTATCTAAGGTTTGTTTTGTTTTGTTTTGGTTAAACTTAAAAAAAGCCTTTATCTTAACTGTAATTACGTTCTTGGACTGTCAAAGGAATTATCTGCGAATATCCTCAACCGTTTTGAAAAAATTTAAAGTCGCTATGTTTGGGTCTTTACCAGTAAGACAGTTTTGTTTTCAAGGAAACCATTTGCAAAAAGCTTGTAAACTCTGCCAATCCACAGCTTTATAGTTTGTTTATTAAATTGACGTATTACATCTTATTTGCATTTTTATATTGTGTACGTTCCTTATATTTATTTTAGAAGATGTAAAAAATTAATTCTTTACATGTAAAGAATTACCTAAATTCCTTTTTGTAAAGTATTTGCACAACACGTAAAACTTAAGAAAACTGTAAGTTCTAAAAAGTTAAGATTTTGAACTAGTTATTAAGATAGTAAATTTAAGGTTGAATTTTTCACAAAAATGAAAGGTTGGTGATCTTTACTGAATGAAAAAAATGCCAAAACGCCATTAAAAGCCATAAAACACCATATCTGATTTAGACCTATAGCAACCTTTAAAAGATGACATAATGAAAGATCGAACTATTTTAAATAATTGCTTACCCACAATAAAAGATGGTCCGACTGGCGTTGAAAAACTATCAAAACAAAGGAACATAAAAGCAAATAGAAAACACAGTCATAAACAAATTTTTTAATTATACAAGATTTGCGGAGTGTAAACAATTGGCTAAAACCTAGTGCAAAGATGATCGTGGTTAGAAAGGCCGCAAAGATTTCTGGAAATTCAAATTCATGATAATTTTAAAATAAAATTGCAAGAGAACGGCTCATCTGTTTTAAGTGTATGGAAAGGTAAACTGGCTTATCGAAAAAATAACATCAAAGCTTTGCTAAGCTAATTAAAATTTTAAAATATTCATAGCCCGATTTATTGACGCTATATACAAAAAACAAGGTAATGTTCACCATATGCAAAAAAATGGATTAGTTTTTTTGATTAAATTTTGTTATATGAAGTGATATATTTGAAGATGGCATTAGATATTTTTTAAATTTTTTTTATATCGAGTTTTAATTTCAAAATGGCACTGTAAGTTCACGATTTTTTCTGTGCTCAAAACCAAGCAGGCTTACAATATCGAGGGTTTTGGGCACATTTAAAAAATTAATATCTTTAACCAAAACCAAAATCTTTCTTTTAATTTTGACATGTTTTAGAATAAGGTGGAAACTTTCAAAAAAATGCCTGACCTACGGCATCAGCACCATCTTTAAACAGTTAATAACTATTTAATAAATATTTAGTAAAATAATGACATTTACATAACAATGAAACAAAACAGTTTTTTCAAGTCTCAAGATGAACCACTATCGCAACAAACATTATGTGCATGGTGCACGAGTCTATTATGCACATTTCGGGCACTTTTTAATATTAATAATTTTGAAGTTTTTTTTTAAATATTCTAGTGCATATTTTAAATTTAGTTGAATTTAAGCTTCATAATTGTGTTCTAACTTCATACCTATTTGTTTTAATTTAACATTTTTAAATCAGGTAAACAAAATGTACAAAAGATGATACAAAACGTGCCTAGAACTTTCAGGCATAATTAAAAAAATATTTTGTGTATGACTTTTATGACTAGGTAGGATATTCTAATACGTTATGAATCTTTCAAAGACTAATATTTTTGGTAAGGTCATTACGACAAATGTCGTATTTTTTTTAATGAAAAAATATCAGAATTCAAAAAATTAAAATATTTAGCTTACATATAAAAAATAATATTAATTTTCCCCATTTTTCTTAATATTATAAAAAAATAAATATAAATATCAGTAATCAACAATGCAAAATGACAAAACAAAATATATTAAATAAATACAAAAATTTTTTTGAGTCAATAAAATAAATTATTCAAAGTGCCCGTTTGGTTTTAGTGTTTGTTTTCATTACTTTCACAAAAAAATTCATACGCACATAATTTTAGATGAAAGTAAAATAAAAATCATCAATTTATTATTACGAAAATCATATTGTCTAATAAAAATTTTAAATGTAAACAATTATTTTAGAAAATGCTTTTTCACTCTCCATTTTCTTTATTATTCTTATCATTTGTAAAACATGTGGCTAACATTTGTGTAAAAATATGTGCTAAGGCGTTTTACGACATGTGCACGGTATGGTGCACATCATGTGCATGACATGTATTATGCACAATTTGTGCACGGAGATTTTGTTACATGCACAATTAATTAACGTTTCATGCACTTTCTTCAAAATTGTTTTACAGGTATGCTTTGTTATTTATCAACCCAACCTCTTAACGATTTTACACCAAATATAATTTAATTTACTTCAAAATATTTTCCTTTTGCTCGAATGCAAAACAATAAAAGTATCGAATGAAGAAAATATGGAAAAATATTGAAATCTTGAATTGTTTTTTTCCCATTTATGTTATTGTATTAAAAGTTAAGTGAAAATTATTATTTTTTTTTTGTATTTTTCTTCTTTTAGATTGAATTATTGTTTAAGATTTACAAAAGAAATTGAATTCATGATATTTTATTTATTAGTTTTGTTTCAGTTATATTTTTGTTGGTTGATAGGTCACGATTTAATATTTTTTTGTTATTATATTTGTAAGAATATTTTGAATGGGTGAAGCGAGTTCATTTGGTTACAGAATTTTATTACAAATACAACAATCAAAAATAAGTTCTTGGAAACTTTTAGAATTTTAAATATTATTTTTAAGAAAAATAAAACTTATTTTTGTTATCATTCTTTTAAATCGATAAATAATTTATTTACAGAAAACCGAGTTTTATAATTAAAATTCGTTCAGGTGAAATAAATATATCTAGATCAATTATAACGGATGGTTGATAAATAGATAGTCTGAATTCAACTTTGAGTTAAAAATATTTCAACTTATTCAAATAGTTTTTATGATAAAGATGTTAAGTTTTCCACCTCAGCGAAAAAAAAATCTAAGCTGATTAAAAATTCCGCAGAAATAGTTAAAACTTACAAAAACTTTTTCAAGATTGTTCAAGAATCGTTTGATAACAACAATTCAAAAGAATTTTTTTTGTTTTGATAAATAAGAATAGTAATCTTACAATTCAATTAATAATAATTCACCTTCGTGTTAAGTGTGAAGGTGAAAAGATTTTTTAAAGTTTTCGTTTTGTTTTGAGGTAGGTATAATTGAATTTAATGTAAATTTATATTTCGATTATTGATGTGAGGTGTTTGAAGGTTAAATATTATATTGCGAATATAATTGGATGGTTTTTAGAAAATTAATCAACATTTTGCGATTGTGTGGCATTTATTGTAGTGATTAAATGTGAGAAATTATATTTATAATCGATTTTTAATAGTAAGTTCGAGCGGCACCAGTTGTTATGTATATAAGCCTGTTTGCATTAATATTCAATTCAATTCAATATACAACATATACTTACTAACTTATCGAAGATAATTATTTGATAGAAGCCAATATGTTTACCTGTAAAAAAAGAAAACAATGTTAATAATAATTAAAGTTTTATTTAAAAAGTTTTTTTGTAATTAATTAAAAATCCAATAGCAGCCATTAATTTGAGCTAACAGTAATTATTAATTAATTATTAACGGGTATACCAAATTAAAAATATTAAAATCTGAAAATTAAAAATATTGCATTGTCTTTCAAAAAGTACCATATGTAACGAAACGTCCAACGTGACGTCCAACTGTCAGACGTTCGTTAGATCCTGGAAGGAGCGTGAACCTAAAATCCTGAATCTGGTCTGAGCCATACCAGGACACGAGCAGATAAGATGGAGAACCGTTTCGTTTTCATTGCAGCTGCGACAGTAACCATGGGAGAACAAACAAAGGCTGTTCGCATGTTGACCTATAAAAAAGTGTTCCAATTTGACCTCCAAAATCTTGCTGATACCTCTTCGATTTACTGATATCAGTGGATTAGACCAGAAACGGTTCAGTACAGACCAGATCTGCCTGACCATATTACACAAGTGTTGTTCTCTGACCATTCTATATTTCCACCTTTCCTCTTTTTAGAGTAGCAGTTTGCTCGAAGTAAGTGGTACTCTCACCTCAGCCATACTTGGTGGCAAAAACCAGGAAATGCCTTACCGAGCGTGTTTGTTGACTCAAATTTCTCGTTATACCGAAATTCCCTGGTACTAGGGAATTCAACTAGTCCATTTTTATAGGCCTTTTTTTATAGCTGCAATATAAGATGCTTAATTGATCAGGTAGACGAAAAGGCAGCTTTAGATTTGGTGCTTTCTAAAAATCCAAAACCAACCATCACATTCATTTTCGACCGGGCCGTGTAAAAGTTGACAATAACTTTTTTTTTTTTTTTTTTTTTTTATTTTAAAAAGAAATTTTGTCCTTATCGACCTATTTGTTTTATGACATAGTTTTTTTCTTAGTTATAATCAAACTAATTTTATACATTTTAAGTTGAAAAAATTTTTAGTATTCTAATCTAGTACACATTTTATATTATAACCAAAAGTTTTTTGTGTTTTTAAAGATATATTATCTCATTTTTCATTTTATGTACCATAGTGCCTGAGGATGAAAATAAAAAAATTTCGAAATATTGCAGAAAAAGAAATAAAAGTGTTTTTTAATTAATTTCTGTAAATCTGATGACCTTGAATCTGGTGCTCTGTATAAAAAGAGACAAAACCAAAAGTTGTTGACAATAACTGTATGTTTGTATAATTCACTTTCCCAGTCCTCTATGGAAGGAATAGAAGTCGTGAAGCCAACTGCCGACGATGATTTCGGCATGGGAAAGTCTGTGGTCAAAGTGTGTGTACTCCTTAGAGTTTCACTATTGTACTATAATGCGGACCTCTGAATTTTCATCAAGAGTGTCTGTTTGATCTTTTTATTTAGGGTCGGCCATCGAACCATACCCCATACAGCAAAATTGGTCAAACTATTAAGCTGTATATCCACTGTTCAACATGGGGCTCAAGATCTCATCCTCTTCCAAGCGTACTTTTTCATGAGTACACCTTTAAAGTCGCTTTCATTACTCTTTCGAGATTGTTGGGTTCCATATTAGTTTCCTATCCGTAGTGAGCCACAAGCAATTAGTCTTTTTAGTGACACTCAGGCAGATTCCGTTGAGAGGTGAAGCATCACAATAAGGAAAGTTTACGCTTCCTAGAGAAGAGAACCAATTCCAATTTCTGTGAATTTAATCCCAGTTCACTGCTATCGGTTCATTTGGTCCATACTTTGCATTAGATCCCAAAGAGTACCAGAGTATTTTGCGAATCTTCTTACGAACTTGCAAGTTCAGTATTCACCGATACAGCTCTGACAACCCTGCTTCTAAGAAGCGGGTCAATCCAGCTGACCCAAATCCAAAAGTGAATGTGTGATCGCCACAGGACTATAGATGGTGAAGGCTTCCTTAATATCACAGAAAAAAATCAAAGAATGTATTCATTACAGTTACAATTACATTACAATTTCTCAATTAGACGTATGAAGGAGTGCAAGGCTGTTTCGGCTGTTTCAACAGACTTGCCTTTGTAGAATGCCTGTTCTGATACTGACAACCTTGTAGTTTCGATTGAACCTCTCTGTACAGTGTTTTCAAGAGAAAAGATGAGAGAATAATGGCAAAAGGTCTTTGGGATTATAATGACATCACTTGCATATCCTTAGGTATGAATAATACATTTGACTCGGTTCATATACTATAAATATAACGTAGTACAAGGCAGTTCCTAAAAACCAAAAACAGCCAGGGGGTGGATAGGTTTTTTGTATTTTCTGACTTAACTTTTTTATTTTTTATTTAGCGTATGGTTTTTTTTTGTGACACATTAAAAATTAAACTTAAAAATAGGTAGACTCTTCTATGAAATCTACCTAAAACAAAACATGGATACACATTAAATGAACTTACAATCGATTTGATTGCGCGTCTTTTAAGTAAAAATTAAAAAGTAAAATATTTGAACATTGGGCAGTACATTTGAACATTAGATGTTGACATCGAGCGAGTCTATCCATGCTACTACATCGGGCGTTGCCAAATGGATGTCTGAGATGTTGCCATTGTAACGTCGTATTGGACACACAGTTGCAATGTGTTTTATAGTTTGTTGTGGAGCGCCGCAGTCACACTCAGGGGACTCTGAAATGCCCCACTTGTAGAAAGAATCAGCACAACGTCCATGATTCGGTTTAATGTGGTCCAGGTATGACGTGGCAAATCGAAACCAGGTTGGGTAGAAGTCGGGTTAGTAAAAGAAAGGCCAGTTGTGTTGTAATGTTGCCAAGAGGTGTCCCATGCATCCAAGATATTAAAATCAGTTGCCAGCAGGTTGCTGGCAGTTTTATGTCGAGGCTTTCTTGACTTCAATCGACAACGAGTGTGGTCACCGTAATATTCGTGCAAGGGTAACGTGATGTTGTTGGTTACCTTTTTATGTTCACGCATGAGAGCATGCGAGCGTCTGAGTGCAGGTGGAGCGATATTGCTTAACACAGGGAGCCAAGGTAAAGGGGTGGATCTGATAGTACCACTTATAGTACGCATCGTGGCATGCAGCTGGTAGTCAACTTTTTGAGTATGTGTGCTATTCAACCAGACTGGTGCGCCATACTCAGCCACTGAGTAAACCAGACTTAGAGCAGTTGTTCGGAGGGTATCTGGAGTAGCACCCCTTGTAGAGCCTGCCAGTTTGTGCAATATATTGTTTCTCGTTTTAAGTTTTTGTGATGTATTTTCTAGGTGGAGTTTAAAAGAAAGAGTTCTATCGAGAGTAATGCCCAGGTACTTTGGCTGTTGATTGTATTTAATGACAGTACCGTAAATAACACTGATAGTTCGTGTCTTGCCAGTTTGTTGTTTAAGTGGAAACAGGAGCTCTCGGTTTTACTTAGATTGGGAAATAAGCTCCACGTTCGAAAATAGTCATTCATTATCGCTAGGTCAGTTGAGAGCAAATCCTCCAAAACACCCATGTCTTTGTTTTGAGTGGCCAGGGTCCAATCATCAGCGTAGCCAAATTTCTTTGATGTTGTGTCAGGAATGTCATGCATTTTCAAATTAAAAAGTAATGGCGCCAGGACGGAACCCTGTGGTAAACCATTGCTAAGCATTTTAGACCTACTAAAGGAATTATTTAGATGAACTTTGAATACACGATTACTCAGCATGTTGTTAATTAAACGCGAGATGGTGCTACAAGGTATTGCATTGAACAGCTTATATATAATCCCAATTCGCCAGACCGTGTCATATGCTGCAGTAAGATCGATGAATACTGCGCCTGTTTTTAGTTGTTTTTGATACCCAGCTTCGATATAGGATGTTAGAGCGAGCAGTTGGGACTTAACCTGATGCCATGCGTCACGATCGCAGGTATCTCAGACCAGTCTGAAAAATGTGTTTCTATAGCAGGCGTTCTAGGAACTCCACATAGGAAGTGGTCCACAGAGCATCCGGTCGTAAAATATACCTCAGGATGGTGTAACTAGTAGACAAAAATTGACAAAGGCTTGAAGTTTCAAAGAACCCCTCCATTTCATTAAAGTAACGCCTCCAGGAACCATTATTTGCTTTTCTCAACTCATATTTATAAATTTTAAGAACTGCTTTATAGGATTCACTGTCCAATACAGCCCTAGTTTTCTTTGGGTTTTTGAAAAGCTGTTTTGGTTGGACTGCAACTTGGCGAGTCAGTCAGAATATCTCTAACTGTTTCCCAGTTTGTCTATTTCTTATTTCTAAAGCTAAGATTATTCTGAGACCAGATCTCTAACTCAAATTGCAGATAACGATGATCAGAAAAGGAGTGTTCTTTGTATTAGGAAAGGAATTAGTCCACTAAAAATCATGTTTTATATGCAAAAAATTGTGCTAAATTTGTCATATGCGTAATTGGTCTCTAGTTCCTCAGAGATTTTGTTTTATTTGAAGAAAAGAGCCTAAATCAAAATATGGCTAACCAAATAATTAAATACAAAATTTCGGCTAGTTCAACTCTTGCTCCCTATTCAATGAATTGTACCAAATGTTACGTACAGGTTTGTGTTTCGGTAAAGAAAATGTGAAAAATAGAAAAAATGTTACATGCCACTTCCAAGTGTTCGTCTGCTCTATATGGTCTGGTCTATGTGGCTTCAGTTCCACATACAAAAGATTGCGGTAAAGATCCTGCTGTGTAAACGGCATCTCGGTTTGAGTCTTCCTTACTGTGGAACTGTTTTAAAATTTGGTTTTAAAACAACGTTCAATACATTTCAGGTAAAGACTTATCTCTCGCTACTAGCGCTCATCATCGCCTCAGCAACAATCACCAGAGCATGTTACTAGTCCTTCTTCCCAACCAAAATATCTACGTTCACCACTTTGCACAGAGTGATTCCAGACGTTGTTTCGCAGCAATGCTTGCTCGTTTTGTGAAAAATTAGTGAAGTAGAAATGTGGAAGTCTAGAACTTATAGATTTTCACCCCTGTACACATGTACATTTTTATTTCTTCCTATCGTAGTCGTCCTACCCTTGACAAAAGTTCTTTGAGTCTTGATTGCTATGAAAAGCTGATCATTCCCTCATAGGTTGTTGCACTAAGTTCGCTTGATGAATTCCAATGGCTCACGTTTATTAAGTTAGTGTTAATTTTGCACTCTAACTGTGCAACTGTGTTTTTCACTGATCACACGTGGCCAACTAGCTCACAGTCACAATAATTTATACATATCCATTTTCCCTAAAAATCTTCCATACCCCAGCTTGAGACATTTTTAGAGTATGGTATATCCCTACGGTTTTTGACGAAGGTAATATTGGAACGCAGTACAATCCGATTGAATTGTTTGCATAAATCAATGGACAAGTAAAAGTGGGGAAGTGTATGTTTGAGGCATGATAGATTGCCTTACATTTAAGCACTTCTATGAACAAAATTTTTTAAAAATTGACCTTCCCTTTTCTGTCGATTAAGATTATTTTCTTTAGAATCAAATTGAAGTGGTGACTAGGAAGGAAAATAGTTGCTTTACTAAGTTTTTGTTGTAATACAGAAATAGGATGATCAAGAGTAAACATAAATGAACATGAGCTTTTGAATTTGAAGAATAAGTAAGAATGCCTGTTTTGCTTTTCTTGGCTATATGTATCGCGTCATATAGGGTTTATTAGTTGCAGAATAATCCACACTCAAAATATTATGATACGGATAAACATGAAGATAGATAAAACAAAATATGTATATAATAAATCATATACAATCTAGCCTTTAAAAGCCTTTTATACTTCTCTTTAGAATCTCATTAGTTACAAATCATACAATACCTCCTGTATTCGAAGATCAAACATTATGTAAAATTCAAACCGAAACAAAAATTAAATTAAATATTATAATTCTGACTTATAAAATTCTCAGATCAAAACAATTACAATTGAAATCGGCTTTTGTGTTGTTTAATTAACCAAATTTCCCGGAACATTTCTTTTTCGTTTGGTTAAATTTAATTCAATTCGTTGTTGTAAGTAAAATTTGTAATAATTTGTAAATCGTAACGTTATACATAATCAAGTTTATAAATAATCGAATCGAATAAAAAAAAATAATTCAAATTTTATTGATATTTGTTTTATGTAATTCGTTCAAAATGTGGCACAATTATAATCATTATTGATTGATGTAAAAAAAATTTAATATTGACGGTTGAACGAAAAATAATGTACAAGTTATATCGATATGGTCGAACCAAATGAAATCAAATAAATTCGAAACAAATCTAAACATTTTTGCAATGAACTTTGGGACTTAAACAAGAAACTAACAATTTTAGAGAAGTTTAGAGAAGTTCAATTCCTACTCAGGCCAAAACGCTTTTTTGTTAAAAAACAAATATTAAAAAAAATATCAAAGCTTTAATCCGTTTTGAGTTCATAAAATTAATCGTTTGACAACGTTGTCTGCCAACTCTACGATTAGCACGTAAAACACGTGCAAAAATAATTAGAATTATCTCTTGTTTTTAAAATACTTAACATAACTGTACTTAAATAATTCATTACAAAAAAAAACTATTTTCGCGTATATAATCAAACTTTAATGAAAAGTTTAAAAAAAAGCACTTGTACGAAATAAAAAACATTTCAACAAAATATGGAACGAACATAAAATTAAAAAAAAATTATAAAATTATTTAAGAGGAAAAAAAATTTAATTGCATTTCTTTAAATAAAAGTTAATTTTTTTTAATTTTGTTTTCACTTGAATTTATACAGTGTTCGTGCAACATATGTGAACAAAATTTGTTTTGGTAATGTTTCATGTTTTACTTGACTAGGTAGCACCACTTAGAGTTAGTTTTTTGTTGAAAAATTGTAATGTACAATGACTTGTTAAAACGCAACCAGAACTGAAAGCGAAACATGTCGTAGGAAAAGTGAGATTAAAACTTTAGGAGCAGTATACACCAACATCGATAATATGTGAAAAAACCTTTCATAAAAACGCGGTGTATTATAAAAGATCAGTTGACTCGTTTTTCACATGCAATAATTCCTATAAACAAATTTACGAGTAATGAGCTAAAAGCGCGATTGTCAAAGTTGACTGCAATTGACAAGGGATTTCTAAAGTTCTACTTTGGATTGAATTGGCAGACGTCACACACAATCATAAATCAGAACGAATAGATTTTTAGGCGGAATACTAACGGTGTGCGGATCAAATAAATAAGCGCTTAGTCGGGATATAAGATATTTCAAAATATCAAGCACCAGTTCCCTTCATACCTACTGTTTCAGTGAAACATTTTAGCTCAAATCTGTCAAATATTGAAATAAAACCATACGATGGCAATCCAATAAATTGCATTACTTTATGCTACTTTCAAATCGCCAGTTTTTGACAACCAGGTTCACAAATTTAATTTTTCAAAAAAATGTTTTAGTAGAAGATCTTAAGACTGTGATCATTTTTTTCGATGTAAATGAAAAGCTTATAATGCCGTTTGGGAAGCATTTATAAAACGATATAACAAACCATGGCAAATTATCAAATCAAATTTGGAGGAGCTTCTTGAACTTTCAACAAAATCTCTTGATTCACCAAACAGATTTCGACAATTTACAGAAAAGCAGATGCATGTTCATGCGCTTGCCTCTTTAAATGAGAGCGTGGATCAATGTGATTCATTTTAAATTTTGATTGTTATTCAACATGATGATGTTCCACCCCTTCGCCAAACTTCGAGTACGATTTAAGGAGAAGACATTCTGAACTGAACCTATTTTAGTTTTCTTTATTCTTAGTTCATTTAAATAAGAACTTTTTATCCTCGATAAACTTATTAACTTCTACAAAATCTATAAAAATACTATTTAACATCTAATTAGAATCTCAAAAAACCATTTTCAGATTATTGATTCTCAAAATGCTACTTCACACCTAAATAAGCACCTAAATCAACACCTTACTAAGTATTTATCATATTCTAAAAACTTGATAAGCCCTATCAATTCTGTCAACTACAAAGATAACATCTCGTTTGAATATTCAAAAACTATTTAAGATCAATTTCGATTCCGATCGATTCCGATCATGTACTTAGCTAAAATTAAAAATATAATTATTTCAGTTTTCTATCAGACGTTATTGAGAGCAGATATGACAACATTCTATGACATACTCTATCTAAAAAATAGATAGAATATATAAAGTAGAATTATAGAAGGACACAATTTTTACACACTTTTATTTTAGTTTATTTAGGACCAAAACAGGAGTTTTATTTAAAATTACGCCTATTTAACAACTCAAACGGGATTTTTTTCCGGTAACTCGCTTTTGGAGGCGTTATGTAGAGGTTATTTCTCTATTGAAAATAAGTGATATCTAAGTATTCTAAATTCCAAATAGTAGAATACGTAGGTTTAAAAAAACAGTTAAATTTCGACTCGGGAAAATTCAACCTTATAATAAAATATTTAAACAAAAAAGCAAAAGGAGAACATTTCGATTCCAAACCATTTTCGGTACAACTTTATAATATAAAAACAAGAATACTTTCATTTAAAATGACAACGGTTTAAACATTAATCGTTGCTTCTGTAAATGTTGCTTAAAGTGCCTAAGGACACTTTTAAATTTACCAAAATTTTTCAAATGGTTCTTCAACAATAAACAAGATCTTGTAGTATCAGTGCCTCATAGCTTAGAAAATTAATGTCATAATTTAATAGGTCTTTATAGTTTATTGTTCTAATAAGGTTAATGCCACCTTAGCTTCCTTTTTTCTCGGCATGATTTTTAATACAAGATAAACTGAATAATTTCCTCGAAAATCGAGTATTCCTAGATAGGCTACCTTTGCAACCACATTTGGTAACAGAAGGATTAAAAAAGCAATTACAGTAAGTAAAACAACAAATTGATTTACCATTCTCTGGCCTAGGTCAACTAAGTACCAGAGCACAATTCAGAGTCACAAATACAATAAAGTCTGAATCCTTTTTACACTAAAGTACCATTTGTAGCACTACCAAAAATGACCGGAGTTCTTCCTTCTCGTCAAGTAAATCGAAATTTTTACAATTCCCAAGCAAAATAAACCTAAACCAGACCCTGAATTTCATAAACCAAGAAACATCGATGCTTTAATTGGAAATACTGTGTTTTATAAACTGTTCAGTGTATAGGTCAAATCAAGCAATTCCTTAAAAAAAGATATCGGCAAGTCATACACCATAAAATTAAAGCGTTTTTATTCCATGGAAAGAAAATGTGTCGTTAATAATGAACTTTGTAAAAACCATACTAATTTTCTAATTAAATACGCTGAGTTGAATCACACATGTGTTGAGTTTTTCACTTTTTTGGAACATTTTGAAGGGAAAAACGCGATTTTTTGCGAAGAAAATCGGCTGATTTGTTATTTTAAAATAAAAGTTATTAACAAAATTTGCAAAAACTCTCCAGCGTTACCTCGTAAATTATGTACAGAAATAGTGTTCAAAATTTCAAAAGGATCGGTGCAGTAGTTTTGAAGTTATGAGGGGCAGCGACTTTGAAAACGTGAGTTGTGGCCTGTGGGGAAAACGCTTTACAGTTTTGAACAATAAAAAATCTGGTATAAAATGTTCATAAGCAAATTTAAAAACACTCGTAGCTTCGTCAATTTTGCTCCAATCGTTTTGAAATTTTGACACCAATTTCTTAAAATATTATGCATTCAATTAAAAAAAGTTAAAAAAAAAATTTAATACCTTAAAAGTAAACATCGGCAACTCGCCGGAACCGAAAAATTAGTTGCCAACGCCGAGAATGGCATGAGTCATAATCAGTTTAAGAGATGAATAAACATACATAGAGTATATGAGTTTAAAAGCATTTAAACATTAATTCTTTATTATTTGATAAACTTTTTGAAATTGTACGAGTCAGTCACTATCCATGTTACAATCTATGTTATATACATGGTAATTAGTGAAGAAGTCTTCGAAACACAAAAACTTAATGCTTAAATGCTTTTAAACTAATATACTCTATGTATGTTTATTCATCTCTTAAACTGATTATGACTCATGCCATTCTCGGCGGTGGCAACTAATCTTGGTATTTCTGAAATCAGCACAAAAAACTGAACATTTTGATATGTCGAATGTCCAAATCGGTTTCGGCGAGTTGCCGATGTTTACTTTTTAGGATGATGTTGAACGAATCGAACAGTATTTTGAGTTAAATGAAATAGAGGCAGATAAAAAGAAGTATTACTTAATAACAAATATTGAATCAGAGACGTATTCTGTTTTAAAAAAGTTGGTGGTGCCTCAGTACGTAAACCGTCTCAGAAAACTTATGAAGAAATGGTAGCAATATTAAAAAATCATTTCGCGAGGTCAATGCAATACCAGAATGGTACAGGTTTAATAGTGAAGATCAGCAACAAGGTCAATCGATTGCTGTATTCAAAAATTTCCATAATGAAGTTTTGAGAGATAGATTTGTTTATGGTCTACGAGATGTTGAGTTGCGGTTATATTTGTCAAAAGAAAAATCATAAATGTTTACTTTAGCGATGGAAACGGCTATATCTTGGGAAATTGCCGAACAACAAAAACCATTAGGAGTTGTATCAACACATAATGATGAAGTTAATTGTGGTTATCACAGAAGAAGAAAATACTTAAGATCTGGAGAGTACAGACGACATCGCAGAAGAAGTCTAAGTCTAACGAAGTCCAGAGTTTGTTATGGCAGTGGTCAATGCAGTCGTTGTGGGCGTTTTCACAACTTAAAAACATGTCCAGCCGTAAATTGGGAGTGTTTTGTTCGTCATAATATTGGACACACTTCTCGAATGTGTATAAAAAACAACAACGCAGAAGGCCACAAAATCTTTCACCTCACTACAAAAGAAAGAAGTCACACTACGCAATTCATATCCGAAGATCAAATGAACTTACACAAAATGAATGAATTTTTTGATGGACATGTTAATGCTTTTAAACAACAAAATGAGCCTCTTTATTGGAAACTAGAAGGTACCCGCACGGCGATGCCCGTGCTTGCCAAATAAAGTGGTTGGAAACTGTTTTTTTTGGAGCAAATTTTATTATAATTTTTTTTAAAGTTGTTTAATTTAACTTATTTTAAATTTTAATAGTAATATATAAATTTTGAAAAAATGTAATAGTATCATTTGGCAGTCAGCAAAAGCCATTAAGTAAATGTCTCTAAAGCTATAGATAAATTTACATATTAAATGTATGTTAAAATTAAAACACATTTACAGACAAATGGTTTACATATAATAATTTTTATAAATATAGATGGCTGAAGATTAAGGTTAGAAAAAGGTTAAAATTTTATTCCAAAAATTTAATTTGAAGAATTCAATGTTTCACGAACAATTAGGTGAGCGTAAAAATATTTGTTTATTGGATGTCACTATTGTCAATTACTTACTCCGAAACCACAGTACTCGTCATACAAAATAGCTACACTTCTTGGTTCATTGCTACTGGTTTAGCGTCCTATTGAATGTAGACTTATAATCATTTATCAATCCACAATTCTTGCTATTCTTAAGATGGTCGTATTGCAATTTGCATTTGCAAATATATTTTATCGATTGTCTGCAATACTTTATTACATTGATGCATACGCCGCGGCCGGTTAAAGAACACCACCATTTTTAGTGAATATTTATCGCTTTACGGTCATCGTCTTATTTCGACATTCCTTCCAACAATTTAAAACAAAAATTGGAAAAAAATAATAATAGACTAATTTCATTTGTAAATTCAGAACTATATATTATTATTAAAACAGTCAAATCACATCATTTGTTAACATATTTGCATATATTTTATAGACACCTTGCAATGACAATAATAGTTTTGAAAGTAATGGAGAAGCATATTTTCCTCAATAGGTAAAACACTTTAAAACTGTAGCTTTGATATTGTTCATAATCTTTATCTTCGGTCCTAAGGTTCCAATGCAAATTTTTGGTTCATCATCATTTCTAAGAAGATGCAAAGAATCAATTTTTGGAACATGTGATGGCAAGCAGGTTTGTTTAATGCAAGCAGGTTTGTTTAATCATATATAAGCAATGCTTACATTTATCGTATCGGTGCTAATGTCTATAAATATGCACATATTTTTTATAATTGCAAACCATAAGTACATATTTGTTGTAAATTAGAAATGTTTGTTAAAAGATAATGAGTTGGATAATTTTCATATAAATGTACATATTTGTTTGTTACATTATACCTTAAGCTATTCATTTTAATGATAATTTTTTTAAAGATAAGTAAGCGAATAATTCGAAATTTAAATAAAAAGCTAAGCATAAAATATAATATACATTCAGGCAAACACTTAGGAAAATTAAAATTATTATATAAAAAATAAATAAATTAAATTTTAAAATTTCGGCTCCTTAAAATTTTGATTAGTGCCTGTTAATGGCCTTCTCCTGGCAAAATTTCAGATTCCTGTGTGCTCCAGATTTCGCTAGAGAGCGCACGCAGGCCAACAAACACTTTGTTTTATTATTATAGAAGAAAGATATTTGTCGAAAATAAACCATTTACATTTGAAGTAGACTGGAGCATGCAAATCTATTATAAGTTTATATAAGTATCATAAATTTTTTGTAAATGTTATATTATAAGCTATAGATGCACAATTTTCTTCTGTTTCAGGTGATGGAACTCAAGCCTCTCTTAGAGCGACCATGGCTTAACAAATCATTTTCGTTATGGAGATCCTTGATATCGAACCAAGTATGTTAAGAGCCTTTAATTAAGTCCTCTAATGTTTTGGATTGGATTAAAAAGAATTTTCCATCTGCATTTCCAGATTCGCCAGGTACAATAAAAATTATACAGCACACATTATATTAAAATCTGAATTTACTCCTGTGTCTCATAAGGCTTATAAAGTACCGTATCATCTTCGGGAAAAGGTTAATGATGATATTGAACGATTATTTCAAAACGGTGTATTATTTTCCGTCATATTTAGTAGATGGACCTTTTCAGTGGTGCCATTGCGAAAATCGTCTAGGAAGATTCGACTTTGCATCGTTTGTAAAGTCACTTTAAATCCACAATAGAAAATAATTTACATGTGTTTAATTGAATTGAATAATTTTAATTTATTATTTGCATATACAATTATGTGCGAAAGAAATTTTTTAGTAAATGTAATAAAAACAATTTCGCTAAACAAATAGACCCTTTCAAAAATTAATTTTAGTGATTTAAAAAACTTATTATATATTTTTAATATTTTTTATTAGTCTTTTTTCATGTCGATTTATTGATATTTTAATATAATTTTTCATAATATTGAGAAAATTATGGATAATTACTAATTAGTATTATTTTCTACACATAATTCAAATATTTAAATTTTTTGATTTCTGAATTTTGGTCTTTTAAATTGTATAATTAGAAAAATGGCGATAAAATGGACGCATCCTTTACAAACAAAATCACACTCATGCATTTCCAATTTAGAACTTAAATATCTGAACGCTATCTTCATGCATAAAAATGTTTGCCGAGTTTGATGCGAAATACATACTCCTAATATAAAAAATTTCAAATATTATATTTACAAAAAAAACGGAACCCATCAAACATCGATAGCAGCAAAAACAAAACAAAGAAATAATATAGGCGACGCCATATATCTTAGAAATTGGAACATTTTCGTGATAGTTGTTCACCGTTTGGGTTTCATTAACATTTCATACATGCTTAAATCTAATATGTTTGTGATACTTATAAAAAAAAGTAGTGTGTGTACCAGAGTACACAGGTAAGAAGTGAAACTTCTTTATGACAAATCATTTTTCTACTATTTATAACTTCACAGAAATTGGGTAGATAAGGCTTAGGAAAAAAACGCCGATTATTGATAACCAATTGTTTGGTGAATATATATCTTCGTATATATCTCTGATACACTCCAATTCACCATGACCACCGTGACCACATTACCACCATGACCAGCATGACCACCTTGACCACCACGACCACCATGTCCGCCATGACCATCATGACCACCGTGACACCATGACCATCATGACCACCGTGACCACAATGACCACCATAACCACCATGACCACCATGACCACCGTGACCACCGTGATCACCATGACCACCATGACCACCATGACCACCATGATCACCGTGAACACCATGACCACCATAACCACCGTGACTACCATTAACCATGACCACCATGACCACCATGACCACCTTGACCACCATGACCGCCATGACCAACATGAACATCATGACCACCGTGAACACCATGACTACCATGACCAGCGTGACCACAATGACCACCATAACCACTACGACCACCGTGACCACCATGACCACCATGAACACCATGACCATCATGACCACCGTGAACACCATGACCACCATGACCACCATGACCACCATAACAACCATAACCACTATGAACACTATGACCACCATGACCACCATGACCACTATAACCACCGTGACCACCATGACCACCATGACCACCGTGACCACCATAACCACCATGACCACTATGACCACCATGACTACCATTAACCATGACCACCGTGAGCACCGTGACCACCATGACCGCCATAACCACCATGACCACCATGAGCACCATGACCACCATGACCACCATGACATCAATGACCGCCATGACCAACATGACCATCATGACCACCGTGAACACCATGACCACCGTGACCACCATGACCACCGTGACCACCATAAACGTGACCACCGTGACCACCATGACCACCATGACCACCATGACCACCATGACCACCGTGACCATCTTGAACACCATTACCACTATGACCACCATAACCACCATGACCACTATTACCACCATGACTACCATGACCACCATGGCCACCATGACCACAATGACCACCATGACCACCATCTACAATTGACACATCCAACTGATATAACATTTAGTACAATACTAAATAAATAACGGTGCATGCACAATGTATGAGGTTTTTCCTAATGAGATTTGAGCAACTTTTTATTATTATCTTTTAATAGAAATACAATGCTTTAAAATGTAGGTAGCTCAATTCTCTACTAATCATGAGGAAAACTCTTTTTTAACTTTTTCATTGAGGAAAAAGTATTTCAAAAATAAATGTTATCTCAAAATAAATATTCATACAAACTTGGATCTCATAAGTAAGGCCCGCTATACACTTGAGCTAAACTATGCGAACTATGCGAACTATGTTTTTAAAAAAATAATGTTTTAACGCGAATAATATTTTTTAAACAAAATGTAATGAATGTAATGTTTCCTTTTTTATTTTCTTTTTTTAAATTATTTGTTTCCGTAATGTTTTTTTGTATAATTACGTTGTATACAAAAAACATAGTTCGCATAGTTCACATAGTTTAGCTCAAGTGTATAGCGGGCCTAAAAGTATTTTCATTGTGCATGCTCTGTTAATAAAAATAAAATTATCAAAACAAAATTAAAATTTATAAAAAAACCACGTAACCGAAAATCGTGACGATTTTTTAAAATTTTATACTGCTTTAAAATTTCTCTCATACGCCGATAAAGAAGTTTCACTTCAAAAATTTATCAACAACCACTGATTAGTCAATTCAAATACGGAGTACTATTTGATTCAATCACAAACGCATTCAATATCACTATTTTTAGTCTAATTTTTAATTTACCACATTTGTAGTCAATTGAAAATGAAATCAACCAGGTCATTGTTGCTCAAAAATGAAATCATAGTTGACTCAACTATGTTAAATCAGATATGTTTGTGATACTTATAAAAAAATATATCAACAACGGCTAAATTGTTAATTTAAATTATTGGTTGATTCACAAACGTATTTAATTCCACAATTTTCACTTAACGTTCGATTGACAATGCAACATGTTTGAATCAACCAAGATTTTTTCTTTCGGTGAATTCACCAGTTTACCTTTTGGGGATAAAAGTGTACCTTCCATCTTTTAATCTTTTACCGATTAAATTTTTTTAGTTCTTACCTTTATGTTATCTGGACGACATTTTAACTGGCGTAAAAGATTTTAAAGAGTGCAGAGAAATTTTGTCGGATGTTCTTACTCGACTAAACACTTACAACGTTAAAATTAATGTTGACAAATGAGTTTTTTCAAAAATCTGTTGATTTTTTGGGTCACACATTATCTGCGTCAGGTGACAGATTCATACTACATTTGTCTTCCGAATTGAAAAGTTTATACCAGCTGTTAAGTAAAGATGTTAAATATATCTGGAAAGAAAACTGTCAAACCACTTTTGAAAATTGCAAGCGTTTAATTTTGCAAAAAAATATTTTGGAGCTATATGATCGATCCTGCGAAAAACTTAATTTTTGCCGCTGATGCTAGTCCATATGGCGTAGGAGCTCGTCATTCCCATCTAATGAATGGAGTTGAAAAACCAATTTTGTTCGCGTCAAGTACGCTATCACCCGCGGAAAAACAATACTCGCAGATTCATAGAGAAGCATTAGCTGTCATTTTTGTTGTGAAGAAATTTCACGAGTACATTTACGGGCACTAGTTTTTACTTTGATCTAATTCTCAAGTCTTGCGGGAAATAAGTAACCCACAAAAACGTATGACTGATGACTGTTGTAGCAACTTTTTGTTTACAACGTTAGGCAGTAATTTTGAATTTGTACAACTACGAATTTCAACATCGACCAGGAAAGGAAATGGCAAATGTTGATGCACTTTCTCGCCTTCCTCACACTCAATCCCAAGAAATAGATACATATGCAATTCAAACTGTCAATTTAATTCCTAAATTGCCAGTTACCTTAAATCAAATAGTTTTAGGAACATCAAAAGATATGTTACTGTCGAAATTGTTTGAGTATGTAATGTGTGAGTGGCCAAATAGTATACCCAACTCTCTTAAAGATTATTCCCGAATTCGTGAAAATTTCAGTGTGGACCATAAATGTTTATTTTATTTTAGTAGAATAGTAATTCTTCATCTTCATAGTAACCATGTAGGGATTGTAAGCATGACAATCTTGGGTCGAAATCTGTTTTGGTGAAAACCAATGATATATGTTCAGATACATATTTCGAAAACAAAGTCAAGTCGTGTAAAATATGTTCGTCAACCCAGAACATAAAAAAAGAAGTTATTGCATCTCCGTGGTCTCCCCCTAGATTTCCGTTTGATAGGATACATCATGATTTGTTTTATTTTGAAGGCAAAACGTTTTTGATCGATTTAATCGATGCTTTTAGCAAATTCATTGATGACAAATTAATTAAAAAATCAGATTCAGCCACTGTAATCTCTGAACTACAATCTGTTTTGTTCTTCCAGCCAAGATTTGCACGGATAACAGTCCGTCATTTTATTTATATAAATTTATAGAATTTAATCTTGATCATAAAATGACGATTCTCAAGTCACCTCCATACGATTCACAATCCAATGGTTTGTCAGAGCGCGGAGTACAGACGGTTAAGTCGTATCTAAAAAAATATTTATTGTATATTCAAACTCAAAAGTTGTTGACATTCGTAAAGTTAAATAAAATTATTTTTGCGTATAATCATGCTTCATCAACAGTCACTTCAAGAACTCCATCTGAGTTATTGCTTTGTTACACACTGCGTACTATGCTGAATTCTATCAACCCAAAAATTAAAGAAGAAAATTGTGGAGAATAAAAATGTACACATAAAAAGTTTCTTTTGATTCTAATAGAAAAATATGAAGGGGCTGAAATCTCAAAGCTCTGAGATATCAATACTTCGGTTTGGGTTAGGGATTTTGAAATAGTTTTCGGCAAAAAACTTTTATGAGGACATGGTTTTTAGTTTTGGGCAGCGATACATCGCTGTACATCAAACATAACTTTTTGTTTAAGTACATGTATTTTTTATCTCTGTTTAGATATGTAATGTATTACATAACTAACACGAAACATCAATACGTTGTCGGTCATTATGACAGATCATAAATTAACATAATTTAGTGAAAAGATTACACAATCAGCAAACTACTCAAAATCTCTCCATTTAGCGTTTCGAGAAAATATTTCAAAATCACAAATTCATATTTCTTTCAAAATTCCAAAAATATTTTAAAAATTAGATAAATCAAAAATTCAAACTTTTTTCAAACAAAGTTCTAAAAATATTTCAAAAATTGTTACAAAATCAAAGATTAAAACTTTTTTCAAAAACTCTAAAAATATTGCATAAATTATAACAAAATCAAAAATTTTAGCTTTTTCCAAAATTATAAAAATTATAATAAAATCAAAAATTAAAAATTTTTCAAAATTTTAAAACTATTCCAAAAATTCTAAAAATATAAATAAAATTCAGAAACTGAAACTTTTGTCAAAATTTTAAAAATATATTATACAACATTCAAAAATTCTATTTTTTTTTCAAAATTCTAAAAATATTCCAAAAATTAGAATAAAATCAAATATTTAAACTTTTTCTTAATTCTAATAATATTCCACAAATTCTTAAAAATTCAAAAATTCAAACTTTTTCCAAAATTCTAATAATATTGCAATAATTATAACAATATTAAAAATTGAAACTTTTTCCAAAAGTATAACAAAATCAAAAATTTAAAATATTTCACAATTCTAAAAATATTCCAAAAATTCTTACAAAATCAAAAATTGAAACTTTTTCAAAATTTCAAGAATATTTCAAAAACTAAAACAAATTTAAAAATTTCCATGTTCAATTAAATTTACGTAAGCAAACAGCTAAATTTTTTTTTACAAAAAATTATCTAAAAAAATAAATGAAATCATTTTTTCGACACACTTGACAATATTTTTTTGACAAACTTATAATGCAATAAAATTCTCATAATCATAATTTCATGTTCATTATACATTTCATTTCATACAAATTTTTTCCTAAAAAAATAAATAAAAATCATTCTTTTGACACACTTGACATTATTTTTTTGGCTAACTTATAATTCTCAATAATAATAATAAAATTTCATGTCATACAAACAATTAATTTTATATTATTTTAAATTTTTTATTTTACTTGTTTTAAGTTTCGCAATAAATACATATTATAATTATTATTTTATTTTTATTTTTATTTAAACATAATATATATGTATATTTATATTTTTCAAGTTCTTGATAATGGTGTGACAACCGAAATTAATCGGGCAAAAATATAAATATACATATATATTATGTTTAAATGAAAATAATAATTATAAATTGTATTTATTGCGAAACTTAAAACAAGTAAAATAAAAATTTAAAATAATATTAAAATGTTTCGCCAAGTGCCTACAGCGTCCTTAATTATTTATATTAAATTAATTTTATTTCTACCACAAAATTGGGTAAAAAAAATAAATAAAAATCATTCTTTTGACACACTTGATAACATTTTTTTGACAAACTTATAATGCAATAATCTAGTTTTTGATCTCACATACAAATTCCGGATTCCAGATTTATCCACATTCTTTGTTCCTACTCATTATCACTTAAAGTGAACGTTTTTTAAGCAAAAAATATGCATATTTCCTTCTTTTGACATACTTGACGATTTTTTGACACACTTCCGGTACAGTTATCGAACACATCGTCCTTTCAGCTCTTACCATTGAGTGTACCTATTTCTAGAATTCAAAATTTTTCAAATCCCTTCAGCCGTTTTCTATATTTCGTCGGTTGTGACGGTCGGCCGGCCGACAGACAGTCATACATTTTTTTTTGCTTTTTTAGAATTTAGTAGGTCCTAAAACGTCGAGAATTACCCAAAAAAGTGGGGGAAAGAATTTCACTTTTAGCTCATGTATGTAATACTTAGGTCTTTCAGACCGAAGTAACTCTATAAAGTCTAGTGTTAAATGTTTCCAAATGTTTATCTATAAATAGTGTGTAATAATTAACCTTGGACTTCATAAACTACAATAAATGCATTTACGAATTATTAGCATCAAAACGCTTGAACAGACTAAATAAGACAAACACGATTTGTCCTTTAGGATTAGGTCTACCCGACCAGAAGTAATTATAGTGGATTTCGCCAATTTTCAGTAATGACTATGTTGTAAGTAATGAGGAGTAAAGAGGGCTTGCTGTTTTAAATTACGTATAAATAAAAACGAGAAAAAAATCATAATAGCTTTTACAATGCCCCGTGTATTAGGAGAACTGCGTCTAATAATTGGTATAAAACATCAACCTCAAAATTGTTATTTCAACAGCAATTACCTTACTTTCTTTTTTAATTTAACCAACATATTTTTCATTTAACAAAAAAAATCATTATATTTGACTCATGAAAATCAAATAAATACAATTTAATTACGGTTTTATTTTTCATTTCTTTAATTAATTAATTGAGTCCTTATTATATTATTTGGTTTAAAAAGTTTAAAAGAAAAAATGAACTTTTTCCTGATTTCTCTTCATCTTTGTCATCGTTCGTCCTTATTTTAACAAGACGTATCTTCTTCGCATTCCTTATATTTTATTTATTTTTAATTGAGTTAATTGAAAAAGAAATTTTTCTTTTTTTTGTATTTAGCTTCTTTTAACTTTATGATGGCAATTAAGTGTTTTTTTTTCGTTATTAACGGGAGATACTCAATTTTCTTTAAATAAAAAAAACGAGACGAAAATGTATTTACAAAAAATTAAGTAAAACAGATTGAATGTAATATTAGAAGTAATTTCCAGTAAAAGTTAAAGGATTTTTATTAGGTGGCATTAAATTTATAACATTTTTTTTAAGTAGACAAATTAAACGTTGTCATGCCTTTTTTTTAAACTCATTTTTTAATTTTTTTAAATGAATAATTAATTTGGATTTAGATTAAAAACAATTATAATTGTTAAGGGATTTGGTATTTTATTTATAAAGGAAGGAGAAATTATTAATTACGGTTAAAATGATGAAAAGATTAATTAGTTTAGGGGTGAGTTTAACAAATCGAGTTTTTTTCGGTTTTCATTGGCGAATAAGGATAGGAAATAACGATAAAACTGCTAGTCCGAATAACCAAAACAATCAATTCACGGAATTGAATGCTTAGAATGAAAGGATTTTTTTAATTTAGTAATTTTTTTAGGTATTATGATTTTGTGAAGTGAAAAATTAAAATGCTTTACTGAATTATTTATAGGTTTTAATGTATGTTTGATTGGTAGTCGTTGGGATTAATTGTGGCTTTCCAAAAAATTTGAGTTAAGTTTATTAGTTCCTATCTTAGCAATTCACTAACTTTTGGAATATTAGTTTTTAGTGGAGCATCAATCGACTCTCTTCATGAATAAAGTTACAAATGATACCCATTTTGACAGAATTTTTTTTACCGCGACGCACGCATGACATGCCTGACTTACATCATTTGAAATCAGATCAAAACTATTTTAATGTTATTCTGGTTAATTCTGTATTTCAATCTACATTTAAATTATTTTTAATTTTTTTTACTACTTTTTTTTTTGCTAGTTCTATTCTATATTTCTATTTTTTTATTATGTTTCCATTTTTCCGCTATTGAATATAATCACGCGAGCACAAAAACAAAAAATTAAATATAAAAACAAAATCATTTTCTATTTATTATTATTAACAAAAATATTTATATTTTACAAGAAATCGAATAAGAGAGATATAAGTGAACTCATGATTCCGATAAATTGTATTACAAAAAAAAAAATTATTTATTGAGGAAAATGATGAACAAAATTTTTTTTTATTATAAATATTGTTATTGTTTTTGTTTTTCCATTTTAGTTTTTTCTTATTCTTATTCTTTATGAATGAAAGACATTTTATTTATGGGATTTATGTGTTTCTGGGAATTAATTTTTCTTTTCCTATTCTGTTTTTACTTAAATAATTTTTCTGTTTTTCTTTATTTAATTTGAGTTATTTTAGTTTTATACAAAATAAATTTTTAATTTTTTTTATTAATTTAGTAAAGCTTTGATTCATCTGGTGGAACCACAACGGCATCGATATCTAAGTCGCAATTCTAACTGATAATCAAAGAAAAAGATAATAAAGCACAAGCTGAAGAAAAATATGGGCTCTGAAAAATGTATGGACACAAAAAAGGCTTAGCCGTTTGCAGTTCTGACAAAAAACATTATTTTCATATTTTGAAGGTCATTTACACTAAACCCTGCAGTTATGAAATGTTTTTGACAAAATCTTGACAGATGGTTTTAGTAAACATAGAAAGAAGCATTTCAGCTTTTAAAATGTGTTTACAACAATGCTGAGCGCCTACGGTACAATTGCTAATTTCCCACTTTATTTTTAATGTATGTAATGTAACGTTTGCTAAGTCCAGCCTTCGTTCGTGTAGCAATTTTAGTGTACGTTTGACGTTGGGTGCAATTTTATTCAGCAGAAATTTGGACAAAATTTTTTGAAACTTCAAAATTTTTAAGCTAGAGTTTACCATATTATTTTATTCGAGTGTTCCTTAAACTCCTGTAAATTGTATCCAGTAGATTGTAGATTAGATTATACTGAGGAAGATAGATTGTATCCAACAGGCTTAGATTGTTACACACACGATGTATTTCACAATCATTTTATTATTGAAATGTTCACAAAAAAATATTTTATCGCACACATTATTACATGTAGTGCCAAATGGTCAAGGGTCTTAAAATAGAAAGGGAATTTATTGATGACTGTGTTTGAACCTAAAGGGTGTCACCAAAGAGGGAGATCTCTTCCTTGCTTTGGACCATAGTTGCTTATAATCCAGGTTGAAGAAATATATCTTTAATAGTGTATGCTACGTCCCCATTGTCATGGTCAGTTGATTTTGGAGCAATTTCAATACTGACGGTAACGGGCAAGATATTCTGTGTGAGTCGTATTTCCAGTTTCCGTTCTCTTTACCTATAGTAATATACTGTAGCCTTATTCGAAAATGTACGTATAATATATCCAACAACTTCTCAACCCAGTTTTTTACAAAAACATAATTATTTAAAATATTTCCGAAAATTCTAGGAAGACCGTTTCATATTCGTTACTAAATATGTCGTTAAACCAAATAAGCGAAATAGAATAAAAATAAAACCAAATGTAAAAATTTAGCGAATAATCGAAAATTATGCTCAAACAACCAGACAACACCGGACAGGTGTTGACTGGTAAATAAAATAACACTTCAGTTGAGACTTGAGAGTGATCATTAAATAGAATTTTCAAGAAAGTATTTTGTGAAGAAATTCCACAAATAAATAAATTGTATTAAATAATAAAATAAATTTTTGATGATTATGGTGTGTGACAAAACCTACCTGGGCAATAAAAACAAAGATACATAGCACTGTATCTGAAACAGAAATGGTATTCCGTCAGCAGCCTAAAGGAATTTCATCCATTTTTAAGTAAACTCAACTCAATTGTGATTTCTGCCTCAGTAAACAATTGGTACATCTAAATGAACGAGAAGATTACCTATTATTTGATTAGAATAACAATTAATTGAGCTGGTAATTTGAACAATATTTGAGCTTGTAAACTCTTTGAAAAATTCGTTAAAAAATTCTAGTTACACGCGGTTCAGAACTCTCCTTTTGTTCAAAATACATGGAAATGGCAACATTTGACGATTAGAGTTCACAAACTTCCAAAGTTGTTTAGGATAAACATCTACTATCGATATATCGATAATATCGATAATATCGATGTATCGATAATATTGATAAAATCAATAGTATCGATGATATCGATATTATCTATATTCTCGATAATATCGATAATATCGCCAATATCGATATATCGATAATATCGATAATATCGATATATCGATATATCGATATATCGATATATCGATATTGTCGATATATCGCTATTATCGATACTATCGATAAATCTATATTATCGATATTAAGCGTTTTTAGAGTGGAGTAAGTCCATTTTTTCATATATTGAGATATTTAAGGATTTGCGTTTGCAATAATGTAAAAATACATATAGGCAAATGTAACTAAAATTTTGTGATATTTTTCACACTTTCAACCTTTTTAATTTTATTATGTAATCATCCTGTTTAATGCCGGAAAAAATATCGATATTTATATCAATAGTTATTGATCCATCGATATATCGATAATATTGATAATATCGTTATATCGATATATCAATATTATCGATATTCATCGATATTATCGATAATATTGATATTATCGAATATCGATATTATCTATAAATATCGATATATCGATCTTATCGATATATCGATCTTATCGATACATCGATATTATTGATATTATCGATATTTATCAATATATCTGTTTTATCGATATTTATCGATATATCGGTTTTATCAATATTTTTTGGATGTCGATATTATCGACAATTTTTTTATTATCGCCCAGCCCTAGTCGTCATACACCCGCATGGCGCTAGCAAGACTACCTCGGCTCCTTAGTTGAATGCGAAGATATGTTTAACATACACTTAGAAAAATTACATTTCAATCTAAAGTCACAAATTTTTGTTACCTAATTTGGGCAGATCGAACGTCCTTCATCTTAATTTATAAATATACTAAATTAAAAAGAATTTCAAATATCACTTATTGAAATATACGAAATTGATCTGTTTAAGTTGTACATCAATCATTATTGTTATACCGACGAACAATATCACTAATAAGGGAGTGTATGTGGCAAACAAGCAAATGAGTATCAAGCAATATTATTATTTATAAAAAAATATTATTTCATATTCCATCAATGGAACGACGTGGATATAGTAAAGAGTTTCAGATGCAAGTTTAGTTTATTCTGTTTTCGCTCTTTGTCATTCTTAAACTTAATATTTCGTTATTGACCAAAATGAATGGCTTATCTACGACTAAGTCTACTAGTTACAAACTTACGTTAAAAAAATAATTCACAGGTACGGTTATCTGGCCCATTTCTTGCAGGAGGTTTCAAATAGTGGATTTAAGAATAAATTAAGTTCCAAAATAAAACAGACGGCAACACTTGGCACTCAACAGTATTGCTATTATGTGTGCTCAAAGAAGATATACCAATAGGAAAGTATATATTTATTTTTAATGACTAAGCGGAAGTCTTGGTTTTTGTTTCGAGTCAAAACCACTATGGGATGGCTCATAAAATCTCCAAAAAATTAAGAAACAGAGAAATCCTATCGTACGCGAAAATTAAAGAAAAAAAGGGCTATTTATATATCAACAAGAAAGTAGTAAGATTTCTGTTAGCCATGGGTTATGACCAAAAAATTAAATATTACCAATACACTTCAAGAAATTTTAAAGCGTTGTTGTTGTTTCTTCCGACCCTCCGCATTTAAGTTAAAGGGAGTTTATTTGAAGGTCATAACATGAAAAGTGACAGAACAGACATAGTCCGAGAAACGAAAAGTTCAACAAACTTCTACAACAGATTAAATGCAGAAACAATGAACAATCACACATTTGTACCGGCATTGATCTATTATGTTAAATTTATGTGGTTTAAAGTTAGATATTTGTTTGTTCCAAATTGAACTATTCGAGCTCTTGCTTCACAAAAATTTTCTAAGCGCTTCCTAAGCGCTTAAGAAAAAAATTCAGTTCAAATACCAAAAAAATATCGACAATTGATATTTTATTTTTGTTTTCCTTTAACAATTGAATGCATACGTAATGTTTTTTAACCGAAAAAAGCAAAAAAAATGTAACAAAAAATTCACATATGGATAATTTTTTGAATAAAAGAAAATGGAACAGAAAACGTACAAAAAATTTGTTTACCAACGAAAGATTGAAAAACAACATTTCGAAAACAAAACGAACATATATACAAATTGGTTGCAACAAAAATAATTTCGGAAAAAGGAAATCTGAAAAACAGAAACTTAAATAATAGAAAAACAGGAAAAATGGAAAATTGCATAAGCTTAAATAATGGAGCACATTCGAACGAACGAGTTTATATAATTTCATTTATTTTTTATAGTTTAGTTTAATTTTACGTGCTCAGCATATTTTGCTTTTTAGTTTTATCAAAAAAAAAATTAGAATCTTTCTTTCATCTGTACATTAAAATTATAGTTTTATACGTTGCACTTCAATGTTTATGCGAATTTTGTAAAAAAACAGTTGAAAAAATGTTGAAGAAAAATAAAAATGACACAACAGAATTAATTAAGCTGAAATGGTGGAAAAATGTTGTTTTGCAGTTAAGCTTTTAGGTTTTTTTTAATAACGAAATTACGTGACGAAAATTATTTAAAAAATTTTTTTTTGATCATATGATTAAAATATTAAACAATTTTGTAAATCTGATAAGCCGGCTTGGCAATTTTTACGTGACAACTTTGTTGACTCCGTTTCAAATTGACATGTTTTCGTTCTGTGCTTTTAAAACCGCGTGATTTTTCGAACAATTAAACAAGTTATCATAAAGCGTTGACCTATTCCTATAAATATTTTTGTGTTTCATTTCAAACATTTGTTTAAGATCATTAGTTGTAAATTAATTAATTCGTTTTATTTATTTAATCAGATTAATTTTTGTCGTTTAAGAGGTTTATTATTATACTCATCTATCTCCATTAACAATTTTACAAAAAAAATGAAGAAACATTTATTTGTGGTCAAATTAGAATATAAAAACTGTAATTTGATCGGACAAACTAGATTGAAATTCTTTTACGTTGTTAATGGAGATAAATGAATGAGCATTTCAAAAATGATATTTTATTTAAAAAATAAACAGAAACTGGCTTTTCAACTGCCGTCGTATATAAAATAGTATAACTTATTAGTTGTTTTATTTGAATACGATTTCTCAAACAAAATTAGTTTGTTTTACAGGACCTAAAACGCAATCAATCTCAAAAGTCAAAACTAATTTATGTTCGGTACCTCCAAAGCAAGCTTATCAGAAATAAAAAAGTTATTGAATATTCTCTACCCTTTTAATGGGTTAAGCGACGGAACGGCTTCATAATCTTTGTACTGGTCTTAATATTTTTTTCTCCGATAGACAGCAAATATAAATTTTGCAGACTTATTTCAGTCAGCAAAGTGGCATTTTTCCTGCCTAGGCAGCAAAGCAAGTACTTTGCTGCCTAGGCAGCAAAATAATTAGACTTCATAGAAATAAACAGATATTGCGATTAAAAAAAAATTTTTTTTAATCGATTTTTTTTTTCATTTTTAAAATTTTGCTTTATTTTTAAAGTAATAATTATTAAATTACATATCATTGTAATTAATCGGAGAAAAAATTATATGTTCAACTCGGCAGCAAGGTAGATTGACTGCCTTGGCTGAATTCCTAGCCTCGCTCGCTCGGCTATGAACTATCAGCCGCGGCAGTCAATCTACTACTTTGCTGCCTAGTTAAACAAATAACTATTATTTTTGGTTTTGGAGTGCGGTAAAATCACAATAGTAAGAAATTGGTTTTTGAATATATAGTTGCAAGGGTCCTTTTTTGATTTTACATTAAAAAAAACTATTCATCAAAATTCAAAACAGATTCATTTTTATTTTATATTAAATATATATTTTAGTCTAACTTCTAAAAAATAATTTTAGTTTTATTTCTCTTACACGTGTTTAAATCTTTCGATCATCCTCAGAGAGAAAATATTTACAACTACATCTAAAAATTCTTTCCTTGACCAGGAAACTTCCGTAAGCTAATTAAATTAATGTGGGAAAAACCCGAATTTGAACATTTTAAGAATAACAATTGTTTAAGTATAATAAATTAAGGATAAATGTAAAAATTGTTGGCGTTGTAAATTTTAACAATACAAAAATTGAAATGAATTTATGAATTAAACATTTTAAAACTAAATATTGATAGTCTGTTCATTATTTTTATTTTCTATTTAATGAGGTTAAATAAGTCAGATGTTATGGCGTTTTGTTTTTCTTCGCAGTTCATATGATATTTGGTTTTTATTTTTCAATGCATAGCGATTCATATGTGTTTAGTTCCCAATTTTTACGAACTGTTTTTATAATTTTGAAATTGGCTAAATCTATTGCATGTGTTGGGTTTTCGACCATATGTAGCGCGACACTGGATTTATTGACGTTTCCTGACGTAACTGCTTTGCAATGTTCTTCTATTTTTTATTTTATTTTTTTTTTTTTATTTTTGAGAGCAGCAAACAGTTTCCCATTTACATGCCGCTACATATTTAAAAGAGAGTTACATTATGATAATTGAGATTTCATATATAGAACTAAACATTGATTCAATGAAATGTAAAAAAAAAAAATTTATATAAATATGTTAAACTTTAAGTAAAAAAATAAATTCAAAAAATAATATAAACTTGTTAAATATTAGCATATAACCTATATGTACTACTTTATACAATTCAAATATTATCAACATCATGTATTTATCAAATATATATTACACTAAACCGGTCAACAACAATTATTCAATCGTACAAGAAGACAGTAAACCTGACGATTTCAATAGAAAAATACAGAAACAGAGAAAAACAATTTAATCACGACAGTGCATAGAAAACCGATCTCTAAATTGATTGAAGTCCGAACAGGGAAACTCGACATTGGGTTTTAAACATATCTAATGATAACGAAAATAAGTCTACAGATGAAAAATTGTCGTTATGAGCGCTTTGAAATCTGTACAGTGGTGATGAGAGTCCAATATTCGTTTTAGATGAGGATGGCAGAAACAACTGATTTAATCGAGTTCTATACGCAGGTGCATAAAAATTCACAAAGGCTAGAGTATCTGTCTCAACTAAGCCGTTTACAATTTTAAATAAGAAGAACTCATCAAGTAGCAATCTTCTTGATTCAAGAGTGTTCATATTCAGTTTTTGAAGTCTAGCATTATAAGATAGACGATCAGTAAATGGGATTGACTTAAAACATACAAATTTTGAGAACTTTCTTTGTACTATTTCAATTTTATTACAATAAACATCATAATATGGATTCCAAATTTGGCACGGTTGAATAGCACAATTAAAACTTATGGATTACTAAATTCTTTGCTTCTACGCCAAAGGAAACCCATAAGCTTATTTGCCCTTAAGCACATGTATTTAATATGTTCATCAAAGCGAAGATGAGAATCAAAAATTATTCCAAGATCCATAATAGATTTAACTTTTTTCAAGTATACCAGACCAATCGAGTAATTGAAAGTAATATTTTGTATCTTTCTTGAGAAAGAGATAGACAAACATTTATCAAGGTTTAGCTGAAGAAAATTATTGTTGAACCATTCTTGAATATTAATTAAATCATTTTGTAGCTTTTGCCAATCGCTTAATGATCTGATACACGTAAACACTTTGAGGTCATCAGCATATAAGAGGAAATCACACTGAATAATATCCGATATGTCATTTATAAACAATAAGAATAATAGAGGACCTAAAATCGAACCCTGTGGAACACCAGATGAAGGATAAATTACTGTCGAAGTATGGCCCTTGAACCTTACAAATTGTTTGCGATTAGTCAAGAATGAGACAAACCATTGTTGTAAATCTTTAGATATGTCAAAGAGGTCCAGCTTAGAAATTAATATATCAAACCGCACCTTGTCCTTAGAAAAATCCGTGTAAATATAATCAACTTGCACATTGTTATCCAATGCGTCAAAAACATATTTCGAGAATTCAAGTAAATTGGAAATAGTACATCTATTTCGGAAAAATCCATGTTGCTTTGCATTGATTTTACTTTTAATTTTTACAAAAAGAATATCAAACATTACTTTTTCAAATACCTTTGCAAAGGCATTCATAACACAAATTGTCTATAATTTGATATGTCTGCATTGTTACCTTGATTTTTGAATATTGGAAGTATGAAAGACTCTAACCATTTTGTTGGAAATATAGATTGATGAAGTGATAGATTAAACAAAATTGACAGAGGCTGAGCTAAAGAGAATTTAAGATTTTTTATGAAATAATTATTGATAAGATCTGGACCAGCTCCTTTATTATCTAGGTTTGATATTACAGCTAAGACTTCATCAACTGTAATCATGGTCAAGCATCGAGAATAATGAATCATGAGGTTAAATTGCGGCAAAGGTTTATTAGTTACATACACAGATTTAAAATGTTCAGCAAACAATTCACAAATTTCTTGAGGTAGGTTTGTTTTCTTTTCACCCAGATTCATTAAAGATGGATACCCCGTTTTAGATAATAATGCTTTGTCCTGGGATAATTATATCCCAGAGTAACTTCAGGTTGCTCATAACATTATTTTCCATCTGCAACGTATAGGCTTTAAAACAATTTTTTAATTCTGCTTTAACTTGAGATCTAATTACAGAGTACAAATTGAAATCACTAGGATTACTGTAAGTTTTGAATTTTCGTCTGATTTTTTCCTTTTGCTTAATTAGATTCATTAACTGCGAAGAATACCAGATAGGATACTTTCTGATTGCTGACTTAGGGGTTGACACACTCAAAAAACTACCTCATTGATACAATGAAAAACTACGTAAAAACTAAGAAAATATGCACACGATTTCGAGTCAATGTACATTGATAATATAAATTAGAATATGATTTTCATTGATTTAATGATATAAACGTCACATAAAAATCAGGAAAACTTCATAATTTGTAGTATTGTATCTCATAAAATTAACAGAATGAGTAAACATGTATCATAAAATTGGTTTAATATGGATATTTGTTTTGAAGTATGCGTTGTAAACATTACGTGCAGTATTGCCCTAAATTTGATTAGTAAACTTCATAGGGTTTATTTTAAAGGTTTTAAAATCTACGAATTTATCATAATATTTAATTGATATTAATATTTTATTGTCATATTTATGTAAAAAAACTTAACTTCATTATACACTCAGAAAAAAGAGATAGCTTATTTAACGTAAAGTAAGTATAGTAAATTTAATTGTAAATTAATAACGTAAAGTAAGTATAGTAAAGTATATGTAAATTTAATTGAAAATGACGTACAAACTGAGCCAGCGGAGGCATAAGTAAACTAAACAAAATTGACTAAGTAAAATCTACTTAAAAGCATGTAAAAAATTTTGCGCTGTTATGCTACTATTATGCTACCATCTTGTCTCACCAAAAAAATGAAAAAATTTTAGTTTTTTTACTACTTGCATGAGAAATTTCTATTATTTACTCAAAAACCCAAGACAAAAGTTAATTTTCTCAGCTATGGTTACTAATTCAGATTCCCCACACCTAATAATAAGTATTTTAGCACCTTGGTAAATAACAAAAATATAACTTTTGTTTGTTTGTTAAACTGAGTTCATCTTTGAATTTTTTTAGTTTCTTCCTACAGGTGTATTTGCAATTTTAATTCGTGTTTTGATCATTTCTGTTGAAATTTAGCTTAGTTGTGAGTTGTAGACTAAAAAAATTCAAATTTGGTTCATCAATTGAACAGGTTTTCAATTTCGTTTCAAAAATAAATAAAAGCTATATTTTTTAATGCAAAGCATATGTGATTTTTATATAGTTTTAAGAAAATTCATTGAAAATAAAATTCTAACTAAGCAGCCCTGAATAATAAATATCCAATACGCAATCCAATGATATGATAAACAATGTTTCACCAAATTAAAATTTTTAGTTATTCACCATTTGCTTATTAATTGACATTTTATTTTGTGTATAATTAAGAGTTTTAGTGCATTTTTTACATCAAGTAGTAAAAAAAATAGTATATAAACCTCGGGGTGAAGCAAATTTTCTCCATTTCGGCTCTTAATTCGCTCGAAACTTCGTTTCTCGCGAATTAATATTCACCTCAATGGAGAAAATTTACTTTATCACCTCGGTTTATAATGTACTATTTTTTGCAATTATTAATCGTTTTTTTAGGGAATTTTATACACGGTAATGATTAACAGCGGTTAAGAAGGGCCCTGTAAAGATAAAATGCTATTTATTATTAATATTTATTTTGGACTTAACCCGGATTCGATACCCAGACCTCTGTGTACAAGGAAGCAGCATTCACCATTCGTCTATCTAAATAATTATTTACATCAATTTATTTATGAATATTATGTTGATGCTTAAGTTTAGGACGTTCGAGGGTTTGATTCCCAGACTGACCACTATTTATTTTTATTACATTTTTATTATTTTTTTAAAATAACATAAAAATGATTCCTTTTTATTCATAAAAATTCAATTTCACAGCATTTCAATTTATCGATACTGTAGTTATTTTAAAATTATATAGACCTAAACATTTCAAATTTATTCCGACAATAATAATAATGTAACTAAGGTAACACAGAAATAACAATTATATATATGTCAAATTCTTTTTGCCAAAACATTGTTCTGACATTTTTTGCTCTCAGATCAATTTATTATTTGACATTACGTGTTTTATTTGGTCAAAAAAAGTGAGTTTTCACCCTAAAAAGATTTTTTTGAATCTAGATTTTTAGCTATAGAGCAAAGCATTAAATACAATAAAAAAAAAGAAATACATATATCTCTCAAAATTAGTAAACAAACAAGACGCCACGCCAAAACGCAAGAACATGTGCTGCATAAATTGACAGCTATATAGTACGAGATACGGCTGCAGGATTAGTGCGCTCATCGATTTTTTGATAAAACCAAATTTTTATGTATATTTATAATTAGGAGAATATATATCTACCAGGTTGCCTATCAAAATTTGGCCGCCAGTATTTTTAATTAAATTATTTTTAATTGATTTTTGGGAAAAAATTTCGTTCACGGGTGTGGGAAGGGGGCGACGGGGGGGGGGGGGGGGAGGCAGTGCTATTTTTGATCGAAGTTGTGCAAGTTCGCAGAAAAAAAAAGTCGAAGAAGAGTCGAAGAAAAAAAAAGCGAGTCAAAAAAAAAATCAAAAATCAACAAGTTATTTCTAAAAACTCAAAGGGGGGACGACCAAGGTATTTTTTTAAATTTTAAAATTTTAGTGTGTGATAAAATATAAATAAATAATAAATAAAAATAAGGAAAAAAAGAAAAAAAAAAATAAAAAAAAACCAAAGGGGGACCAAGGTAAAATTGAAAGTTTGATCCTTTATAACTTTTGACCTCCTCATTTCTGCAAATTTTTTTTTTTCATAATAAGGATGCAGAGGACCTAATCTTTCTATTTATCTGAAAAAAAAACGCAAATTTATTTGGGGGGATAAACTAGGATTGTACCATTTTTTGTTGTAATTTTTAAATTTGTCATTTTGAAAAGGAAGACGTTTTTTTGGAGTATTTATTAAGTCGTCTCTATTACTCCCCGGTGGTTGAGAACACAGAACAGATTTGAGAACGGAATTGCACTATTTTTAATATCGCCATCACTATTCATTTTAAAATATGTTTAATATGCAGCACTTCAGTTAAACAATCAAACACAATTTGTTTTTTAATTAATTTGCATATATTGCTAAGCTAACGTTATATTTTTTGCATTTAAGATACAAATTACTCTAATTTGTAGGATTCTATTTCATAAATTTAATGCAATATTTAAATCCTAAAATTTATGAAAATTTGTCGTAGATTTTATGTTATTTATTTTTTTTAGTAATAGAATTTACGAAAATGTGTTTAAATTTAGGAAAAATTGTTTTTGAAAATATATTTATGTTTAATGAAATTTATTTCGTAAATATTACGAAAGGTAATGACAAATTTAATTAAGAAATGTAACATTCTTTTTAAGAATTTCAATATTTAAAATTTATGTAAGGTGCAATAAATATGAGTTTAAAAATATCATAAAAGTAATAAGAAAATAAAAGCCATGAAACTTTATTTACAAACAATAATCTCTGTATCATAAATTAGATGTAATATTTTCTTTAGACCTATATTAATTATTTTTCTGAGTGCATGTAGGGTTCAATGAGGCAAAGTAATTTGTTGTAAAATATATCAACGGCATTGTTGACATGTTGATCCTTAAATAATAACTCCCAATTAACTAAATCTAATTGTAATGATAGTTGATTAAAATCAATTTTTTTAAAGTTTATCCTTGGAAAATTATGAAAATATTGAGATAAACCAACAGAGGGAATGGAACTGATCAATTTTAGACAGACTACACTGAAAAAAAAGTTACGTAATGTTATCCAAATTGGTTTTGTTAAAATATTTTTGTTAAAATAACATAGTTTTTGTTACGTTTCAATAAAATTGACTTTGCTAATTTTTTTCAATTATGTTATTAATACAAAAATCGCTTCGTTATTTTACCTATGCAAATACATTTTGCAAACAAACATTGGTTTTGCTAAAATTATATGGCTTTAGTTATTTTAACAAATTTAGTTTATTTTATTAACAATGGTAAAAACGTTTAACATAATATACTCTGTTAAAAATATATTATAATAACAGAGCGCTTTGTTAAGATAAATTGATTTTACGAGGCTAAGTTAAAGTAACAGAGCACTATGTTAATCAAATTGAAAGAATTGTTATACGTATGTAGTGCTATTTTCAAATAAAAGAGCATTTTGTAAAATTTCAAACTTCATACAATAATTGCATTTAAATTTAATTCCATTTGAAACGTGTTTTCTTTGTGGAGTGGAATGAAATTATAGATTTCTAAAGAAAAAGCAAATTAATATACAACATTAAATTATTTAAATATTTAACAGGTAAGCAATTGAATATTTTTATTTAATATTGCAAGCATTTATATTATATATTATTATTTTTTAAATCCTGTTAGATCGATTTCTGATGGTATAAATAAACTTTTTAAGAGTAACGAATACGATAAATTTCGGGAAAAAAAAATTTCGAGCATTACATATATGAATTTCCGGAAAGGATTATTAATAAAGAATGTGTGTGGATTGAATTTGAGCACAAATTATTCTTCAAAATAGAAAAATTAAAGAAATTCTAAAAAGTTTCAACTGAAAGTGAAACGCAAATGGAACCTTTCCTCAAAATTTAGAATGCATTTTATGATGACAAATTTTATAATGACACCACTATAACAAACATTCCTATAGAATGGCCGTTGTATCAACATGCCCTTGCGCCTAAATTGGTAAAGAACTTTTTAATTTCCGTATAGTGATCAAATATATATATTATTTAATGTCTATATTACAGATAAACATCAATTTTTTAACAATTAAGCCTGAGAAAGATGTGATGTACTGCAACTGGAATATATTTTCAAAATACATTCCAAAAATATTAAAAAAATATACGGGACAAGATATATAAAGTAGCATTTCAACAACTTTTATTAAAAAGAGATAAAATAAATACTGGTAAATTATAAAATAAAAACTTTATATGTATGTAAACATATTAATTTTTCTTATTTATGTTTTGTTTTTAGATACCTTTAACTTAGAACTTTTATATGTTCTACCAACCGAAGATAATACATAGATCTAATTTAAAGAAAAAGCTCAAAACAGCACCAAATAGTAATTTACCTACAATAAAGGACGTCCAAAATAATTTTATATTTAAATGTTTGACGACTGACGATGTAAATAACGAGCTTCAAACAATAAACGATAAGTGTTTGAGTAACAGTGAACGATTTCAGCCAATTCTCGTTGCTGTTGGAAGTACTTTAGATTATCAAGAGTTCTATGTCATATTGGATAAGGAGCACTTTAAATTTTCCAATTTTTTGGAAGCACTTGATTGTTGTTTTAAGGTATCCAAGCGAATCATTATATGTTTGGTTATACATTAAAAAATATTTATACGACATTACAACTAAATTTGATAAAGAAATTCCAATAATCAAAAATTTTGTGTTATCCTCAGCAAAGTTAATAGCATTTGACAAAAAATCCATGAAAAATTTATAATTTTCAAATTTTGTTCCATAGTTGCAGTAAACCGTACACGAAACTAAATTTGAACCATTTTCCAATTTAACTTGCACCCACACGTCATCAAAGGCTGGAAAATTCATACCTTGCAGTTCAGCAATCTGAAATTTTTTATGCTCTGCTATCAGAGAACCACCATTATCTGTTTTTAAGCTCATCCGACAATCCCTGTCTTCGAAAAACCAAGTAAGTAGTGTAGTGGGGGTATCGTCACATTTTCATGAAAAAAATAAGAAATGAGGGAATATCGAACATTTTCATGCAAAAAAAATAAGAAATGAGGGAGCATCGAACATTGAAAGAAAAAAAGGAAAAAAGCATTGATTTTTTTCAGGAGTGAATCTATGAACAGTATCTTTTTTGTTTTAAAAATAGGTTATTCAATGTAAAAGATATAAGTTCGTGCGGGGTCGTCAAAATGTTTTAAAAAGAAGATGAGAAAAACGAAAGTGAATTTAATTAATTTTTTTTTTTACTTCGGCAACAACAATTTCATTTTGTTATATTATAAGAAATAAAAAAATGGATTTAGTCATACTATCTATAAAATAGAATGAGAAAGCAAAATATGAAAAAGCAGCTGAAATTAATTCAATTGCATTGAGAGAAAAAACAATACATATGTTTTTTGATTTTTAAAGAATGAGTTTGTGTTTTAATCTTATTTCGCAAAATAATTTTTGCGGGAGGTCGCTTAAATTTGCGGGGTCACGAACTTATATCTTTTACATTGAATAATCTATTTTTAAAACAAAAAAATACTGTTCATATATTCACTCCTGAAAAAAATCAATGCTCTTTTCCTTTTTTTTTCTTTCAATGTTCGATGCTCCCTCATTTCTTATTTTTTTTCATGAAAATGTTCGATATTCCCTCATTTCTTATTTTTTTTCGTGGAAATGTTCGATACCCCCACTTCACTTGTTCATAATCCTTTTCTTCAATACAAAGGTTCCATTGCAAAAACTTGCTGCATCAATGTTTCTAAAAAGAGGAACAGAAACGCCAATTTTCTATATTTTGAACATGTATAACATATATATAAACCAAATGAAATATGTATTACACCTGTATATACACCAAACCAAGAACATGTTTGTTGTAAATTAGAAATATTTGTTGCAACGTAATGTGTTGGATGCATATAATTGTATCATGTATGTATATAATAAATATATATATGTGTATCATTTTCATCTAAATGAATTTGTTTGTCACATTATACTTTAAATTTCCATTTGAATGGTAATTCTGTTTTGCGGAAAAAAAATCGATCAAAGATAACTGAGTGAAAGTTGAATAAAAAGCCAAGTATAAAATATAATCAACATTTAGGCAAAGCCTTAAGAAAATTAAAATTTTTAATTAATAAAAAGCTAAATTAAGTCTTAAAATTTCGGCTCCGAGGTGCATTAGTGCCTGTCAATTGCCTTCTCCTGACAACATTTCATCCTCCTATGTGCTCTAGATTTCTCTGGAGAGCGCACGCAGACAGACAAACACTTTATTTTATTATTATAGATAAAATAAAAAAATTAAAAATAAACATTTAAAAAAGTATATTTTTAAATATTCCATTTTAATTCAAAAGTGACAAAAGCACACAAACAGTGAATAATATGGAAAACCATAATAACTCATATAAAAATAAACTTTTGTGAAAGATAAAAACGATCAAGTTGGAACTGGATAACTAAACGTCGTGTGGTTAAAATTCGAAAAAAAAAACAAAAGTCTAAATTCCAAACTTGAAAAATTAGAAAAAATTCAAAAATGCCATAAAGTTTCAAATCAGAGAAAATTAAAATAAATTAAAATATTCAAAATTTAACGGATGGATGACGGCACTCGACGCCCAGTAGTTAGTCGCCGCCGAGGGTTCCATGTATATAATATTCAACGAGAATAACTCTTCTCAAAAACAAAATTTTACAAATAAAGCAGTCTTGGCAGATTGCAAAAAAAATTGTTTTGGACTAGAAAAAATGCACCCTCATATGAATAAGCGAGTGGGGTGCTAAGGTCGAAAATAATTTTTTTTTTTCAAAAGTTCCACTCTCAACCTCCGCCAAATAATATTTTAAATGATGAGCCCGATCGCTATAGTTTTCATTCAATCTTTACAATAATTCCTATAACCGTGAATTTTTTTCATGTTCGAAGTGAAGATAGAGGAAGCTGCAGCCAAATTTTGTAATTGTGAAGCAGTGAAATGATAAGTTTTTTAATGAAAAGAAACGTAGAAATTTTTATCACTTCACCGCTTCACAGTTACAGAATTTGGCTGCAGGACAGGGAAAAAACTTACGTCTTTGGTAATAACATAAAAACTAAGCAGTCGATAATTTATTGAATTCTTTTTTGAAATATTTCAATCTTTTTCGATTATTCTAAATCAAACTCGATTAATTCAAAAAATCTTTTGTTTTACTATCTCCTTATCTATTTCTATAAAATAAAGATAAAAACAAATATTTGCAATTTTTTGTTTTCAGTAGGCGTGGACAAATACATTTTAGAACTGTATAAAATTAAATTGATAGCACTTATAGTTTGTGAGAAAATCGATTATGGAGAAATTCGGACAAACCCCGAAGTCTCACCTCCAATAGGGTACCGCTTTTATTTTTTCAAAAGAGCGTACCTAGAACGGCACTAGAACGAACTGGAGAAATAAAACCAAAATTCAAAAAAAAAAAACCTAAGTCGATTTGATGGAAAAACAAAATCCCCAAAAAAATTCCTAAGAACAAAAACAATTTGCAAAAAAATTTTATATTTACTTTATTTACAAATCTGGTATATTTCCCTCGTGCTGGAAGTTGGCAAATGTCCAGCCCGTCCCCAAAAAGGGACCAAAATCCGATATCTCAAATTATAGGCCAATAGCTTTACTATCGGTCCTATCCAAAGTCTATGAGCATTATATTAATACACATATTTCAACATTTCTGGAAGAAAATCATTTAATATCCGACAGCCAATACGGTTTTCGAAACAAAAGATCAACTACCGATCTATTAAACTATGTAGCGCATTGTTGGAACAGCATACTTGATAAAGGTGGTGAAACATACGTTATCGCTTTAGACATCTCCAAGGCATTCGATCGAGTCTGGCATGCCAACTTAATCAACAAGCTCGTTGCGTACGGTTTTCATCCCAATGTTGTGAAGCTGATTCAAAATTTTCTATCCAACCGATACATTTCGGTAACCTTAGACGGATTTTCTGCTGAGTCTAAACTAATTAACGCTGGTGTACCCCAAGGCTCAGTATTGTCCCCAACCCTATTTTTGATTTATATCAACGAATTGTTGAAAATCACCAGTAACCCAATAAATAGTTTTGCAGATGATAGTACTCTGCACAAGTCGTTCGAGCCCCTTCCTTCAAAAGGTAAAATGCACGAACGAATTAATCCTGCCCGGAGAGACGCTGCCATAAACGTGAACAAAGACCTGAATAAAGTCGCCGACTGGGGTGATCAAAATCTTGTCAATTTCAACTCCACCAAAACACAGCTGTTGATTGTTTCCAGATTAAAGACCGAGTTCCCCAAAGATATTTTATTTAGTATGTGTGATGAACCAATAGGCGAATGTAAAAACATTCGTTTATTGGGTGTCACAGTTTCAAATGACCTACTCTGGAACGATCATATAATGGCGATGGCAAAAAGCGCGTCTAAAAAACTCGGCCTCCTAAATAGATGCAAAAAATTTTTCACTCCATACCAATTGCTCCATGTTTATAAGTCCTATATTCGTCCCTGTATGGAGTACTGCTGTCAAGTTTGGGGTGCTGCCTCTGTTTCCATCTTGGCCCTCTTGGACTCTGTTCAAAAGCGAGCTATACGAATTGTAGGTGATCGAACTTTGACATCAAAACTTGATTCCCTACAACATCGTCGCACTGTTGCTGACCTCGTTGTTTTTTACAAATATCGTCATCAGCAGTGCTCAGATGAAATCAGCGGCATCATGCCTCAAACTTATTCTTACCCCCGTTCCACTCGGCAATCGGCTGCCGCAACCAGTGAAACGGTAAAGATCCCGCGCTGTCATACTGGCAGATCGCAGAGAGACTTCTTTGTCCGAACTGCGTACAAATGGAATAGTTTGCCGGAACACTTAGTCTCAGGTGGCTTCAACCCACAGATGTTTAAAAAAAGCGTTAATCTACACCTTAGAACGCCAGTTGTTGTGGGACCCAGGTCTAGACCTAGGTCTTAAAAGGTATTTATGTGTTGTTGTGACACATATTCTAAACCCTATTACACAACACATTTTATTAAAAAAAAAAAAAAAAAAAAAACATTAAATTTCGAAATCAAAAAAAAATTTTTTTAAAAAGAATCTTAGCCAAAATAAAAATTAACTTTTTCAAAAAATGGAATGGTATAACATAATGCTAATTGGATAACTTGAGCAGATAATCGAGTGTAGGCTACACTTAAAAAATAAATTCGTAAATTAAAAAATTCAAAAAAATTAAAGACTCATAAAAAAAGTTTTACAAGCACAAAAATAAAAAAAAATTTCAGATATCCAAATTAAAACAACAAATCAAGTGGCAGCTAGGCGTCGAGTAGTTTGATTTCCAATTCAAAAAAAGTACTTTTAAAGTTTAAAAGTTTTTAAATTGATGATGTAATAGTACACTAATATTGTCTCCAAGGACAACATAACTGGCTATGCTCTAACTAATGGAAGTGTTATTTGCGAAAACCACCAATAATCAACAAGGTCAATCACCTGTTGTTCCGTTAACACGATCTCCTCAATACAACAAAGACGTACTCCTACTCGCAGTCCCCGGGATCGTAAAGCCCCGATAAGCATTAACTTGGAGGACTAACACTCACTCCTTAGGAGGAAGACTAACACTCACTCACCCCACAAAAACACAAAAACCATTTTAAGAAAAACGTTTAAAAAAAATCTGTATTCTTAAAAAACGATAAAAAGTAATTTTAATCTCCAAAGCAACCCCGTTTGGATCCAAAGACCTAAACATGGTTGCTTGGGAGGCCCAGTTGAACGTCATCTTGTAATTTGAGTTATGGTGGATCACGATGTCCACCAGTTGGTTGTCTGCACGCTGTTTCACTCTGCTGCTAGTTGTTTTGAGCGAGGACATAAATAGTTTCATTTCTGTTGATTTAAATTTCATAAATCAATTATACAAATTAAACTATGTGAAAGGAAGTTTAAGATTTCATAAGAAATTAAATTTAACGAATAAGAAAATCGTTAGATAAACACATTTAATTGTATTGTATGAGGTATCTATTGTTAATATCAGTACCAGAAGAAGATGAAAGATTATTTGGCGAATTCCGTGAGTAATTGCTATGTTATGCGGTTGAAAATTAAAAGAAATGAAAGAGAAAGAGTTATTCAGAAAACGCGGTCTTGATCTTTACAGAACAGATGCTTCAATTGAATTGCTTTTAATGCACCGTGATATGTAGTATCATCCGTGATATGTACACTGAAAAAAAATATTATGATATGCATAAAACATTACATTAAATCTACGAATTTGTTAATGAATTGGTGATAATAAACGCCATTTATTACTTTTACAAATAGGAGTTTATGAAGTATGGAACAAAGTTATCAGTTAATAACTATTATATTTAATAATATCACGAATTTATTTATGAATTCTGGTTGAAAATTTTATAATCCTGTTCATACTTTCAAAATAGTACATTATTTAATTAGGAGCTAAATTGATACTTTTTGTGTTGAGTCTATAGGTTGACGGCCGACCGTAGGGAAGCCGACCATTATAGACGATACACAAAAAGTCACTTGAGCCCCGAATTAAATACACTATTTTTTCGGCAAACGTTTAAATTTTTTATAATTATGAAATTAATACATCAAACTTTTTATAAATATGAATTTGTATCGTCATAATTACTTCCAAAAAAGAGAAATAAACATTTAAATTTGTATGAACAAAATTTTTTTATCAAAGCAGCCTTTTCAAAATTTCATAATATGAGAATCAACTTATTTTTTGTTGTCATGGTTATACAATATGTTTGATAAAATAACAAACTAACAAATAACAAATGCTACTTTACAGCCTCCGTAATATAAAATAAAAATGGCGTTACTTTTGCTGTCGCTAGACGTTACTTTTGCTGTCAGGCTAAAAAGTAAGACTTTAGCTAACTCCCTAGCGGCAGTAAAGTTAAACTTTACAGCCGTTTGCCGAAAAATACTTTTATTAAATACATGAACTTATAAAAAATATACGAGTATTCTTTTATAAATGCTGGTTTATAGTATACATAAAGGGGTTATCAAACGATAAACAGATGTTACACATACTTTGTATCGTTTGTGAAAAAAATTTATAGATTTCACGAATAATTTCGTTATAAAATTTCGTAATCAACGGTTATGGAATCCTTTTGATTTTTTTTTTGAGTAGTATCAAATTATAAGCAGTTTTCACTCACCATCCTCTCCAATACACTATCCCTAATGCTGTTAGCGTTTCACAGGTAACATGAAGTGGGTGGACGTAGAATTTCGGTTTTTACTACCCATTTGAAATTGAATTCTGTTAACAAGCTTGACAACCAGTCTCATGCAAGAACTTAGAAAATTCACCAGCAAAACTAATCGATTCAATATCCAAAAGTGGTTTGTTTCATTTATTTTTTTTTAAATCAGTTTAATGTCATCAATCTTAATGTCTGGATTTTATTTTACTGTAGCAAAATAACACATTTTTTGTTAGGTTATCATCAAGTGTTATCTGAATAAAATTTGAATTTAAATTTTTTAATACATTTTTTTTTGTTATGTAAAAGAAAATGTAATTGGAAAATTAATATATAGTTAAGGGAAGTTGTGGATTTGAGTTGATGATATAACAAATTTTTTTTTTGTTTCTAGCATAAGTGACATGTGATTGTTAATGAGAATTTGTTTTTTATTTTTTTAAATATATTTCCGGTTTCCTTGTATTATGTAAAACGGTTTTTTTGACTTAATTTGGGTGATGGAAAACTCATTAACGATATCTGATGTTGTTTTATTGTTTCTACTTGATTTATTGCTTTTTTTAAAATCTAACTCTTATCTAACACTTTCCTAGACCTTATAATGGAGCAAGGTGGCCTAAAGCTAACTGAATGAAACAGCTACGCAACAGAAATTGTTTCTTGTGTGGCGCACCTATAACAAAATTCCAAATTTAGAAAACGAATACGTGTCGTGATATCTCCATTTATAAAATAACAACAATTTCTTATGTAATTTATTTGATAAAATAACATAAAAAACAACCTAAAACATAAAGTACAGAAGTAAACTCGTAATTTAGAATTATTATTTATATTTTAAAATCCACATGAAACACTACCACCAAATCCACTATACAAGAAATTTCCAACCAAACTATAAAATACAAATTGAACTTTATGTTCGTTTATCATGTTTTTTGAAGCTTTTCATTTAGCTTTTCCTACAAATAAAAAAAAACAAAAAATAAAACTATGTAGGAAATTCTTGCGATTATTTTGACAAAGCTAGTTTGGCAATAAACAGTTTTATTGGTAGTTTTTTTTTCGAATCATAAATTGGAATTAGAATTGATTAAAGTTGGAATAGGTACAACCTTAACCTTAATTTAACTAAAAGTATTTTTTATGTATACTAGGCATCAAATATTATGAGTCAATGTTAAATTAGTTTATGGCTTTGAAAATGGTAACGAAGAAGTATATATAAAACATGGGAAAAACTATTGAGCTAGCAGGTATTTCTACTTTCACAGATGTTTTTAAATTTTAAGTTTAATCTCTAACATCATTATACAATTAAACTCTATGACAAGCCGTCTAAAATAAACATAACATAAATTACGATTCATACGTCATTAAGTTCAGCACAAATTTTCCATTTCCCAAAAAAAACAAAACAAACATATATTTGCCGTAACGTTGAAATGTTTGTACCTACGAAAATTTTCTGTTTAGCTTGTCATCGCATTCGTAGTTGGACATTTTATCAAATTTAACTAACCACCAGAAAATGAAAATACAAAAAAAAATTATTTCATTTTCGGTTGTTAATCTCGATCGTATATTTCTCGATCCTATTTATTTACATATTTATATTTGTATAGTACAAAACTTTACAAATATAGAATGGAAACCGCAACACAGAATCGCGTAATCCTTTATTTGTTCGTTCTTTTTTTGTTAAATTTGTATTGTTGCAAAACTTTATTTTTTTGCTATACGCGAATTAAAATATTTTTATTTATTTTGTTGGTTAGTCATTCGGTGACGTCTGTTGCTCATTTTGTTTTGTTGAAGCTTTTCAAGTTCATGTTAAAACGACTGATGAAAAGCTGTTTAAAATTTGACATATTAATGGTTTTGAATGATTCATAATTTGTTTTTATGTAATTGGTAATTATTTGTGTTTGTTAATAATTTCCAAGAGTCGTAGACTCGTAGGTGATAAAGCTCCAAGTTAATTATTCTCAAATTAATTAAGTTTTAGTTTTAAATATTTTAATTGTTGGTAATACGGAGTAAAGGATAAAACCAGAAGTTTAAACGCTCCGTATATGACTCCTTTACTCAAACACAGGAAAGTAAATAAAACAATATCGTTCTTACTCCTAATACGAAATAAATATTTTCTTCCAAATACTCACACATATCAATTCTGCTTCAAATTTGATGCTTTCCTTCATAAAAATAAATTATTTTTCTGAATGTTTTGTTCAATTATGCAAGTATTGTTTGTTATAAAAATAAATGAAAAGGATGACGAAAACGTACTTATTTTCTTTTTCTGAACACAGAATAAAAAAAAAGTAATCGTCTCCAAAGGAGTGATATAACATAAATAAAAATTTCGCTCTCAGATCATGAACGGTATTCAAAATATAAAAACTTTATCTTGCAAATATATTTTTGAGAAGTAATCCCAAGAAGCGCTCCAATAAAATAAAATTGTTAGCTCTGGATAAAACATTGGTTATAAAATTTACTTTTGTCTTAGTTTTTGTGCAGTAGATCTCAACTGCACATCAACCTGGAATAAGATTTATAATTGAACCAGTTTTTAAGTTAGGTCTTTGGACATTTAACCGGATATTAATATCTATACCGTTGTATTGCTAAATTAGTTTACTTATTCAACATCTGTTTTTGATTGTTTTTAATTGCCCAGCTGATTTGCCATTTTGGTATAGATATTTTATTTGGTATTTGTTGAAGAAAAACACTTAGCACACTTTTCGTGGTAAAAACGAGTAAGGTATTAACTACAAAAACCCGCGGTAAGAGTTAAAAAAACATCTAAAACATATAAATTGTTGTTCTTGAAATTGGTTCAGCTTACAGTTTTATACTCAAAATACAGAATGTTATATTCGAAAGATTGAATGAATCAAGAGAAGTACAGTTCTATAAAAAATATGAGAAATATAGGAAATATTTCAAAATGAAGTAATTTTTAAAACAGTTTTGGCATTGACATTGACTTTGACAAAGAAATTACCGGAAAAAGTTTGATCAACAATTCTTTTTGAAGTTTATATTTACTAGGTTCAAAGCAAATAAAGAAGCAGTGATCGTGTATTGTTTTGAATTTCATTTTTTACAAACAAATATTTTAAAGTTATTTTAACCAATAACAATCAATCTAACTAAATTGCTGGATCGTTGAACTGACTGTAGTCGCCAAAAAACCCTATTTTAGGTACAGAACGAGCCCTTTTAAAAAGGGCGAATTAGAAATTAGTGTAGTTTATTACATTTTGTTTCGTCTTACCACGAAAGTTTAGAAGCTATGAAATAGCGGAGCAATTTTTTTCCTGATTATAGAGCTTTTTTACTGATCGCAAATGTTGTGCCGCTTTATCACACTTTTTCTCGCTTAGTTAACATCTATTTTTCTTACCTATATTATCACCTAATGAATTCAACAGCTCACTCTTTCATGAAGGTTTCTAAATTAAGCTTCGGACCTATTAATTCCAAACAAAAACGTTGTCTAATTTTTTTCTAGATTAGATTAGATTTTCTAGATTAGATTGAGAATTTTTTTTCTAGATAATACTAAAATTAATTTTCCTCGAAAATACTACGGTCCTTTCCATTGTAGCAAAACAGCACCAGTATACAAATATAGTTGTATTAATATAGAAAAAAGTATTGGAATTTAGGTTTCGCTTCTAAATATTTCTAACAAAACCAACTTTGAGCTACATGTGGAACCTTATCATATGTATAATTGCGGAACCTTATCATGTGGAACCTTATCATATGTGATAATTTTGAACAAAAATCCAAATAGGAAAAAAAATGACAAACAAAAAACATAACATCTTAAATTTACACTACATTTATCATATTCGATCAAATTTGTATTACAACGACAGAAAAATGGAATGTAAAATAAAAATATCGTTGAAGAGGGCATTAGCTTTTGAACCTATCCATTGCTTGTTGTGCCTTAAAAATAGTATATGACTAATAAAAAATGGCGCGTTGTTGTTGACTACCACAAACTGGAGGAAGTATCTACAGATAATGCATTACATTTCAAATGTTTCAAATGTTATTGATAATCTAGCAAACGCGCAATATTTTAATTTCTAAGACCAATGCTATGAATACCAACCAGAATTGCCCTAATTAAACCGATCGTTTTAAAACTGAGCTTAGCACTGAAACAGGCTACTTCTAATTTGTTCCAATGCCTTTTAGTATTTTAGGGTCGATGCACCTGCATTCTACCAATAAAAGATTAACAAAATCTTTATCGATGATGTGACAGTCTTTAAGGAAACTCAGATCCAACACAATTTCAAATTTCGTGAAGTGTAACGAGATTCCGCAATTATAAATTAAAACGAACTCCAGCTCTTTTTAAAACAGAAAATTAAATTCAAGATTTTTTTAAGATTTTTATCTATACGATAGCAATGGATCTAACCATTATGTAGTTTAGAATTGCAACTTAGTATAAATGAATGTATTCAATTGAATAGAATGAAAAATAGTTTTAAAAAGTGAAAGATCCGTAACAAACGTTTTATCTAAATTCCGGTCGGTTCGGGAATCAAACCGGCGTTCTTCTGATCAGAGTTTATGGTTCACCATTTAACCAACTGGCAAATTAAATATTTATTTTAAATTGTAATATCCAATTGAATTCGGTCAGACGAAAACATCCGAAATTATGTTGTATTATTATTGAAATTTTTTACTGAAGTATTTAATGAAGGTATATGAAACTATATAATAACTATAACACATTATCTCTTAACATGTTAAAATGTTTGTTAAATATCAAAATATAAATAAATAAATCAAATAATACAAAGCGTACATTTTTGACAGAACTTCATCAGCTTTGCATTGTAAAATTATATAAAAAAACTTTATTATGCAGATCAAAAAATCAAAGCAAATGATCGAATCCAGAAACTGTTGTCGGCGAAAAAAAGGAAAAAATGGTTTGTCCGGAAAACTTTCTTTTGCATGAATCAACGCGATTAATACAACTTATCGTCTTTTTATTCATATATTTCTCAACCCTGTTTGCAATGATTGTGTTTTCATATATCGTTTTTTTTGTAGATATTGTCAGATATGGACATTTGTAATTTTTAGCTCAGTTCGGTTTATGATCTCGAGACTCAAAGGATGGAGTTATTTTTTTTTTGGTGATTAAAAAATTACAGTGATATCTAGTTATTCATGAGAATCATATTTTTTTTTAGAAATTAATATTTTTATTAGAGAGTTTAAATTTTTTTTTTAATTAGACAAATTTTATTTAAAAAGTTCAGATATAAAAACTTGACAATAAAATGGCATCCAACGTCACTACTGGTTTTGGTGTCAAACAACATGATTAGTATATATAATAATTAATGGTTCATTTTTGTCTACTAAAGTGATTGGACTTTGGACAAACAGTATTTGATATTGTGGTACAAGGGGTCATGATAAGCATCCAATGGGATTCACTGAATTAAATTCTTGAAGGTTGGACTAGAACAATCTAAATAAATTTAAAAGTATATTAGTGAAACAGTGTAAGTTGTTTTTGTTAAGAACTTTTTTTTATATCTCTTTAAAATAAACTGTAATTTTACCAGTAGTGAAAAATAGCTATTTATGTATTAAGGGCGTAAAGTTAGTATTTTTTGTTTCAGAGTGAAATTGTTGCACGAGGCGTTAGGCGAGTTATTTTTAGTAGACTCGTAGTAGACACAACGAATAAATAAATCGAAAACATAATATGTTGTTAAAAGTCCGTCGCTCGTAGTGAAAATTGAGTAGAGAAGTTCGTGCAGTGTGGTAGAGTTTTGCAGATTTACATAAACTTATCAGTGTTATTGTGGTTGTTTTATTTTTTCTTTAAAAGATTTATTGCTATTTGTACGTACGTGCCATTTGAACTTTAAGATAAAATATTAATAAAACTTTAGATTGTTGCAAAAAAATTAAGTAATGTTATGATTAAATAGGAACAAAAAAAATGTATTACGAATAATAATTTTTTTTGTACACACAAAAATTTTAAAACTGTTAAATTGAAATATAAATATAAAATCATCTAGTGGGGTTGTAAATAATATATTTCAGTTGGTCTAATTTTTTGGTGATTATAATTCCTAAATCATGTAATCGTAAATGGGAAATTCAGATTCAACCGCGGCCTTTGGGGTCGTCAGATTTCATGCTCTTTGTTTTGCTTATTTAAATCCGTTTACACAGTCTCATTTGCGAACATTTCTGCATATTTGTACTGAACTGGGGAAAATTACTCGAACGCACATGACTGAAGATCACTTGAACAAAATCTCGCTTGGCACGCAGTCCTCTCATTACTTGCTGTTAGTGATATTACTCACAGGATCAGTGTTCATTGCAAAACATCGAAAGTATTGTTGAAAGTTTAACATCTTCATATAAAAATCGCAATTCTAACAACGGAATGGTTCGCACCTTTTATTATACGTGTTAAAATATTGTTTCAGAATTTGTGGAAGGAGCTAGTGGCAAATCGGATTATCAGATAAAATCAAAAAAGAATGAAAGAAAATATTAAAACAACCTGCCTAGTTTGGATAAGATTAAAATACATTGATGGCATAGAAAAACAGATGCAATACAATTATGCAAATTTTTTTATGCCAGCACCATGACGTGTGCAACGGTACAAAAGATTGGCTTACAAAAGATTGACAGAAATGATATGAGAGGCAACTTGTTGCCTAAAAAAGGAGTTGCCTTTGATACAAAGTGCGCCACGATTGTAATTGATTGATTCATTCACATTGTCAAAGTTGATGAATGAAATGGAGGAAGCGTTGAAAATAAGGATTGAACAAGTAGTATCAAGGAGTAATTCCAGAATTGTTTTGAATTATTTTTCCGCACACCGGTAAAGGTGGCCAACAGTAGTATTATCAGTTTTGGTTTATTAGTAGTATTATCAGTTTTATTCATTGAGTCGAGATCAGTGGAGACATGTCATATCCCGAGGTATAAGCGTTCATGAACTAAACAAACATTTTTTATGGTGTTCTGGTTCAAAACAGTTAATGGAAAAATGAGATAGTGACTCAAATAATACAAATGAAGAAACAATTTTACTAAATGAAGCGTGTATTGGGATTGATGTTAAGATTTGCAACATTGTGTAAGAAAGAGCAGGAAAATGAAAAGGTTGTTTTAGCCTAAAATTTGTCGAAGGTACCATAGCATTTAATTTGATTTGCGCAAAACTAATGTTTTTTTTTGATGCAATAAAATGTTTCGAATTGAACTAACGTTAGAAGAAACAGTAAGATTTAGACGAGCAACACATGTTTTCGGACGCAACGAATCAGCACTGTCAACTGCAATATTATTGAACTGCTATGAACACTTATTCCACGCTGAAATTGATTAAATGACTTCAATGCTGAGACGGCATTATTGATTATTGATTTGTCAAGTACCGAAGATAAGGAACTTACTTCATCACACTTTTTAATTTACCAGTCAATAATCACACTTCTCAAGAGGAAAAAAAATGTAAAAATCCCCGGCATTGTTTTATTCAAAGAAAAATTTCTACCTGATATAGAAAGAAGAATTTCTACCTGATATAGAAAGAAGAAATTCTACCTGACAAGATATACCTAAACAGAAATTAATTAGGAAAAGCTTAAATACAGTCAGGGTGTGATCAGGGTCTAATCTGCCCTTAAAGGGCAAATATTATTAGGTAAATTTAAGTTGAGCCCGATACCGTTCAATATTTTGCAAATTAGCTTCCAAGCCAGACCACTGGTAGTGGATACCGGATAACCCCGTATAAACAGCAAATAAGAAGTCCAAAATAAAAATCAATCCTACTCCCAATAACCATTTCTCGCGCTTAACCCAAAATAAGATAAGACGCGTGTGCTAAAGATTGCGCTGTCAAAGAGGCGTCGGAATTGTTGACCAGTGCACATCAATTGACTATTGTATGGATATCAATAGAATTGAAGATCTATGCTTCTTTAAAAGCATTACGTAAGCTTATAACAAAATTGTACAACATGTCTAACTCTAGGTTCATGTTTGATTTATCAGCGTAACCTAAGTTGGACTGCACATATACCATGTCTCATTGTAGAATCATACCTGATTTATACCAGCTTACTCTTTGTCAGATAGTAAACCTTTACGATACATTTCGTTCATCCAGGAGTCGTGGACAGACATAAAAAGCATAAAAATGACGACTGCCTAAGAAAACAAGTAATAAGAGTCCAATAAATTAAATATGAAAATTGAAAATCTGCAAAAAAACAAAGTTTTTGCTAATTTAATATTTTAAACGATTTTTATATGCTGATGAAGTCAAAAGAATCTATGTTTTACGAGATAATGAAATGCAAGAAGCAAGAAGGCAAACACAGAAGATTCACCAATTGCTTTTTTTTTTCAAATGCAAACCTAAACAAGTAGTGAATGTAAGGTATAAGCTTAAAACATTTAACAACTAAAATTGAAAGGCATAAAAACAATGTATTTGATTGAAGTTTGCAAGGATACAAAGTAACCAACAAAAATTTATTATTTATTACCATTATTATAAATTAAAATAATTTTGTATAAATTAAAGCTACAGACATAATAGAAATAAGTGGTTAGTAAGAAATCCATCTTCGAACATATAATTATTATACACAGAGTATTTCAATTAAAATTTTGGAAACAAAACATTTTAATTTTTCACACGCAACACCTAGCGCGAGACAACCCTTTATTAAAATTATTTAAACCATAAATTGATGTCCTTATCGACAAGAATTAAAGCTTCCAACACGCAATTTTTCAAATCATCAAACCAGCCCACAAAAATACAATAATAACTGTAATTTTGAGTCATCATCTAACTAAACTGCTTTGTCATTTTCAATTCTGGTTCATTTTTTTCCTAGGCAAATAGCTACTTTAATTTAAGTAATTTGATTATTGTTTTTATAAAAAAAAAACCAGAATGTCATTGTAAGATCGGCATCTTTCTTTCATGATCGTTTGATTAGTACAATGAAATGACATTTAAAATACACAATTTTCCATGTCATGTATAATTTTTTCAAGAAAATACGGATATGGGCAGATTTTTGTTTTGTTGTGCTATAGACGAACTACATTTTCAACTCAACTCCACCTTTTCCATGATAAGCTTCTCACCTTCTGTTTTGTAAAATAAAAATTAACAACCCTAAACCAAAGATGTAATTTATTTTTTTTTAATTTGCGTGTTGCGTCTTTGATTAAAAAGGAAATTAACTTATTTTTGTTTTGTTCATTCTTCTTTTGAATTGAAGCAAACTGAAAAAAAAAGGTAAATTAATTTAAATTAAAACAATAAGAAGGCGTTAACCGGTAACTCAATTTGTTCCAGTTCTTGGAAGAATAACAAAAAGGAAATGAATACAGAAACATTAAATCACAAGTATTTTTATTTAAAAATTCTTTGATGACCATCTTTCAGCACTCAAAATTTGTACTCAGATTCAGTTATCCAACTCAAAAATATAATTCCACTCCTATATCAAAATTGCATAACTATTGTAAAATATATGAAATGCAGTACAATTCCTATTTCATTTATTTATTTTTTTCCTAAATGTTAGGTCGATATAAAAAATAATATTATAAAAAAATATGGAAAATCCATAAATAAATAATGATAGAAAAATAAAAGAAAAACGAATTAACGTTCAAATGGAAATGATTTATTTTATGCAACTGGCGGATAAAGTTCGTTAGTTGATAGGCAAAAACGAAATAGCTTAAGTGCATAACTGTTTTTTATTTATTTTTATTATTCAACAGTTTTTCGTTGAAACTAATTATCACTGTTAAAGCAATATTTTATGGAGATATAGATTAGTAGTACATTATGATGCTAGGACGTAAAGCTAAAGATTTTGGACGGATTTGCACCCACATTAAGTCCAAAATAGCTTACGCCCGTGCATCATATACTATTTTTTATTCGCCGCAAGCAAAATATTTTAAAAAAATTTGTTTATTCTAATTTAAAATTATAAATTTGCATAAATTTTGAAATAAAAATATGTGGAACACGTAACATTTGACAAAATATTTGTTATTTTTTCCAAATTATTGTATAGCAATGACAACAAATGATAAGAACTGTTTAATTGGATAATGAAATTTTGAGTTGAAGGGTTGTTTTGATAAAAAAAATTCTATTTTTCATAGAATTTAAACAAATACAAAAGTTTTTTTACTTTTTTGAACGTAACTATGACAACAAAATAAATGGTTAAAAAGTGACACTTTAAGGCCGCAAATCACAGTAATACAGTAACACTTTAATATGTAGGCGAATAAAAAATATTTGTCGTTAGGGTAATTTAAGAATACTTATTTATGTTGCCAATTTGAATAGCACCAAAGAATATCATTATTGCAAATTGTAGCGTGTAGTCATTAAAATATCATACGAACTTAAAAGTTTAAAGTATTAATTAGTTTTGACAAGTGTGTCAGTTTCAAATGATCAGATAATAGTACTATTTGCAAGTTACAGGAAATATAAGAACTTAACGATAAATATCGATAACTAACCTTGTGTTTTTTTTATCAATGAACTTTTAAGTTATTCTGCGTAAAGTAACAAGTGCTATATACATAATGTTATTTGAATACTTACACCAAGTGCCAACGGCAAGCAGTGTAAATTATTAACATAAAAGCATTTATGTATGTCAATAATATTTTAACATTTTTCGCAGTTAAGTGTTGTGATGCGTCATACATAATATCAATTAATAAATACAATTTTTTTTCTACATAAATGATGAACATTTTTGTTTGTAAATGTTAGTTATAGTATTACATGTAGCTGTAATACAGTTGTTCAAATTTATTTAGTTGTAGAGAACTTGTTTGGTGAGATGATATTGGTATTTCATATTGAGATGATTTGGGGTAGTTGTTAATTTGTGTGCGATGTAAGGGATAATATAGATAGAAACAAAAGATGGGGAACCTGACTGTTTGATCGAAAGATTATGTTAATTTATATTAAATAGTAAGCACTATTGTAAAATTTATCAAAAATTGGAGTTATGAGAATATACTATAATGTGTATAGAGTATATTGTGCCACAATTCTTATTATTTACAAAGTTTATTTACTTATATACTTAAAAAATGAAATGTTTAAATTAATTCTATTTCTTTTTTGAAATTAAATTAATGGTCGTGGCATTATGAAGTTTTGTGTATAAAGAAATTTGACTGGTAAAAATTTTAATAAAGATCAAACCATGAACTACATATTTAAACATTTTTTATTTATAAAAAAATAACATTTTTGTTTGTTTTAGACAACGGCTTCAAAAAAGGCGAAACCGTTGTTTTACCATACCAATGTTGGAACAAAAATTAGATAGATGGTGCCTGAATAAAAATGTAAGGATTTTATTGAATGTAAAAATTTGAATCATTTAAAGTTCTTCTTTTTAAAAACTCGTCGTCAACATGTGCATGTGACAGATTTACGAATTGTTATTTTGGAGTAATACATAATATAAAGGATTGCTGTATGTATGATCATCATGCTGTGTTAACTTTCGATTATGCCCATCTTTTGGTGTGTTATAATTTAAAATATTGGATTAAATTCTACAAAGTGTAGATGGATGATGTTACAGATTTTTTGATTGTTAATTTAGGAAGTGCAATTTACGTCAGTCTACAATCACCGTTTTTCCACATTATTGGTGTTGCAATTTAATTTTTGATTTAATTTATATAATTCTTGATGGTTTTCTTTTCCTAACTAATTTCTTATTTTGTGTTTTTAATATTAAATTTCTGTTAAGGTTTTTTTTTTCAAATGTAAGAGATTTCCCAGGTCAGGATTCCCGGTTTGTTTTTATAAAAGTCCAATCGCTTCATAGTTTTCAAAATTGTAATTCAATATCAATCAAAAATCTAGGAGTTACTTTGTTACTGCTACTAGGACTGGGCGATTTTTAAAAACGTTAAAGGAAACTTTGGACAAAAAAAAAAGATAATAGCTATTTATGCAACTCGACTCGTATTAAAAACGGTTGCTTTATGCACTAGATGTGGAGCTTTAACATAAGTTGCATACAACGTTTTTGTAATTTAGTGTCGAAATTTATAAGACTAAATTAGGCAGAAAGGATGAATTAAAAAAAAGGTTTGTACTAAATTTTAAAATTCAAATTTTTGCAATTCAAAGCCGTCATTCAAAATTCATTTTACAAGACTTATAAAAAACAAAATTGTGTTTAGAAATTTCATGCATAATAAATCAAGATTAAAAAAATTTGTTGTAACAATTGATAATAATTGAAAAGCTATATGAGTGATTCTGATTCTGATGCGCGAAAAAAGAAAATACTGAAGAGTTTTTGAGAAATACAGATGATAACAAATATTAATTCATGAGGGCAAGTATTTTGGAAATATCTTTAAATATTGATATTTTGTATGTAAATAATTGTTTATTTATAGGTTTTTCTAATTGTTGGGGTATATGGTGCATGTCGGCCAAACGAATTAACAAAGATAGCTTTTGATGATATATATGATGCCGGAGATGTTATAAGAATCCGCATTCCCGTAATGAAAACCAAAAGGGGATTTTACAATTACTAAAGGCAATATTGAAGGACTAAATGTATGTAAATTGTTGGATTTTCCAAACATAAACAAATCTTAGACCATGACATACAAAGTTTTTTTTTTTCTATAAGAAAGGAAAATGTACAACACAACCCATTGGCATTAACATTACATTCCAAAAATAGCATTCCAAAAAAAATTGCCGAGATTTTGCGTTTTCCAAAATCAGAGGAATATACTGGCCACTGTTTCCGTCGATCATCTGATATGACAATTATACAGAGACACGAAAGATGGAAGAGTGCAAAAGTAGCAGAAGGTTAAGTCGAAAGTCAAAAGTAAAGTACACTAGGTAAAAAAACGAACATCCTGTTAAATATGTGAAAACCATGTTTTCATTTCAAAATCATGTTTTCAAAACAGTGGGAGAGACGACTCTTTGTTCATCCCAAATTTCAACTCAGCAATCTTCATCTTCAACTACAGTTGCCATGTAAACATCTCAGAACAGGTATGATTTTTTGTTATCAAACACACGTTGAGAACGATGGCATTGTAAGTCAAGAAAAAGGCATGTAAATTGTTAAGGAAAGTCATTGGTGAGATTTTAACTGTTAATGAAATCGATTAATGGAGCATGCAAAAATCATTACAAGGTAAGCATATGTTTTATTTGACACCATTTCCTTATGCTGTTTTTTGCTTAGGCCTAAAATCACGTTCCTTAAAAAAATAACGTTTTGAAAAGTATCACAACGTTGTAATGTTTAAAGAAAACTTTGAATTTAACTTTAACTTTTAGTTCCAGGAGAAATCTCGTTCTTTTTAGTTTTGAGAGATCGATAAAAAGTGAATTTCTTATACATTTAATAACGGAATAATTCAGAGATGCAGTCACAAAATGCTACTTACTCGCAGTACAGCACGAAATAAATCTAATGTAGAAAAGGCAGTCATAATATAATAAAAGATGTTGAAATCCATTTTGCTCTATTGCTTAATCTTGTCACTTTATTTAGAAAAAAATTCAACTGAACTCTACTCTTATTTAAATTTCGTTTTGAAATGCACATTATAGACTTTTTGTATAGACTTTTAATCAACAACAATTTGGTTCAGTAATTTTTATTTTAGTACAATAACTATTTCTAAGTATAACCTCCTAATTGCTATATACACATTAGACTGGTCGTTAAAAATTAAATCTTTCCAAAAACTCCTAAAAAATTTGTTTTTGTTGAAAAACAAGACGGCACTTTTTTAAATAAAAAAAACACGTGCTGCAAAATCATCGATGTTGATTTTTTGATAAAATCGTCGATTATTTTAAATATCTCATAAAATATGCACATTTCAAAAAAAAATCTTACAATCAATTTTTTAAGGAAATTGAATTCTCTACAAAAAAAAGCCCTGTTCATGTTAATTTTTTGCCTAAAACGTATATTTCTGATGATAGCCTTAACTTCGACGTTTAGTCTAGTAATTTTCTGTTTTACTTAATGATGATATTAAGTGGATTTTAATTCAAAGGTTTGCTTATTTTTAATATTTTTCATTTTTTTGTGAAAACATTTCATACATGATTAAACAAATTTACATGAATAAATGCATTATTTTATGACCATTTCATACAAAAATACTTTGGTTTATTTCCAAAATCGAAACATTGCCAGTCTGTGAGTTTAATATTTTAATATGCGAAAGAGCTTTCCCGATATCAAAAGATTAAGTGTATCAAGCTTTGTATCTTTAATTTCTCGGAAAGGAATCTTTAATTTCTCGGAAACTTTTGATACCTATGCATCCAAGGCTAGTCGAAATAAAACGGTTGCTCCATAAACTGAACATTAGTGGCAATCGTAGATTTTCCATTTCTAGACCCGCTGTTCGATTAAGCTTTCGACAGTACAAAAATCTGAAGTGCAAAAGCTTGTGGGTATGTGGACAATGCTCAGTTTGATAACATTATTGTCCATTGGTCAAGATTATGAAAATTTAGCTGCTAGAGATAATGGAAAGTGTAAACCCATACTCTCCAGCTGTTCTTATTAGTCAGCAGTGAGAAAACTCGGGCGAAAACTTTTTTTTTTAAAGTTTTATGGATAAAATAGTAAGAAAACTGTTCGGGGGCAATTCATAACCAAAAAACTAAGAACAATATACCCATAATACATATGTACACTTAAGGCACAGACAGCCAAATACTTGAATGTTTGCAATTATGTGAGATGGACAACTCGAAAAACGATCACATCCCAACCCAAACCAATATTAATAAACACATTACAGTTTAAATTCAAACTCATAATTTTCATAAAAAACCTTCATAAGGACTTATCCTATCAAATCCCTTATCAACTTACGCAAACGATTTTGCTTACACTTATATGTATTCCTTTGATTTTGTTCATGTTTTTATTAAAACAAACAAAATAAAATCTTCAAAGCTTTTCCCATTTCGTTTTTTTATACATAAACTTTAAGAATTGAAAACATAAAAATTCAAGGAACAAAAAAAAACATTTTAACTTCCTAATACCACACTGTGATTTTTTATTGTTTTAAACTTTTTACTGTTATAAGAGCGAAATTTACAAATAAAAAACAATAACAAAACAAAAGAAATTCAATTTTTGATATAGTGAGTGTTAATATTAATGAATATCCCGTGATGTTAGGTGGGTTGTTATTGTGGAATATCATGTAATAAAAAGTTAGTATTTTCTTTGGACAAAGAAAATTGAAATCTTCTTGTGATATACATTAAAATTTATGATTCCATTATTGGTAGATTACAAATTGTGTTAACTGCATTTAATAATATAAGTTTTTGGTATAGTATAAAAATTAATATAAAACTATAATAAATAAACTTACCTATAATTTCTGAATTCTTTATTATCTCTATAAACTTTGGAACATTGTTCATAAGTTTTAAGCTGATCAATGATATTAGTCTGAAAAAGAAAAATATAATAAATTAGATCATATGCATTGAGTTGAACCAAAAATTAAAACAGCAAATAAATTAAAATGGGCCTTTTAGAAAAGTGGTGTATTAAAAAAATAAAAGTCACATACATATTATATGTATTTCAAAAATAATTTGTTTTTAATGCTATTTCAGTAAGCTTTTAACATAAAAATTTAAATATTTTGATCATCTTAAGACATCGTCAGAAGTAATGATCAGAAGTCCTGTTTAGAACTCCAGACGATTAGAATTTATTTTAAAAAATTCAGAATTTGTAAGAATATGTAATACGGCTACATCTGACTTTCTAAAAGTTGAAAAATGAGTTATTACTGTTTTTCGATGACATCCAGCCCATGGCTGGAAAATAGTAGTAATATTTTGGTGTTATTTCTTATACAAAATATAAATTTTTTTCAAATATTAGCATTATAATGTAATCATGTCCTGTGACTACTTGGTTAAATTTTTTATTTAAAAAAGATGCTTGCCTCTTGCATACATCCAATACTGAACTAGCTTATCTAACAATAAAGCAATTCTATCTTCTTCAGTGCCCTTCATTATGTATCTTCCTCTCTTTTATTCTCTATAATGTCAACTCTCTATAAAAAAGCAAGCTTGGAAGACCAAACCAATGCCAGACTTAAGTTACATGAACGTATTCCCGCTGACAGACTTGTCAATTTCTTTTTTTCACAAAAACAAAAAGTCAACAACACATAGAGAAAAGGCAAGCTTGCTGTTTAACATGTATGCACACCTTTTGAATGACCAGTCCATTCAGAATATTCACTTCGATCTGTCTCACGTCGTCAATCTCACCAACATCAAGATTTCAATAGAAACCCAAGGAGTTGTTAGTTTAAGCCCTACTAACAGTTTTGCTTCCAACTAGCTTAAATAAACGTGTTTTCAGTATTGGAATACCTTCTTAGTTACTTTGAACACATAGTCCATTCCTTTAAAGTTCGCCAGCTTAACTAAAACTGACTCCTGAGCAAAGCTCGTCATTCCTCACTGATAAAGCAAATTTCGTCTAAAAAAATAGACTTGCTCCTTTCATAAAATACCACCTATCAAAAAGTTAATATCAAACCTGTTTTAACCACATGAATTTCCACGTGCCATTCCGTCTACAATCCACAGACTAGCTTTTTCCAACATCTACTGTCTCCATAAAATACACAAAATACATTTAAAAAAGCATTACGCTTCTTCCGCTTGTCACCAATTACTCCTCCCCATCCAATCTATCTAAATTCCTCCAACAGGTATGTGATTTCTCCCTTTTCAACGTTTAAAAAGTTCTTTAGTTCAAGCAGCTTTTTTCAAACAAGATCATTCCACCTGACCACACTCTTGTTTCATCATATTTATACACCAATGTTCCGATTCAAATGAACTTGAACCCTTGTTGAAATCGTTAGGACCACATCAAGCCGGTCGCAACTATTTTATATTCGCTATTTTAACAACTGATCCTTTTTTTAACAGAATCAAACACTCAACCTTTTCTACCATCACATATACGTCCAAACTCGAGGACTTGACATGAATGATACTTTTTCTTCCAACGTTCCAGACTTGGTTCTAAAAGATGTTTTAAATACTTTCATATATTAGCTCCTGTACTCTATCTTTTCTTTAAAAATATGTTGATATCATTATTTGCTGTATTCTTTATCACAATTATGACTCTAATCGCCCTCAATTCAATCTCCCCTTCTATTCTATTCACTCTCGATGTTTAAATATTCAAATCAGCTTCTAAAACATTATTCGTAGCCATAATTATTCTATTTCTATCAACAAACTTTCTATCCTTTACCAAAATCAACATTGGTTATATCTTGGGCAAACGTAACTCTCTGTGTGACACAAAATATATATACCTCACAATAACAGCAAGAGCTCAAAAAATTTTAAAATCAACAAATTTCCTCCTTATATCATTACCAAGATCCTCACAAAACAGCAACTAAAACCAGGACACAGAACTAATTATATCTGTTTTCAAACAAATCCAACAACACCGTCATTAAATACTTCAAATCTTTGAGCTTCAAAAGATTAAAGAATGAATTTAAAAATCCCAAAATCTAATTCTTTAATATATCTTTTCGATGTTATAAATCTTGCAAAGTCCTTTAGGTTCCTTTCACCTGTTTCTAGCCAACTTTTCCTCATTGAATCTCCCGCTCGATCTTTATTTATTTGATTGTACTTAGTCCATCGCAAGTTAGATCAATTTTATTATTGATGGAATTCGTAATCTTAACTTTATACTTAGGCAAGAAGTATACATGTATAGGTGCAATAAAAATTTTGTGATTTTTAGATATTTTAAAACAGGGTGGTTCGAAAACTCATGAAAATTCAAACTCAGAGCATTTTTGAAATCAAATTGCAAATAAACGTCTCAATTGATATGAACGGTTATATATGCATTGGAAATGTAAAGCATATTGAAAAAAATACGCAGTAAACCTTTTGCTTACACTGTTAAAAATTAAGAAGCAAAATGTTTTAAGATGGCGCTGATGCCAAAAGTCAAGTAAATTAAAAAAGTATACTAAGCTAACTAAGCAAATCAAGTCAAGCACATTAATTGACTATTAATTGGCATCTTAAAAATACACAGTAAAGTTTTTTCTTACATCGTTAAAAATATTATGAAAAACAATTTTTAAAGATGGCGCTCATGTCATAGGTTAACGTTTTTGAAGGTTTTTCCACAATATGAAAGATTCAACTTTTCCCAGAACAAAAGCAAACTCTTTTGTGGAACTTTTATATTGCGAAAAATAATTTAAAAAATATTTAACCAACGGCATCACCCCCAGTCGTAAAAAGTTTATTTCTTAATATTTTTCACAGTGTAAAAGTAAAAAAAACACTTTGCACTTTACCTTTCTAAAGCACATAAAACCGGTGATATCGGTTAATCTGTTCTCATGGATTGAGATTTGGAATTTACCTTGAATTTGAATTTTCATAAATCTTTCCGACCACCCTGTTCTCAAGTTAAACACTTTAACTTCCTCTACTAAAAAAATATTTTTATTAGCATCTACATCACTTGTTTGACAAGTGTTAAGTTGATCGAAAGTTTTTATCTAAACATAAACTGTTTACTACAATAATTAATTAAAAAACGTTTTCTCCTTTTTTATTTTCACCAACGAAAATTGTATTTAAACATTACAAAAAATATCACTAGTTTTTCAATATTTAAAATACAAAATTATTTTGTATGCATTTCAAGAGAAACTATCTCCCATCTTCAGCAATGCAAAACAAAGTAAAGTTAAAAGAAAATCGAAAAATGACAAAACTTTTTCAAGGAAAACTTAACGAAAATAGTAATACAAAATTTAAAAGAAAACTAAACTTAGAAATTATACAATTGAAAATAAATTGGAAGTAATATTTCCCTGATCAAAATTTAAACATTTATCAAGATTTTTAGAAATAAAATAGCTTTCAAATGCATCCAAATTGGAAGCTCTATTAACTTCTTTAATTAATTTAACATTTGCCAAAGAAACTCCCAAATGACATTCTGTCAAGGCATGATGTGCAATGCATGATTTTTCTGGCCGGTTGAATCTAATATGGCTCTTATGTTCTTTGAATCTTGTTTTTACACTTCTTTTTGTTTGGCCAATATAAATTTTAGAGCAATCACTACATTTGTATTCATAGATTCCTGATTTTTCTAATTCATCAATTTTGTCTTTTGTGCTCCCTAAAATATTTTTTAATTTCTTTTGGTTGCCGAGTACTGGGAAGAAATTGTGTTTTTTACAAACAGATTTTAACTTATTTATAATTTTGGGTGCAAAAGTTATTTTAAATCTCTTTGAATAATCAGGCTTTTGTTTATTTTGACGAAATAATGTTGATAAACTATGTTTTTTGTTTTTATTAGAATGATGTTCTACAATTTTGTCGATTAGGGCAGGTCGATATCCGTTAATTATAGCTAAATTTTTTATGTAATTGTATTCATTCATATAATTTTGTATTGAAAGAGGAAGTTTACATAAACGGTGAACCATAGAATGAAAAGCAGCCATTTTATTTTGTGAAGAACAATATGAGTCACTAGTAATTAATCTATCAGTGTTTGTTGGTTTATGGTAAACAGCAATATCAATTTTTTCATTAACTCTATTTAATTCCAAATCTAAAAATGGAATTTTTTCATTTTCTTCAATTTCATAAGTAAAATTAATGGTACTATATTGCTCATTTAAAATATTAAGTGTGCCAGTAATTTTATCCTTTTTTATTATAACAAAAATATCATCAACATATCTAACCCAAAATCGGGGTAATATATTTAAATTTTGTAATGTTATTTCAAATTTCGACATAAATAAATCAGAAATAATTGGTGATAGTGGATTCCCCATGCTTGTACCATAAGTTTGCTGATAGTATTTATTTCTAAATTGGAAGTAACTATGTTCCATACATAATTTTGCAATTTTAACAAAAACATCAATTTTTTCTTTTTGTATATTAATGGAATTTAGCCAAAATTCTAAAGCCTCAATTGCTACTGGAATAGGAATACTAGGAAAAAGGGCTGTAACATCAAATGAAGTCATAACTTCATCTTCCTCTAAAATTAAATTTTGAATTCTATCAGTAAATTCAAATGAGTTTTTAACTTTTAAACTTTTATATGGTGTTAAAAAATTTAATTCTTTTACAAGCCATTTAGCTATATTATATGATGGTGAATTAATATTAGATGTTATAGGTCTCATTTTATTACCACTTTTGTGAATTTTTGGTAAACCGTACAATTTTGCTACACAAGGATTTGAAATTTTAAGATTATAGGCAGCTCTATCACCAAATACTACCTTAATTAATGATATTAAAGAAGTTGTTTCCCTAATCATTTTAGGTAAAGGACTTTTTTGAATTAATTTATAAGGACCTTCTTCTAATAGATTTTCCATTCTTTTATTATAATCACTTTTGTCTAAAATAACTAAAGCATTACCTTTATCAGCTTCAAGTTTTCCTTGAAAAAGTTTTGTCATTTTTCGATTTTCTTTTAACTTTACTTTGTTTTGCATTGCTGAAGATGGGAGATAGTTTCTCTTGAAATGCATACAAAATAATTTTGTATTTTAAATATTGAAAAACTAGTGATATTTTTTGTAATGTTTAAATACAATTTTCGTTGGTGAAAATAAAAAAGGAGAAAACGTTTTTTAATTAATTATTGTAGTAATTATAATTTTCACGAAAAGTTCAAAAATTATTTTTTTTTTAATTATTTATAAACTGTTTAATAATAATAGTTTATTCAGTCAAATAAAGACAACAAATTAAACATAAATTAATCTTAATTTCTAGCCTAAATTACAATACTATACAATCTTATTTATATTTAAATTTTGAGGAACTCAAAGTTTTAAATTTAGTTAGAATTTTATTCTTGAATTGATCCCTACTCATATTAGAGTCATAAAAATCACTCTACTTATTAAAATTTCTGATACATTGGTTAAGTGGGTTATAAAGAGAATAATCATGCCTATGAAGTTCTTCAATTAGAGGCCTCCTGTGTCTTGTATTATAAGTATAACCATTGGGAGCCATCATTTCACACAATTCAGGACAGATTATATTACCTCTGACTAGGTCGACACCAAATAAAGCAGAAGCAAGCTCACGTCTTGATTTTAGTGAGACCATATTCAGTATTAAAAGTCTTTCTTCATATTTGGGCAGTCTGTTTCCAGTAAAACCGAGGGGTTTTAATGCAAAGAGTATGAATTGTTTTTGTACCGATTCAATAGAACTTGCGAATAACTCGGTATAAGGCGACCAAATTATACTAGCATATTCCATTTTTGATTGAACTAATGAACAGGACAAAGTTTTTGTCAGTGTGATGTCGTTGAATTCTTTTGCTCTACGTTTAATAAAGCCGAGAATAGCATGCCCACTTGTGCAGATTTGGTTGATATGCTGTTTGTATATCAAGGAACTATCTGACATGACTCCTAAATCCCTAATAATATTAACCCTTGATAGATTAGATCCATTCACATTATATGTAATATGTATATTCTATTTTTTGGCTGCTTCTGACGAATGTAATTGCCATACATTTTTCTAATGTTCAGATGCATTCCATTTAGTAGACACCAGTTGTATAAAGTTGAGAGATTGTGTTGCAGTGTATAGGCATCGGACATTGACCTAATCGTCAGCATATAAAGAAAATTTACAATCTCGGAATAATAATGTGAGATCGTTAATGAACAGTAAAAATAAGAAAGGACCCAAATGACTGCCTTGAGGTACAGAGGATGTAACCTTGATTACCCGTGAATGTTTACCTTGAAATTTTACCACCTGGTGTCTATTTGTCAAGTAAGATTCTATCCACTGCAAGGTTTTGCCCCTAATTCCATATTTTTTAAGCATGATCTACCTTATCGAAGGCCTTAGAAAATTCTGTGTAATTAGCGTCAACTTGGAGGCCAGATGCAAATTGACGTCTAATGAAAGAAGTATATTGTACCAAATTAGACATTGCCGATTTACCCGAATCAAATCCATGTTGATTAGGGTGGATCAAGTCTCTAAGAACTATGTACAATTTTTGACTTTTAATTTTTTCAAAGAGTTTAGGAATGGTGGACAGAATGGTTGACAGAATGGTAATACCTCGGTAGTTGGAAATCTTACGTTTATCGTCATTTTTAAAGATTGGAGTTATAACTGATAATTTCCAGATATCAGGAAAGATACCCTGACTTAGAGAAAGATTGAATAAATATTGAAGATGCTTTGGCATACTAGTTACTGTCCTATTAATGAATTTTGGAGGAGTTAAATCTGGTCCCGGCCCTTTTTTAATGTCCAAATACTGAATTGAATTAAAAACTTCTTAAAGCGTAAGCTCGATTTCTAGTATTCTGTCAGCTGAGGGCAAAATGTGTGACTGGTCAGTTTCTTTAAAGATAATAGGTGGTTGATAAACACCCCCAAAATGATGTGCAAACATATCAGCTATTAAAATCGGTTCTGAAGAGGAATTACCCATGTGAGTCATAGAAGTGGGGGATATCCTTTATTATTCCGTCTATCCTTAATAAAGTTCCAGAACTGTTTAGGATCATCGATCAGTATTAAAGCAGTTTTTTCCTTATGTAGTACAAGAACATGTTGTTCCTCAATTTTAAATTGTTCGCTAGGTTTAACGAATGCATCAAAATCAGATAATCTCTTTGTTTGTTTGTATTTTTATGCGCCTTATTACTTTTATTTTCTTAGTATTCTAAGGGCTTTTTCAAAGTGAGCAAGACATGATAGTGTTGATACGATTTTCTTTGGTGTATGCTTATCGATAGTGTAACATAAAAAATCTTTAAATGTTCATCTTTAAATGTTCGCATGTTTTAGCGTTTGCAGGCTATGAAGTCGATCAAAAATGGTCCATTTTAAATACCGACGTTTTGAGTCGTCCAGAACACGAATTGCATCTATTACTAATTTTATTTTATATTATATATATTTTTGGCCTGTATCATGTTTTTCTGGTACAGTTTTTATTTTTCTTAAATTTTAGTTTTTAAATATCAAATTCAGTTTTAGATTACATTAAATACTTTATTGTGTTTGTGCTGCTGTGCTAATTTTGTGAAAATATCATGTGTCGTAATTCTTATAAAACTTATGCCAAACTTTTTTAAATCTCTTTCCATTTCTAAAGGTTTTTTTAACTTCGCATTCATAAGCAAGCACGGCTGTTGAGTTTGAAAATAGGACGAAAAATAAACCGGACCCAATTTGACTTAAGCAATATTGAGGAACATTGAGTATTGTAACAAAACCCCCGACATTGTAAGCACGTTTTTTTTTTAGCACAGAAAAAATCGTGAACTTATAGCGCCATTTTGAAATTAAAACTCAATATAAAAAAATTTTAAAAATATTTAATGCCATCTTGAAATATAAAACTCCATATAAAAAAATCAAAAATTTGAATCCATTTTTTGCATATGGCAATGTTCATTGTTTTTTTGCGTATGGCGTCATTCAATCGAGCTATGAATATAATGGGTTTTAATTGTAATCACAAACTAAAAAAAATCACCAAACCAGAACAGTGATCAAACAGTTGTCCTGCATTGTTGTGTTTTACAAATATGGCATACGATTTATTCATATATGTACCGTTTTTTTGGTAAACGTTTTTCAATAGGGTAAACATAGTTAACAGAAAGACAACGATTAAGCTGTAAACAATAAAATTGATTGAAGTTAGAGAAGTGACAACACTGCTTCGTTGAGCAAGTGTTATTTATATAACACTATAAGTGTTATTTTTATTATCTCTTCGATGCGATCCGTTATGATCAAATTCGAAAAAAAGATATACAAAAGATATAAAAAGATATAAAAGAACACGAAAGTGTTTAGATTAACAATAAACAGATACACGGCTACACGGGTGTACGGGTACACGGGTACTTGAGTACATGGGGACACGAGTACACGGGTACATGGGTACTTGGGTACTTAGGTGCACACAATTACACTGGTACACAGAAGTTACCGATACATACACGGGTTCATGGAAACTACTACACGGGAACACGGAAATAATCAATACATATACGGGTACACGGAAACTATTACACCGTAGCTACCGATATATACACGGGTACACGGAAATTATTACACGAATACTCGTGAACCCGTGTAGTAATTGCCGAGTACCCGTGTATGTATCGCTAATTTCCATGTACCCGTGTAATAGTTCCCGTGTACCCGTATATGTATCCATAATTTCCGTGTACCAGTGTATCCGTGTAGTAGCTTCCATATACCCGTAAATGTATCGGTAATTCCCGTGTACCAGTGTAAACATGTACCCATGTAACTGTATACCCATGTATCTGTATACCCGCGTACCCACGTATCATGAACCCGTATACTCTTGTACCCGTGTAACCGTTAACGCGTGTTGCCGTGTATCCATGTACCCGTGTACTCGTGTACACGTCTACCCATGTACCCGTGCTCCAATGTTCCCATGTAGCCGTGTACTCGTGTGCACACTTTCTATATCCATTTTTCACAAAGGAGATATACAACAACATATAAATGCAGAGGAAAATATACGTCGATGTACAAAGAGTGCCGGCGCGAAACCACTTCAAGCATTTTTTAGCGGAAATTTTATCTTTTCATTAACTTCTTCATATCGTTTGTAAAGTTTTGCAATAGAATATTCATAACTTTTTTAATATAGAAAAACGTAGCGGAATCAGAAGAAGATTACGAAAATGCTGCAAAAGAGGCAATATGGTGCTATCACATTAATTCATCAGAATCAATTATTTCGTTCAACCGATTGCGAAGTCAATATTTTTCGACAGATTTTTCAACAATTTCCATGTTTTCGAGAATTTAATTCAAATAAAATTTTATTGATCAAAACACATGTTTAATAATTCAGGTGAAACCACAGATATCATGGTCCAATTGCTACAAAAGCCACGCAGAATTATGAAACTGAAAAAAATACGTCGTTTGCCTGTGACAATGCATCCACAAACTCATGGCACAGGCGCTTAGAATGTCTTTAAGCAACTGAAAGATCAATTTAATCCAAACATGATTGGACCCGGCTACATCGCTTATATATTTCATACTCCTATCCGAACGATTGGAGTATGAAATAGGTATATCCTCCGCTTACGATCAGCTTCATATTGACATTTTTAACGTTATTCTGGTCGTATTGAAGGTATGCTAACAAAATTAGACAAAATTGAAAGGATACTGCAAAACGCGGTTTCTAGCACTAAAAGAAATTTTGAATTTAATTAATTTAATTATTGCAAATTTTGACGCGTTGAAAGATTATTTTGACTAGTTTGAATCTTCTGTAAAAATTTCAGAAATCCAATGCCAAAGCTGACACAGATTTTCGCACGCAAGTAGCAAATTTTCAAGAGTCAATATTGCTTAGAGGGATAATTGCTTAAAAATTTTCAATACGAATTCCCTTCGACTAAAATTGCAATATTGCTTAAACATTTTCTAATCGAATTCCCCTCAACTCGTGATAAATTTTCATTAATTTTTGGGAAAATTTCCTCATGCATGTGGCATACCCAACTTGCCAAGTGGCAAGTTTCAACTTATCGCTTTCCTTGGGAGATTACCACTGATAATTTTCCTAGTAAAATTACGACTGATAATTTCCCTAGGGCAATCATTGCGAATACTGTCTGTCTTAAAATTTTTAGGCAAAAGATAATGATTTCAAATACTTAGTTATGTTTTCCATAGTTTAATTTTCCTCGACCAGCGTTAAAATCTCATAATTTTTAGATATTTCTTAAGCATGTTGTAATGATAATAGTCTTAGACCTACGATATCGGGTCATTACCATTACCAATGCTTATTTAGACCACAGTCTGATAGTTTGACAATATTTATTAAAAAATTACGAGATCAGCAACATTGCAATGGTGTTCTAGGGAATCAAGATTTGATGTTAAATTTCGGTCACCAACAATTCGTATAGCACGGTTTTGAACAGAATCTCAGAGAACCAGTTGCAGCGTTCCAAATTTGACAGCATTACAGGGACGAATACAGGACTTATAAATGTAGAGTAATTGATAAAGAGTGAAATATTTTTCACATCTTTTGAGGAGGCTGAGTTTTCTTTACGCACACTTTACCATCGCTATTATATGATCATTCAAATTATTGAATAACATGATATAATATAATAAAATTCGTCAACTCATGTGTATTTATAAAAATTTACTCAATTTACTTTCAATTTCATTTAACTGATTCAATCCTTACATTTTAAGAAAAATCACCGTGCTTCGAGAATATTACGTAAAACAGATCATGAGTTTATCAAACAGAATAAAAATTCCGTTTATTATATTTTCCCAATAATCATGTCGTCTCGCGAAAGTGAAACTACATTGCTATTTTTTCATTTTGTGCACTTCACCTAGGGCATTTTAGTTTTTGGTTTTAATTCTACTTTTGAGATAAACACCCGAGCAGAAATTAGTTAGGGAAAGCCTGACTACAGTCAGGGCGTGATCAGGGCCTGGTCAGTCCTACAAGGGCAATGCCTATTAGGGCAATCTGATGTGAACATGTTCCGGGCCTGATTTAGAATACCCTTTTAGGGTTAACCTTATTTCAATATATCCGGCCCTGATCAGGTTTTTCGTATTTGACCCCTAGCCGAAATTTTGATTGGTTAAAATTCACTAGAGTATTATCCATTTTAGAAATATATAGTTAAAATCGTTTTATGTATATTTTAGTTATCTGCTTCTCTGCTGAAAGACTTTATAATAGTGATTTAGGTGGTATGTATGTTTTAATTTTTCCCATTGTAATTTTTTTATTTTAATTTGATTAATTTATGTATATAATATATAAATATATATCACGGTCTGATCCGGATATACCAATCAGGGCCTGATCCGATTATCCCAATCAGGGTCGGATTCGGTAATCCCAATCAGGACCTGATTGGTAAAAAGCGTTACACTCATGATCAGGGCCCAATCATGCCCTACCAATGCCTGATCCGGCTTAGGGCAAACCTGATCAGGGCCTTACTTGAGCCTTGACCAATTTCTGCTCGGGCAAGTAATAGATCCGGCCAAAAAAAAGGTCAACCTAAAAGCACATATGTTTAGGTTGACCTCTTTTTAGTAACTATGCATTCAAAAAGTGATGTGATTGCCTTGTACCATCTCATAGTGCATTCCATGCGCAAATATTTTAAAGAATGTTATCTTTAGTATTGCCGTTACCGATATTTTTGTAACTCGGCTGCCATCAGTGAAAGTCTTAATCCTCATTATTTTCATCAAGTATGATCACACATTTCAAATATCTTTTTTGACTCAATTTAATTTGAACTATTTTCAACCAAAAGTTTTTGATGACTAACTAGTAGTTTCAGGTTAAGTGTAATTTTTTAAGTTTAGATAAAACCAAATTCGGCAAACAAAAGCCAACCAAAAAAACCAAACAAGCGAGCCACTTTGCCTGAAAAAAGCTATTAACATTCTAAAGAACGAAAATTAAATTGTTGCAGTTAAAAATAACAACTTACCTATTATAATGTAGATCGAATAATAAATTGATTCTTAAATATTCAATGATTGAAAAGCATACAAAAAAATTATAGAATAATAATTTAGATTACCACACTTTCACTAGAAAAATATTTTTGTTTGGGATGAAACATTTTTACTAAATTAAATTCTTTTTAACTTAATTTAATTTTATTTTTTTATATACAAAAAAAAAAAACAATATCTATTTTCAAATTATAATTAAGGATCTAAAACAATATCAAGTATTAGAAGAGCTCAAGGATAAGAATACCGTTAGGTAGCCGCCATTAACAATTAAATATTAGGGTACAATAAAAAAGTAAAAAGCAAACTGATAAACAAAGGAAGTAAGCATAGGTCAAAATCAATCATTATTTCGAGTTTAAAAACCCTTTGAGTAGTTTTTTGACTGAGTTTATAATTTTTAACCACTTGCAACCAAAAGTAACTGTTGGCAAATAACTGGTAGTTCCAGGTTAAGTGGACAAAGAAAACCCCAAAAAGAAAGTAAGAGAAAATCAAACTTTATCTGACGCTATTAAAATTAGAGAACGGAATGAAAGAATCAACCTGTAACAGTTACAAATAACAACTTTAAAAATTAAAATATAGATCGAATAATAAACTGATTCTAAAATATTCAATGACTAAAAAGAATAACACTATTTTTTTGTTAAGTTTTGTTTTGTTTTTCTCCATAATCATATTTTCATCTTCTCTGTTTTTGATATAATATACATAAATTTGACTAGTCAATGAACCTTTTCTAAAATTTGGCAAATGTAAGCGTACTTTAAAAGTGCTCTTTCTCGGTATGCCTCAGAGGTCATGTTATCATAAGCCAAAACAATTTAAAGGGAATTCAGTGAAACCATTCCTCAATAAACAATGAGTGAAAATAACATTTTAGAGCCATCTGAAACATAGTTTTTACGAAGTACTTTTACTAAAACTTAAGTTATTTTATCTCGTACTTAAACTAATAAACTCCAACCTACTTTATTCCAAAGTTCTGCTTCTCATACATTAATATTAGCGCAAGAAAGTTCTAACAGTACTTAATACTTAATAAACATAAAAATATGAGTTTCAGTAAACACAACCCTATTTTCGAACATAAATCACGAATTTCAACTTCATTACAATAGATGAGTAGAGTATATATAGTTATGTTCTGAACAACATTAAAAAAACAATTTCTCAATTACCATAATCAAAATCATTATTTTAAGATGTAAACATAAAACTTGTATTTTATTACATAAAAATTTTTATGTTTTCCTTGATACAATTATTTTTTAAGGACTCTCGAAATAATTTAACTGTCAGTTCAATTTTTTTGTATTATTTTGTTTTGTCTCAATATGCCCTTGTTATAATTTTTTTCAAATTATTTTGTTTTTTTGATGTACAAGGAATGTCGTTGAGGTAGAGAGATACACAAAATGGAATAACCAATTAAAATATTTTGTTAGGTAATTGAATCAATTTTGGTTTCCATATATGTACGACAAAGCAAGTCACATATTTAGTTATTTATTAAAATGTTTTCGCCGTATTTGTCACTAGATGGTGTTGTTTGCCATATATTATACATATGTTACAGTTATGTTATACATATGTTACATTTTGATGTATCCACCATATATTCCGGCCCTTGCGCCATCTGGTTACGATTTATGCCAGTCACTGCAAAACTTCCTTGATGAAAAACTTGCCCACACCAGAAATCAACGTTCGAAGAGGACTGCATGGTCAAGGGTATGCCTGGCACTAAGTCGGAACTCTAAATAATCTGTTTTCTAAACCCATCATGAAGCTCATCAAAATTGTGTTTGCCAGATTCGATGATTGTTCCTGATTTAGCAGGACATCCTCATTCAGGTAACATATAAACATTAAGGTCGACGATAGTAAGCCTATCCCACCAAGTTCTGAGTACATATCAGAAATGACATACCATGCGCCAACCAAAAGATGCTGCTCTGGCATATCAGACATGTCGCAAACGATTCTGATTTCGCTCTGAAATCTGCAATGAGGATGTCACACTAGTTCTCAACTCATATAAATCTGAAATGTCGGGTCAGTAGCAATCAGCAACACAGCCGAATCAAGTGACACGAAACTGGATGTCTTCGACAGTCAAACCTTATAACTTTTGGCCACAAATACAAGAAGCCGTTAGTCAAGAAAGGCCTCAAAAACAGTTAGTCAAAAAAGGAAGCCACAAAGCTTATGTCCTTTACATATCCATTAGCCTGTCCAGCCTGGTCATAGGTTACTGACCATAGGAGCTAGTTTTAAAGATTGTAGACAGAAAACCCCAGGCACCAACAACAGCAAGACAGTCCGATCCGAATTAGCGTAGGACTCTCCACAGGAGTCTCTAGTGTCAAACAGCATAGGTCCTTTGCCAGTTACCCACCATACTATACGTAAGAGGACATCTCAACCAAGCTAGCGAGTACAATCGTACCTCCGTTTCTGAGAACTGTCCAGTCACTTACCAGGGAATCAAAGCTTCGAACAATAAAGGAAACAGAGTAACCTCGACCACCTAAGCTCATAACTTACCTGCGTGCGATGCCAAAACTCATCACACCATGTATGGTAGTAGCAACATCGACACAAAAAGTGATTATTTGTTCCGATACCTATAGTACTGACAGAGCACAGACTGGATATTACTATCCATTTTACGAACGCCACGAAAACCGGTTGGGATCTCCTCAAATCATGTTTTCAGGATAATGTAGGACTGTGTGACGGGATTAGCTCTAAAATAGAGCTTGAATATGCTGCCAAAAACTGGCAGTAAGTTGTCATGAAAGAATACCACTTTAACTTTTCAATTATCTAGTCTAAACGGACCAGAAGTGTGTCATAATGAAACGGTAACTTAGAGAGGATAAGGAATAAAATTTCAAACTCATTAGAAGAGCAGAAAGGACCAACAGCCGGATGGAACACCGATGTGATTTAATCAACTACAATCAGGAATCTAAACGATCAAAAAGGGAAACTACCATTTGGACTTGAGATTAATCACTGTGTTGAATAGTAATAATGATGCTTTAAAAGCCCTGTAGCAAAAGTGACCCAATAGCAAAGATATAGGCATAAAACAACATGTCTTTGCTACCAAAGGTATTAATAACAACACACCCATAAAAGAGCAGGAACAAAATGAACATCTAAAAATTATTCGAAGTTAACTAATATCCAGCGTTCGTCCTAAATGGTACAATTCGTTTCTATTATTAATAATGAAAACTTCTATAACTTATTGCTCATTGTGGAATTCTTTATCGTTACAAGTCGGAGTACTACCCAGGCATAGAGAAATTTTTTATGGTAAAACCAAAACCTACCAAAACATCATCTCAAAACATTTCGCAGACGATTTTGTTAAAAGTGTACACGACTTATCTTAACCGGAAGACATTTTGGAATAACTAAACGTTGGCCAAAACCCATCAACGGTTTTTCTAGAATATGTACCAGACATTTAACGCAAATGGTGTCCAGAATGTGATGCTTGTGTAAATGAATAAATGTGTTTGATGTTCTAAGAAGAAATAAGCTGTTAAAATATTTGGAATACTAAAAACTTATCAAACACGGGGACCTTGGAGCATGGTCCGGTTTTCCTGGTGAGGTAATCACTAGGTTAGGTTAAGTTGCCGAAGCTGTCATCATTACACAGGGTCATAACGACACAATTAGATGAAAAGGGTCCGTCGTGACACAACACAGGATCTCCGTTCCCTGCACGAACTTTTGGGAGCTTCTGAAGAAGTTACGTATTTGCTTGATTTTAAAATTACTTAGATCGAAGAGTTTTCGCTGTAGGCTAGTAGCAACCGACTATCGAAAAGCTTCCTTTTCTGGTAGAAGATCAGCCCTCTTCCTAGCAAGAACGTTCGCTAAAGTGTGGTCGGCACAATAATATGGATAGCAAACTGCTAGGCCATATCATTCAGAGATGAGTGACAGCTAGGTGTCACTTTTGATGAGGTTGCTACTACATCTACCGATTTCAATGTAGCATGGCTGTCCACTTAAATGTTGATATTTATTCCATATTACATTATGCTTCAATTATGCCAAGGCTTCATTTATCGATGCGACTTAGGCCTGATGTACACTGAAGTGGTCTCGAACACAAAAAGAGAGGTTAATATTTAATTAATGAAATAAATTAATCAAAATGAATAGAAAATAAAAAATAATTTAAAATGGGCTTCCCGGAAGTGTCACATGTACTTCGAAATATTTTAAATAATTGTGATTTTTTACAAACATGTGGTTTGACAAGTTTTTGAAATTACTATAGGTATAGGTAAAGAGAAGTGGAAATGGAAGAACGCCTGAGAATATGTTCCCCACAGAAAGGAGACATTCTGCCTGACTATATTCGTCCTCAGAATCGTGAACAACCCGAGAAGCTAAAGGGGAACCGGGCTTGAACTCAAACCCCGGGATAAGGACTCTCAGGCATTACCGACTGATCTAACCGGGTATAAAGTTGTGGTATCCAGTTTAAAACAAAAGGCTCACAAATAAACTGTTCTGACTGTATTTAAGGAACTGTACTGACAAACGAGAAAAAAGGACGAACTAAAGTTGTCTTTGAGTCATGTACTTACCTATTCTTCCATCCCCTCACTGAACAACAAAAACAAACAAATTGGTGTAGGAATAGGGAGAACAACAGTGACAGCGGCCCAAACTTGAAAAATTGTGAAAATTTGAGAAGGAAACCAAAAAATTTAATAAAATTCAAAACTAATAAGAAAAACCCAAATTTTCAAAAACAATTTTAAAAAGTTTTATGAGAAAATAAAAACAAAGTCCAAAAATCGCCAAGAAAAATTAAAATATTCAAACTAAAACTACTAATCAAGTTGTAAGGTAACAGTTGTTGATCGTCTAGTACTTGAACTGATTTTAATTAAAAAAAATCCCTTTTCCAAAAAAATTAAGGTGCTCAAAAATTATTTAGAAAATTCAAACATAACAGATATCAAAATAAATTAAAAATTTTACCAAAATACTAAATATAACAAAAAATAATCAAAAAAGTTTCCAAAATACTAAATATAACATAAATTTTAAAAAAATCTAAAATTTTTTCCGCAACCAAAGTATAAAAACAAACTTCTAAAATCTAAAAATTTACATCTAACATTTTAAAAAACATTTAAAAATTATAACTTATACAACAAAATTTTTTTTTTAAAATAAAAACATACCAAAATTTCAAAAAAAATTATAAATTACAAATATTTAAAATTACAGAAATTAAATTTCCAACTAAAATTATTTTAAAAATTGAAAAAATAGTTAAAAAACAATTATTTGAAGGTTACAACAAAAAAGTTTATTTTCAAAAGAATTGGGAAAATAATACAGTTATGAAAAAATACACATACAATTCCAAAAAAACTACAAAATTTCCAAAATAAGAAAATTATTCACAAATAAAATTCATACTGCTAATATAGTATTTTTTACTATTATTCGTTGTATGATGACGAAGCATACTGTACATAGATTTTTGAAAAAATGAAAATGTGATTGTAAATAATTTGAGAAAAGTTTTAAAAGTTAAATGAAGCTCGTATTTTATATTTTGTTATATGTCGAAATGTGATTATTTTTTACTAAAAACAACTGTTACAAATACTAAAAGTTGTATAAAATTACTAAAAGTTTTATCATAAGAAAATCAAGCAAAATTAAATGTTCCCCGTCTTCTGTTCCATAAAGAAATTATAAAATTGGTCACCTTTTTACTTACAATTAATGAACGAAAATCTAATTTTAAATTTCCCCTCATCCAAGTGAATCTATACTATTTCATTTTCTTACTATATATACTAGCATGATTTGTAGCTTCTAAACATCCGGTTAGGTTAGACAAGCATGAATCTTAATCCATCGTGATATAAATCTGATTAAAAGCTTAAAAAAGTAAAAAAAAACTAATTTCTACGTCTTAAAATTTTTATTTTTTATTCTTATATTTTTAAATTAAATCTTTAAGAAATTAAACTTTTTTCGATTTTTTTCTCATCAAAATTTGTTTTTGTTTTTATTTTCAGATTCATTGAAAAATTATATAAGATAAAACAAGAATGAGAAGAACAATAAGAAAAAAACTAGAAAAGAAAGCGACAAAGCCACAAGAAGTTTGTCTTATCAATAAAACAATTAAATGTTTTTTCTTTGTTTTTTTATAGATTTTAATTTTGTTTTGGTAATTTTATTTTTATTTTTTTTTTTTGTTATAAATAAGAAAATTAAAAATAAGAGTTTTTTTGTTTTCAAGATAAGGCAATGAATATTATGAAAGATAAAAGCTTTATTTTCTATTGATTATTGTGGTTTGTTGTTCGGTTATGTAAAAAGCAAAAAGAATTTATATTTGTTTTAAGATTTGTTGTTGACGACTGAGATTATGGTTTGTTGGTAAGAAATATCTTATCAGAATTGATTTTTAAAATAAAATAAAAGCAAAAGATTTAAAAGTTTTTATATTGGTAAGGACTTAAAGCGGCTTTAAACATAAACAAAGAAAATTATGTTGGTGGTTAAATTAGTAGTAGGTTTTGTGGTATGAGTTGAATTTAAATATAATTACTTTACAATGTAATCTTTTACCGTGGGCAAAATTTAAAGAAGCAGAAACAAACATTCATAAAGTTTAATCTGAAAATGTTAATTGTGAAAATATTTTCCAAATTAATTTCAGATTATTGAGAGATATAACGTATAAAAGTATTTCGAAATATTGCTGAAAACCCTTTGGCGGCTAGTAAACAAATTTATAATTTAAATAACAAAAGAGTTGAAGGTTCTTCAATTTTTCCAAGAAGTAACATTTCCAAATTAATTCGAAAAGGAAGTAAAAGCAACAACTATAAAAATGAATAATTGGAATCGTATTTAAAATTTTGTTTTCGGAACAACTGGTTTATGACGAACTCCAAAATTCTACCAAAGTTCATAGCATTTGAAAATTCAAGACAAAGCTTTACACATGATCATTGTAAGCAAGTCATCAAGCAAACAACACTACTGCATTATATATAAAAAACGGCTTTAACAGCGATGACAGCGATGTTCGACCATGTGCAGCTCCAGAGTAAAAAGCAATTAAACAGATTTGTAATTTTTTTTAATTTTCTATCTACGGATATGGCAATCCACGGACATTAGCCGATGCTATTGGAATATGAGTTGACGTGGGATATTGCATAACACTTGAAAGAGCAGCAAGATGCCACTAGCCAAGGTGTTATCAAAGAAGTGCTGGTGAATGAATTATAATGCTAATGACAGTACCCTCAACTAGCCTACATATAACTATACATCTGGGCTTTAGTCACTGAGGGTGCGTCACATGATTGTTGGGACCTGCAGCCAAATTCTGTAACTGTGAAGCGGTGAAGTGATAAAAATTTCTTCGTTTCTTTTCATTAAAAAACTTATCACTTCACCGCTTCACAATTACAGAATTTGGCTGCTGTTCTTAAAAGAGACAATCCTAAAACAGTGTTGGGTCTACCTGAACCCATGATAATCGGGGTAAGCGAATTTTATAGGGTAGACAAATAAAGAGACCATGGCAAATGAAATTTAATGCTTCTGGCCGTTTAGCCAGGTTTCAATCTAGATTAGAAATGTTTGATTAGTTCTTGGGGTACATTGGACAAAGGGTTGGCGGTTAACCATACAACAGATGGTTTTTTTCACTATGTGTTTTATTTTTATTGGGAGCATGTAACATTCGTTCGTGAATTAATTTTGATGACACTTTAAAAAAAATGCAGGCATATATGCCAAGAAACTGATTAGTGTTGGAGCGAACAAAGTGATGGTTGGTCCTCCGATCACCTGTTTTGAATCCTCAATAACATCAGTACCTGATAATCGAATTTCATGAAACATAGTACATAAGCATTAAGTACGGTTCATAACAGTTCTGCATCCGAACCGCCGGTTTTTTACTTCGGTAAAAAATTTTTTGGTGCAATTTTTGGTGTAAGTTTTTAATCACACTACAGCATACAGTAATGAAGTGATTATGATGAAGCTCATTGAAAAAGTTTCAATTGAAGTGAGAATATACTGATCAAATTTGACCCCCCGTCAAAGTTGATCAGTATCTTCTCACTTCAATTAAAACTTTTGCAATGAGCTTCATCATAATCACTATGACACCCCGACACCCTGTCCCTTAACTACAACTACCGACTTTTCACTTTGTTTTTAAAATTTGTTGGCTGCATACAGACTTCGTTCATTGTCAATTTTAATGATATTTTGACTAAAGATGGAAATTTGAATGACAAAGAATTAGTTAGTTTTTGGACGATATTGGGACAAGTCATTGGGACTTACCGATTACGTGTTTACTTGAAACTTCAAATTAAATTAAATTTGTTTACCGTAGTGTAAATCGTACAACAGAATTTGGTTCAACTGGCTGTTAGGATACTTGTAACGACCAACAAAAATCTGATCAGCAGAAATTTCCTTTTAAAATCTTAAAACAAACAGTTATCACATTAATCATGCCTTCATTCCGTACTATCAAACAACTTAAGATCATTTCATGCGTAATATCTGACCGTATACAACGTTTCACTTTATAGATAAATTCATCTTTTAGTTTATTATGCATATTCCTTCCTTTCCTTCCAACCAAATTAACGGATCTTATATTTCGGTGTATAATCAATTGTTGATTTATTTTATTTTTTTAATGAGAAATATATATTTTTTTTGTTAAACTTCGCTATGAAGTAGAGTATATTGATTGGGCGCAAGTGTGTTGATCTTGCCATCATTAATAAGGTACTTCATTTTTTGATTTTTTGGCTGAAATATGATTATTTTAGATTCATTTTTATTGTAAGATGAACTAAGTTATTTAACTTCTTCAAGGTCGCTTAAATTTCTTATTATTACAATTCCTTAATTGATCATAAAATGGTTCGGCTTCTGAAGAAGTTCATTGTTTGGAATTTGTTGATTTTTTGAACAAAAAAGATTCTATGCAATCAAACATAAAATTATTTTCACTATCTTTATTTTGATTTTTTATTATATATTACACCATCCAATTTAACAATAATTTTCACAAAATATATTTTTATTTTTATTTTAAACCAAATAATACTATCATACATAATTAATGCTATCTTTCATCAAAATTTATGAAAAATGTAAGAATCCGTTCCGATACCAAACTAGAACTTAATTAATTATATAAGAATCTTTCTCGAAGTTAAAAATGGAAATTATAATTAAAATCATTTCACAGAACGACTTTATTTTCTGAAAAAAAAAAATTTATTTATCTCATCGTTATGTTTTATTGTCTCATTTTTTCAAATAAAAATTACCCATACATAGAAAATCTGCCGTTTAAAAATACCAATGAAATAGACAGAGAAAACTTATTCAAACAAACCTCAACGTCTCACATTACAAACGTCTCACGTTTCAAAACATCACAAAATGAACTACCTTATTAATACACCTATTGATTCTGATATATTCTCTTACATTATCTGTTTAACAAAAAAAATAATTGTTTCTCATTAAAGAAAAAATAAATCAACAATGCACAATGCAAGATTATACACCGAAATATAAGATACCACCGTAATATAAGATTAATTGATTTGGAAGGCAAGATATACATGATAAACTAAAAGATGAATTTGTTTATACAGTGAAACGTTGTATATAGTCAGATATTATTTATTAAACGATCTTAGGTTGTTTGATAATACGGAATGAAGGCATGATTAATCATTAATGTGATGACGGTTTGAACTGAACAGATTTTTGTTGGTCGTTGCATACTGCAGTTTTCTTTAATTTTTTAATAATTAGAACTACGCAAAATAATTGAAGTGTTTGATGGACATAAGTTCCCTATATGTTCAGAACATTTTGTTTGCAAAGCTGTTGTGAAGTCCGGCTATGCATCAGCGTCGCTAATATTTTTTTGTTTGAGTTAAGGTGTTTGGATTTTATAGAAAAGGGACGAGAATTTTGGTAGAATGTGGTCATATTGAGTTATGGTTTTGTTTTCAAATATTTATTCAGTAAAAATTGTTTAATTAAAAAGCCAGAATTTAATGTAATTAAGATCACAAATTATACTTGAAGCTATAATAAAACCAGAAAATAATTTTTGACCAGTGATTTAGGTTCTTTCTTTTCGAGATTTTTGAGCTCAAACATGAATGGAAACGTGTTGTTAATCCTAAAAATTACAAACCTGTGTTTATCTCGTATTGAATTCATTAGTGTTAGCAAAACCTCAGCGTGTTTTCATCAGCCATACTATTGATAGAATACAGTATTCAATCCAATAAGTCATTAATATTTAAAAGGAACAGAATTGGTGCAAGAGCGGCTCCTTGAAGATTTCCAGTCTTAGTTGCATGAAACACCGTTAATATTGTTTGTTTTCAGCAATTAAAATTTTTTTTAACATTTTCTATAAAAACGTGTTATATTTGCAATCGAAATGTAGTTGTCTCAACCGTGGGTGTGTGTATATGTCGAATGGAGTTCCAAAATTGAATCATCATCCACCACTCTTGTGTATTTGCTCTTGCTCGAAGGGAGCTCTTAAGAATTCAATCTTCTGAATATTTCAACCATTACTTTACCTGCAAGATGTTATGGAATTGTTTGAACCCTGTAAGCACTAATTCGTTTTGAAAGTTCTTCTATTAATTTTGATTCGAATATCGTACCTTGATTAGTGGCAATTCAAAACGTGAAACATTTTTACTGTTACTATCGCGGTACCATCTTCTAAAGTGAACGCCTCCAAAAATAAATGATCATCCATGTCAGCGATGTGGTGGACCAACTAAATCTCAATGGATATGTTCAAATCAACTATTTGGGCAAATAAATTGACCTGGTGGTGATTTCGTATGTGTCGGTAAACCTTCGATCGCTGCCAATTTATAGGGCTATTCTGATAGTCGTGTCGTATCTAACGCTGAAAAATTATTTCGTATCGTACCGACTCTAAAATGGTATTCTGTGAGTCGTACGAAACGACAAATTTTTCACCACTACCGTATTATTCACCAATAATAAAAATTGTAATTTGACAGATAAAACCTATCACAATCTTGTTTATTTTGAATTTTTTTGAATATTTAATAATAATACAAATTAGTTTAAAACGAAATGTTGTATAGTAAAATAAAATTAAATTATTAAAACATTATTTTTATTCACTTTTGCAAAGAAATTATACGATTCTTTTATTATTATTGAATTACAAACACAATAAAAATTTAGTTTGATTATAAACATCGATGTTTATTAAAATTAATCCTTTATTTGGTGAATTACAGTGTCAAAAGTAAAATATTACTTTAATTTCATCATTTCCTTATTTTATTTTAATTTTAAAACAATTCAATTTAAAAATTTTTCTAGAGAGTCGCAGCCAAAAATGGCTACGACAAAAATTGATGTTTTTGACATATAAAAACGTGTCGTACGACTATCAGAATATCAATTTTTTTTACCTTTGTCGTATTTAACCAAATTTGTCGTATCGAACCGACTGTTAGAATACCATTTTCGTTTTGTCGTGTCGTACGACACTAAATACGACTGTCAGAATAGCCCTATTAAACAAGGTTAGGTCTATTATTATTTTCTTGCTCTATTAAAATATGTTTAGACCAACTAAACTTTAGACCTACTAAACTAAAGTAAAATATTAAGAATGTATGCAATTATATGAATATTATAATATATAAAAGAGTTTTTGTTAAAATAAAATTTTTCCGGAAAATAACAAAAAATCCATGACTTTACATGACTTTCCCTGACCAAAATAAAATCCCATGACTTTCCATGACTTTCCAGAATTTCATACCTGGTGGACACCATGAAGCTACAATATCTGCGGTAAATGAAAATGGCAACAAAATTGTATAGGAGATTTAACGTAAACGTCAAAGTCAAAATAGGATACTAATAAACCTGAAATAGGGGAATAAACTCATGAGAATATCTACCAGAATTTAAAAGATGTTTCATAAAAATAATGGAACTCACCTTCATAAATAATGGAACTGTATCGGCTATTTAGAAACTACGAACGAACGCTTTATGTATGCAGAAATGCTATCTATAAATTGTTTTAAGAAATTTGCAAATCTGAAAAAATTATTTATTTGATCACACATATACAAGTCGACGTACTTCAAAAAGTACAGAAACTGTAAATCCAACCCTTTCTTTCATGGACCTCAGGTCAATTAATCAATGATTAATTTTAACTTTAAATTTAATTTGAATACCTTGTTTATGGAGCCAAAATAAAAAGAACCGAATAGATCATTTTGAAGATAAGCATTTGTCAAGTTCAATGCATGTTTAACACAAACAAATGGCAGGTATTTAAGAAAAATGTCTATCGGAGTAAATTAAAGATACTGACCCAATACCATCTGTAATATTGTACGACAAACAGAGCAACCAGGCATGTTGCAGTTACAATAAAAAATGAACTAAAAATATAAAACGGATATCCCTAGAATGCAATCTAGTAAGTAAAAGAAGAGTGGGCATACTTGTATTGGTTTGGAAGAATGTGATGCAAAAAGAAGTAACAAAACTTGAAGAGAGGTTAAACCGATTGCCCGCAACTGAGAAAACAAAAAACCTCATAAATGAATTTATGTGTACGCTTATTCTTATAAAAGACTAAGAATAAAAGTAAATAATTTAATAACCAATTAAAAACAAATTTTACTACCAACATTTTACTTTTTTATTTTAAATACCTTATCTTCTAGAAGTAAATATATCGCGACGAATATGATGTCGTTTTTTTCTATTCATTTAAAATTTCATAACCTAATCCTTAATTTTTCTATTAAAATAACATCGAAAAAGCTTTTTACAACCTAGAAAAAAATAATTTCCTGACTAACCTACGACAAGTTATTAAATTAAATTTTCACCTTATAATCTAATAAAAAAAAATTTATAGCACAAGCACCTATTTTCGTTTTTTTTATTTATTTATTTATTAATAAACTTTTCAATTTACTTGAGTATATAATTTACTTTATTTCATCAACACTCTTAACATATTTTTCTAACTCCTTTAACCAAAACTGAAATGTGAATTTTCTAAGAAAATATAAATAAACCGAACGAATATGTATTTTTTACGGAAAAACTGTTACCCATAATCTTAAACAAGGGTGATCGTATAAAGTTTATAATTCGCAAGCTTGTTGTGATATTTGTTTTTATGAAACTACCCTCATATATAAGAAAAACACGAGAAAAGAAGATTCCAAACTTTTTTTATGTTTCTTTAAAAAATTGTTTATATTTGACGGAGAGATAAGACGATTATGTGTATTTTTGTTTCTTTATCAAATTTATTTATATTTTATCTAATTTTTTTTTATGCGATACTGATATCAAAGAGTTGAATGTTATCTTAACATTTTCAATTTTCTTCTGTTTATTATTTATACGAATTTTATATGTTAGGTATCGGATAAATATTTTGTTATAATATTTGGAAAATGATAATAAAGTTGGAAGAACACTTAACGCTGGATATAAATTTTGTTTGTTTTTAAGCTTGATGAATAATAAATATATCAAAGTTTTACAACATAAATAAATACATAATAAAAAAATAAATCTTGTCAACTATCGATCAGATATTACAACTAAGTATAACACAAACAAACAAGCTGTTAAAACTTTCAATAGTTTTCAAACATATTCACTTTATTATACCAAATCGTTTTTTTATCACTTTTGAAACTAATTTTATTGTTAATAAAATTAAATTAACATTCAGCATAAACAAACTATAAAACTATCAAAACTTTTTTTATTTGATTATAATTTGATTATAATAAACTTAAACGTATAATATGTTTGTGTTCCAACAAATATACAAAATATGATAACACAAAAATTAAAAACAATATTTTTAAAAATACACTAATTATGTATGTATACGAAAAAAAAAACACAAAACCACAAAAAATTAATTAAATATGTTGTGCGTGGGCTCGCAATATTACGTTACATGACAAGGGATTCTGAAGATTAATTTAACCAAAGAACAACACAAAATACCTCCACATGAATTTAATTTTTTCAATTTTAAAATAATTTTTTAATTTTTCATTTCCCATTTTTTGTTTTAATTTTATTAATCCTGAATAATTGCAACCAGCGTGTGATTATCAAATATTCGTTTTGGTCGCATTACCTACCCATCTCTATGTCATTTTGTATTGTAATAGTTTCGTGTACGATTTTCATGTTTTAGTTTTAATATGAATTTTCGTGAGTTCATTAGAGATATTATAACAAAATTTCAAAAAGAAAATATTCCCATTCTAAAAGTTTATTCGTGGGCTTTTAGAATGAGAATTTAGAATGAGATACGTCTACGGTTTAACACAAATTTTGAGTTTTAGTTCTAGATTAACTATGGAATAGCTTGTGTCGTGTTTGGTGCTCTACAAATAAACATGAAAATATTGGGTTTATACGACCTAACCAGAAATAACTAGAAATTTTTATAAAAACGAGACCTTAGTCACAGTAACGTAATTTATTTATTGCACATTAGTATAGCATATCCTGCTCAGTAGAGTAGATTTGAAGTGGGATATTTTCTATTACTTCTGTGCTAGTCACACAGCTCTATAGTATACCCATGTCCCAGTTTTTGTTAGCCTAAATTCTAGGGAAAACTTCTTGGTCCTATAGTCTTGACTGTAAGTTAACAAAAACAAAACACTATCAATAAATTAAATAAATTAATAAATTATTTTTATATTTTGTTTCATTACATTTCACGTAAATAATCCTGAAATAAATAAACGATACATCATCATCAATCCTAAGCTAAATTATCACTAATTTTAAATCACATATGCATTTCGTATAAATAGAAAACATTTTAAAATGTCTTAGTTGTCTCAGAACCTGTAATAGTAGATAATGATAATCGGGTCACAAGTGACGAATGTGATTTTTGGTTGCTGGATGTTGGGCCACGGGAAAATTATTATTTTAGAATAGTTTTATTTTGAGATTTATAGCATTTCTAAAATTTAATTTTTAGTGTTTAAAATTTTCGAAATTTTTTGGAAACCCCGAAATGGGCGGAGCTAAATCCGTCCCGAAGCTAAATAAAAACGCTAAATCACTGATCTGGGGGTTAGGGATTTGGTGACGAGCAGGTATTTGGAGTTGAGGTAGGACAGATTCGGGTTGATGGATTTGCACGGTTACAAAAAAAAAGCACAATGATAGTAGTTGAATACTGAGGATAAGACCTTGTGATGTCAAAGGAGGTCAAAGAAACTACCAAGGAATTTTTAATACTCAATGATGACTTTAGAGTTATTGGAATGTTAGAAAACATACTTGTTTCTTTTGAGAGTTTTTGTATTAAATTTCTATACATTTCTATGTGTGAATTCGTAGGTTGAGAATATATCTATAGTTAGTCAACAACCTAAGTAACAAGAGTACTGTGGAGCGTTTATAGATTGTTGCCATTCACTGCGAAATGAATATCTGATACACGGTCAACTTATTGCCATATACATATTTCATATATAGACAACAATAGGTGAATATTATTTTAGAAAGATTTTGTGAGTGGGTTAAGGCTATAATGAAGCTTTTAAAAAGCTATGCGGCTATAACTATTGGAATTCACTTGAATTTTTACCATTCAAAATCAGTTTTCTTGAAATTTAATACAAAAACTGCCAAAACAAATTCAATTTAGAATTGTGTGATCACAGATGAAGGATTCAAATTAAGGGAATATGAAATGATAGACTTTCAATCTAGAAATCTGCACATGAAAAATAAAAAATAGTGTGTAAGCCACCATGAATTGAACTATGGTGTCTTTGATGAGTGTGAGTTCAAACCCAACACGAAACACACAAAACTTTTTCTAAATGAGTTTTATAGACCGGGAGGCAGCGTTGCATTTTGGTTAGTGATTTGATGCCGATTGAATTTATTTTTATAGATAGATTAATTATTTGTGATGTAGAAAATAAGAGTCAGTCGTCAGACTTGCGCGGGGTGTGGTTGTGGGGGAGTTTTAAACTGGTAAAAAAAACGAATTCCAAAAGTAATTTGATGCCGCTTTAAAATGTGTATGATGCATGTTTACACCATAACAATTGAAAAAAAAAGTGATCAGCTGATTGTCGGATGGGGGATTATAGGTCAGCTCCTCGTATACATCAGTATAAACATGCAATATAGTCCAGACCTTTCTGCATAGGATCTTGATGAAACTTTGGCAAATGATCTAGGTTCATTTAAAAATGGAAGATCTGAATTTGTTTTAAATTTGGACAAAATGGCGGGGGGGGGGGTCTTTCGAACACCTCTAAGTTTAAATCTTCAATAACTTATAATCCCGACTTATAATCTTATGGAAACTTGGTATATTAAGTTTTAGTACTGTTTCCAATATTTCTGCATACCAACTTCCGGTTTGACACTTCCGGTTAAAACGTTTTTTTCAGGTGTTTATTTTTTTAAGCTTAATCACATCAGTTTAGTTTTTTGTTTGAACAACATTAAAAGTTTCGCAGCCGAAGCAATCTAGCTGGTAGATGGATTTAAGGTATTCCAAGGCGAGAGTTTGGTCTCAGAAGAAGAATAACAGAAAGCTCAGAGAGGTATGATATGTGATAGCTAAATGCACTTCGGGAATTTGCTTTTGAAAAGGGCTGTGAATATGGAGTTGAATTTGTTGGAGTGTGGATTCGTAAACGGAATCGGATAACGGGGAAAGAGAAACATAGGAAAACGACATCCTTGTTTGTTTGAAGAAGATATTTATGATGATGTGAGGAGGAAAATTGTTGTTTGTCAGCTTTGTGAGATTTTACTAATATAGGAATGTGTTTGTCGTTGCATAGTAAAGTAGCCAATGTTGAGTTTGGCGTTGTATGAATGTCCGGACAGGAAGTTTAAAATACGGTTGGAGGAAATATGTTTCTGGTAGCAGTCACTGGAAATCATGTGTTTGAGGTTGTGGAAAAGGCGGCTATCTAGGAAAGTAATTAAATTGTTTGTTTCAACTTCGTGAGCAAATTGATTAGAGGAAGAAATGGAATTGTGAGAAATAAGAAATACAGCAAATAATGTCATGGATATAAATCTTTCAGTAGAAGGGGCCTAAAGAAGATTTTTTTAAATCTGTTGAGAACGTCATATCCATGACCAAAACAAAAAGTGTGAAACAATGACAATTTAGAAGGTTGCAGTGGCGTGCAAACCAGTTAAACCGGTAAGTTGGTAAATAGGAAAATGATATCAAACTAATCAAAGAAGTGATGGTTTTTAGAGAAACTGTTTGAAATCAATTTTTGGCGTCGAAGAAGGAGGCATCACATACCTGCAGGAGGATTGAGATTAGAAATTTGTATTGGTTAACGAGTAGCTTGCGATGATCATGCGAAGGAGATGCCTTTTTATGTAATTTTGGCAGTTGGTCATTTTTGGTAAGAAGCGAGGTACTTGATCGGATACGGTATAAGGTGGTTTAAACGGAAGAGAACAGAATAGGCTTGTTTTTGGTTCGTTTATAGGTTGTAGTGTTCAAAAGCAGCAAATATTTTTTTCCATTGTAAGACGAGGGCAACATAATGACACTAATGTGTACTTTGTCTGCAGGAGAATGATTAACTTAAGATGTAAAGAACGAAATCGATGAGAAAAATGAATGGGTTGAACACAGTGTGGGTAAAACGACGAACTTTATAAAACGAAGTATGTGTGAAAGAACAATGGGGAAGTAAAGACTTCGATATCGGGGCTAGCGAGTTTGGATGAAGAACTAAAAATAAAAGATAGGATGTTTAACTTGGGCTGAAATTAAAGTGGCTGATAGGCACACATTTTTGGTCAAAATTGAGAAGCACAGAAGAAGGGAAGGTTAAAGGAAAGGTAAACACATTTCTTATAATTTGTTTTTTTATATATGCAATGAGTATTTAACGCAATAAACAGTTTATCTCTTACAGCAGGAAAATAATATTTGTAAAATAAGATACCAATTGAAATTTTAATAGTCAGATATATTATAAGAAAAAGTTGAACAAGTGCGAATAAAACTCGTTCGCCGAGGGTACCGTGTATATAATATTGCACGATACTAGTTCTTCTAAAAACAAAATTTTAGAAATAAATCAAAAAAGTTACTTTCCGAAAATACAAAAAAACTTGTTTTGAACTTAAAGAAAAATCAACTTTCATATATGACATCCCACTTATAAAGATCAAAACTAATTTTTTGAAATTGCAATATGGATATCGGGGGACTGAGGTTCTATAGCTCGAGAGTTCAATTCCTGGGGTGGTTGGTACATTTTTTTATTGATTTTTTTTTTAATTTTTATTAAATACCATTAAAATTATTGGTTGCTTTTTCATGAATTTATAAAAATTTCTTTTTACGAATTTTAAAAAATTTATCGATAATGTTATAATTACGATATTAACAATAAAATGACACTAGTTTACAAGAAAAATCTCCAGAAGTAAAACCCAACTTTTCTTATAGATTTGGACCTTCTGAACACGAATATCATATTCATTTTTTTTGGTTAGCTCTTGTTTTTGAGATATTCACGAAAAACCAAATTTTTTGGTGATCAAAAATGTTGTTTTGGTTTTTGGGTCTCATATTTTACAAAACAAACAAATTAAATATATTAATAAAACAAGTGCATATAGTAAATATGCCAACAAACATTTTGAGCTATACTTCGTAAAAATCCGTTAAGGATTCTGGAGGTTACAATCAAAAAAAGTTGAAAAAATACGAAAAATTCACGTTTTTTTTTAATTTTTCCATTTTCAACACCATAAATTTTGAACAAATAAAGACACTAACTTTTTTTAATTTTTTGAAACCTATAGCTGCTTTAATTTTCTTACTTTTAATTTAAAAGACACGAATATTGGTGCAGTTTGCACCAAGTTATTCAAGTTTTCCCAAAGAAAAACAAAACTCAAAATGTGGAAAAATAGTTTTTTTCTTAATTTATTGTGCCATAAATAATAATTGTAAATGTTCAGTCGTTCTCAAACATCAGTAAAGAATTATTTTAAAATAGTAAAGTATAATTTCCATTTTTGTTTTCGAAGTTGGGAATTGGATCGATATGAGACGTATATAGAAAAATATAAACAAAAGATAATGAATTGTGAGGAGCGGCAAAACATCATAACATCAGAACTATTTAAGTTAGTTCAAGCACCATAAAGTTAAGCCCCTATTTATGTCTATTAATACCTGTAAGGTTTGATTCTTTTCTGTTTTTGGTTTTTTGATAATGTAATTTTTTTCTATCACCGCCCACCTTGTGTTACTCCTTACGTTTATGATCTATAGGTTTAATTTAAGAAAGCATTTACTTCTCCTTCTTAATAGTTTTTCGGTTTTGCCAACTTTTGTTTAATTAGTTTAATTTCTTTTTAAATAGATAGGTGTCGTATTAATAGTTGCACATATAATCTCTCTGAGGATAAATTTAATTCCAAACATTCAAGTGAAAATATTAATTAGAACAGAAAAAATATTAAAAAAATAAATTTTAAATAGTGCATTGTTTTTAAAAATCAATAAATCAATAGTGATAGGCAGCTATAAGCAAAGCAACATAAATTGTTAGTAAAGTGTAAGGTCAAGTTTATTTAAATGGCGTCGTCAAGAAGTTTCAAGTGTAAAAATAGCCCAAATTCATTTTGTTTTATTTGTGGAAGTAACATAATACATACTGCTAAAAGAATCACCCCATTTATAAGAACTGCCTATCTTCATCACTAACTGATATTTTCCAACTCTTAAAATAAATCCGAGGTGGGAGGAGCTAGATCATGTCAAAAAACTTCACAAAAAATCTCAATTTCGAGAAAAATCATATAAAAATAAAATACATCTTTTGTCCAAAAAAGACATTTCATAATCAACTAACTGATTTATGTCAACTCCTAAAATAAGTTCGAGGTGTGAGGAGCTAGATCATGTTAAAAAACTTCACAAAAAAAATCTCAATTTCGAGAAAAATCATATAAAAATAAAATACATCTTTTGTAAAAAAAAGACATTTCATAATCAACTAACTGATATTTTTCAACTCCCAAAAATAAGTCCGAGGTGAAAGGAGCTAGATCATGTCAAAAAATTTCACAAAAAAAATCTCAATTTCGAGAAAAATCATATACAAATAAAATACAACTTTTGTCAAAAAAAGACATTTCATAATCAACTAACTGATATTTTCCAACTCCTAAAATAATCCCGAAGTAGGAGGAGCTAGATCTAATACGAAAACAACCTATATATAAATCAATTATGTTGCAGAATTTAAATTATTCTTATAGTTAAATTTTTTTTCCAAATTTTGAGTTTTGACTTTCTTTGGGAAAACTTGAATAACTTGGTGCAAACTGCACCAATATTCGTATCTTTTAGCTTCAAAGAAAGAAAACTGAAGCTACTATAGGCTCCAAGAAATTAAAAAAAATTAGTGTCTTTATTTGTTCAAAATTTATGGTGTTGAAAATGGAAAAATTTAAAAATATCTTGAATTTTTCGTATTTTTTCAACTTGTTTCGACTGTAACTTCCTGAATCCTTAACGGATTTTTACAAAATATAGCTCAAAATGTTTGTTGACATATTTACTATATGCACTTGTTTTATTAATATATTTAATTTGTTTGTTTTGTAAAATATGAGACCCAAAAACCGAAACAACATTTTTGATCTCCGAAAAAATTGGTTTTTCGTGAATATCTCAAAAACAAGAGCTAACCAAAAAAATGAATATAATATTCGTGTTCAGAAGGTCCAAATCTATAAGAAAAGTTGGATTTTATTCACGGAGACAAAAAAAGTTCAAAATTTGTAAACTAGTGTTATTTATTTTTTTGACGGGCAGTGCTAAAAATAATAAAATATTGGTTTTCCCATCATTCTTTTCCATAATTTCATTCCCGTGAAATTAAATAAGGAAAATAGGTTTCAGGACCTTTTTTCTAAATGTTTGTTAATAACCTTGCGTTTTCCACCAGTTCTTGTCAATTTCATATGTTTGCTGATAACCTTTAACTTTGTTATGCTTTTGATAATGCTAAAGTATCAGAAGCATCAAACTTTATTAATTTAGATCTTCTTTCTATTGCAAAGTGGGCCAAAACAAATTGTTTATAATATTTTTGGCAGACAGTGCTAAAAATAATAAAATATTGGTTTACCCATTATTATTTTCCATAATTTTATTCCCGTGAAATAAAATAAGGAAAATAAAAACTACTATTTGAGTATGTATTTCTCTTTCAATATGAATTTGACATCTTCATCACAAAAGATTGATACAACTGTGTTTGAGGCTGTGGACAATTTACGGTATTTAAATTTATCGAAAAGTGTAATTTTTTAAGGTTTTTTGCGATTGTCTTTTAGCACAAGGTGACGTCAATACGAAGTAAAATTTATGATATCTCAATATGTTCTTCCAGTTTTTAAAAGAAATAATTTGTGGCTATTCTGTTTACAAAATACTATTAAAATATAAAATACTTTTTGTTTTTGTTTTTTAAGTGAAAATTTCGGTAATTATATAGAATTCTTCCGTCACTCCCGATGACCTTGAAAATGGAGTATGTTGTACAGCTTTTTATCCTGAACAAGAATATATATATATATATAGGGCGCGGAATACATTACTTGATAGACTTTTTTTATATTGAAAATATCAATAATGTTAATAGCATCAATCGAGATAGAATTCTCAGAAAAGCTAACCTATTCTTATGATTACTTTTATCATAATGTTTACGATGATAATGTAATATTGCTTACCATCAAATTTCAAAAAAAAAAAAACCGGTTTTGATTTTCAAAAAATCATCGACAGGTTTAATTTGCAATTGTTGCACTCAATAATTTCAAATATTGATATGTTTACTGTTACGATATTATGTAATTTCACCTTATTCATTGCAAATAAAATATTAGTTTGAATTAATTAGTTATACGAGTATAATCAAAATGAAACTGTACGAGTTTCTTTCGGTAGTTGAAAACAATAATCAATTAATTGATTTTTTAATTGATCATAACGTTCTACGCAATGAAGTTATTTGTAATGAATGCGGATCATTGCTTCCATTGAATCGTGATAAATTACAATTCCGGTGTTATTATAGAACTCTTCGGTCTAAACGGAAGCAAAAACATCAGTTAGTACAGTGCCAATTTTACGCTAGTCTTATTGCAAGAACGTGGTTTGAAAATACGAACATTGACATTGTGACAGCATGTCGTATTATCGCTTATTTTTTATATTCTCGACCATCTCATCAAAAAAAATTGGAAGAAGAATTTAATTTATCTTCAAATACAATAGTAGACTGGATATCATATTGTCGTGAAGTTCGTATCGATCATTTATTTTAATCAATCAGTGCTTCTATCAATTATACTTATATTACTGTTTTATTTAAGGTTTGTCAATTTTGGGTTGACAAACATGAACATCAGCTTGGTGGCTATGGTCATACCATTCAAATAGATGAAGCATTGCTTGGAAGACGAAAATATAACAGGGGGCGAGTGATTCCTGGTCAGTGGGTCTTTGGAGCAATCGATCCTGTCACGAAAGAGTGTTTTACCGAGCCCGTACGTGAAAGATCAGCGAGGGTACTACAAGAAATAATCACGCGTCGAATTGCACCAGGGACAACTATTGTTTCTGACTGTTGGGCTGCATACCGCCACTTATCTCGTGAGGGATGGATGCACCTCACAGTCAATCATAGATATAATTTTGTTGATCCCACTACTGGAGCCCACACTTAGAATATAGAAAGAATGTGGCGCGATTTACGCGATAATATTCCGCGATATGGCAGATCAAGAAAGCATTATCAACAATATATTTCTGAATTTTTATTTAAACGCAATATATCATATACTGAGCGAATAGAAGCTTTCTTCCACACAATTTCAGAAATGTATCCATTAGAAATAGATGATTTTTTAAAATAATAATATAATTTTTTTGACAATAAAAGGCCATATCCTAGTTTAGGAACTATTCATAAACATTTATTTTTTTATTTTTAATTATTTATTTAAGTTTAAAGATATACCATTTATGATATATTATTTTATTTTTCACTCGCTTCTGCGACCCTGCAGACCTTCGATCAATAGCATCACCCCCCCCCCCCCCACAACTCCCCTCACCCTCCCTCTTCCCCCGCAACTATCCATACAATAATCGATCAAAAAATAATCTATCAGATGAAGGGATGGGTGTGGGGGAAGAGGGGGGGGGGTGGGGGTGAGGGGGGGGGATGCTATTGATCGAAGGTCTGCAGGGTCGCAGAAGCGAGTGAAAAATAAAATAATATATCATAAATAGTATATCTTTAAGCTTAAATAAATAATTAAAATAAAAATTTTTGTTTATGAATAGCTCCTAAAGTAATGTTTTCCGCGCCCCATATATATATATATATTCTTGTTCAGTAAAAAAAGCTCTACAACATACTCTATTTTCAAGGTCATCGGAAGTGACGGAAGAATTCTATATAATTACCAAAATTTCTTTAAGTGCGTTGTGTGATTTTGTATGCGGATGAATTTGTATATTCAAATCACCACACTAAAAAAATATATATTAAATATAAAATACCTATATTCGGTCGTAACGTTTCAAATTGCGATATGGATATCGCGCTCGACTGAGGTTCTATAGGTCGAGAGTTCAATAAATGGATTGGTACATTTTTTCAAGAGAAAACTTCTTCAGGTGCGTTGGACGATTTTCAATGGGTAAAAATTTTATGTATTCGCAAAGATCGTAACGCAAAATAAATATTAAATATAAAATACATATTAAAAGAGAGTGAGATTAATTGTAATCATTTGTTATTTTCTTATTCTCATTTTCTTGATTTATAATTTGCTTTTTTATTGAATTTGATTTTTTTTCGGTTTATAAATTTGATGTTTTTCTCAGTTAATAACAGTGTGTAAGTGTGGTAAAGCAAGTAAATATTTTGTTGTTTTTTTTTCAGCAAAAAAAAAGTTTTTGTCCTATTTGATTTGTGTGTTCTACTTCATACTTTTTAATAAAGAAAACGCAATTACTATTTAATTAATTTGATAATTTTTTGGTTTGTTTTATTTGCATTTTAATTTTACACTTTAATTTGATAGTTTGTTAATTTGAAACAAAAAAAATAATTTAATTAAAAAAGTTTTTTGGTTAAAGCCAATTTTTGAATTATTTATTATTTATGTATCGACAATTGTTTCGGTTTATTATAAAACCATCTTCAAGGATATGTTATAAACAAAAAATTCTTTTACAAAAAATAAACCACTAATAATATTTAGACAAAAAATTGACATAAATATCAAAAAAAATTAAATATTGTTTTGAAAAACTGACAATATAAAAAAAACGCTAGCTATAATTAAAAATATAAAAAAAGAAAAACAAACAATTATACAATGTACAAATTGAAAAAATATGGTACTGACGATTGAAAATTTCTTTTCCAAATTACAATTTCTCAATATTTTAAAAAATTATTTTTAGTTGCGTAGAACAAAATCATAGGTGTTATTTAAAAAAGCTGTATCAGTTTGTATGTTCATACAATTATTATGTTGTTTAATACGTATCATTTCCAAAATCCGACGTTTGTTAAGGTTTTTTTCTCTATCCAAAATTTTAAAATTTTGGAGAGGTAAATTTACGCTACAGCTTCTTTTGTGGCTAGATAATGCGCTCATATTATCGATATTTTGTTTTTTTGCGTCATTAAGATGTTGTTTGACTCGTTTTCCTAGATACTGTTTTGTTTGCCCTATATATGATTTACCACATCCACAATCAGCTTGATAAACCAAATTCGATTGAAGATTAATAGGAATTTTATCTTTTAATTTTGTAAAAATAGTGTTATGTAACGTCTTGTTGGCTGTTCCCACGACCTCAAAATTAAATTTTTTCAACAAATGTTTAATTTGCTCAAAAAGACATTTTACATATGGTAAAGTCATATAAATTTTGTTATTGTTTTTAATAGATCTTTCTTCCAATATGTTTCTTTCTTTGCCATAAATTTGTTGATTAACTAATTTTCGTATAAAATTTTTTGGATAATTGTTTTTTTCAAGTGTTTCAAAAAGTAATTTAAAATTTTTGCTATGGAATTTTGGATCAGATAATTTTAAAATTTTTTGGACCATTAAGGTAACCGTGTTTCTTTTATAAGATTGTGGTAGCCACGAATCAAAATTTAAATATCTACCTGACCATGTTTTTCTGTGGAACCAATCAGTAGCTAGCTGTCCATTACTTAATCGGTGTATGACCAAATCCAAAAACGGTAAACAACGATCAACTTCTGTTTCAAGAGTAAACTGAATCTTGTTGTTAAAACAATTAAATTTAGTAAGAAAATCTTGAACCTTATCTTTTGGTAAAGCAGTTAAAATGTCGTCAACATATCTGAAGAAAAATGGTGGTTTTATTTCCATATTTTTTAAAACGGTTTCTTCAACATACTCCATAATCAAATTCGCACAAGAGGGACTCACAGGAGAACCCATTGGACTACCAAAAATTTGTCTGTAAGCTTGCTGATTATATGTGAATTCACAATTATTTAATACTAACTCCAATGCTTCCACAAATTGCATTTTCGTTAATTTAAGCTTATTAAGTTTTTTAATTTCAGTCCAATTTTGTTTAACAATCTGAACAACAAGATTACTATCAATATTAGTAAACAAAGATACGACATCTAACGATATTAAAATGTAGTCTTCTGGTAAATGGTATTTTGATAGTTTCTCTTTCAAATCTTCCGCATTCTTTATAAAAGTGTTAGTTCTTCCCACAAATTTATTTAAAATTTCAGATAAAAATGATGATAAGTTGTAAAGAGCGGTTCCAATAGAACTTACAATTGGACGAAGAGGTATACCGATCTTATGAACTTTCGGTAAACCATACAAAGTAGCAGGAATACCATTATACGATCTCAACCATTTTCCTTGTTGTTCAGTTATTCGCATTTCTGTTTCCCATGACATTACAATTTTATTAAGAATGGTTTGTACACTAGAGATTGGTACTTTTACTATTTTCTGATAAGTAGACTCATCTTGTAATAAAGCTTGTATTTTAAACTCATAATCATTTTTTTCCATAACAACAGTGATATTTCCTTTATCGGCTTTTACAACAATTATGTTTTGGTTATTATTCACAAAATTTTTTGTTTCTTTTAAATCATACAGTAGCTTTAGTTAAACGGTCTTCACAATTAAGCAGAACACTTTCAACACCGCATACTATCTTGTCAAAAGGTATTGTTTTAGAAGTAACAGGTGGAGCAAATTTCTCGCCGAGTTTCAAAATATTTTCTATATTTTCAGGTATTGGTTGTTGTGAAAGGTTAACTAACCACTTACCGTCTGATAAATTTGTAGCTTGAGTGTCCTCTACAGTCGAATTTTCAAGGTCCATTTCATGAGTGATGTTTTCTCTTACATTAACTAAGTTTATTCGTTTTGGCATTAAAATGTTGTCAATTTTCCGACGATGTTTGATTTTAATTTCTTCAAAAACATCTTTGAATTGTTTTTCTGCTCGTTCAAAAATCATGGATGACAGGTCAGGAGATAAATTAATTATAATAAAAGTTCTCAAATCTTCAATATGTTTCTCAGTTTTCTTAATCATTCCAAAAGTTTCGGTAATTTCTTGACTTAGTACTGTGAACAGAAACCGTTGTTCAGCATTTTCAAAAATCTTGTCATCTATTTTGGAAGTGTTTTGGAGACGTCTGTTTGAGGGTAAAACTCTTTGTTTTCTAAAACGCAGAAGAAGATACTTCTTATTTTGAATTTTTGCTAGTTTTATTTTTTCAGTAAAAAATTGAGCGACTATTTTCATTATATCAATGTTTGTTTTTCTTTTTAGAAATTTAAAAAAGTTTTTGTTTAAATTTTTTCTTTTTAAACCCATGTTTTCACCAAATGGGAGTATTATGTATGATATGATGTTTGGCTTGCAAATTATTTAATTAAAAAAGTTTTTTGGTTAAAGCCAATAAATATTATAAATAATAAAATAATAAGAAAGTAAAATAATTATTATGTCAATTAGGTTATATTCATATTTTCTGCTTGGCTTGTACAGTCAATGATATGTTTTGATTTGGGTTTGCTACACTCTAGATAATTACCTTAAACCTGAGGTTTTGTTAAACAATTATTCAAACTATGTCAACGTAATGCCTTGGCCAGTGCGTTAACCATTGGGGAATAAATTAAAGACTTTCCCGTAATATGTATAAGAATTATATTCTTTGAGCCAGAAGGCAATGAGATCTTAGGCATTCTCTGAACATTGTCCTCACAATTTGTAATGTAAGGTAAAAATTTTAAAATGCAATTTTTTTAATTTTTAAGGTAGCGATATAATTATTGATCAAGCAAAATCTGTCTAGAATATCCGAATATAATACCCTGCATTTGTTGTGCTTTACTAAATTGTCATTTATTTTATTTAAATAAATCAAAACAATTTAATACTAAAATTAATAAATTGTTAAAATAAATATAATCAGGAATTTTCTTTTTATGTAGTTCCTCTTATTTCATTTTAGTTAGATATTTCAAATTTATTTATGTAGTTTGATTTGAATCGAATTTGCATAAGGTAAATAATGGTATAAACAAAAATGCTAGTTGGCTCGCGTCTTATGATGATGTATCGTTAATTTATTTCGTAAAATATGCCGTTTCATAACAATATTAATATCTTATAATATTATAATATCGATTAGTTCTAGTTTGTTTCTAAAATATATTAACCCACATCACTATTTTCTTGTATATCCTATTGGAACAAAAATTGAAACCAATTTATTCTAAAACTCTGCGACATAAACAACGCCGAACCTCGTGTTTCGTCATTGTAGCCAGATTATGGGGCACTCTAATTTTAGTGCATACTGTCAAAACAATGTCGATTCATTTACGCATTTTGTAAAGGGTTTTTCAAAGATTCTAATATCTTCTTAGAAGCGTTTAAAATATATTTTATGGAGATGAAACAAGTCATCATCCTTAACGATGAGATATTGAAATTTGATTTTAACATAAACAAGGTAGTAAAACTTCGGACGTTTTAATCTCTATAAGTTCTAAAAATCCAAAATTGACAACACAAAATTCAAACGCAAAACACAGAGCTTAAACATAAAACACATTAAAACACAGTAATTCATAACATAAAACTCATTAAGACACAGAATGGATTTGTTTTATTTTTAAAACTTGCTCTCAATTTATGAACTTCTTTATGTCACTAACATGATATTTCGCTGAGTACCTTCTAAATCTTTCAAGATGTATGTACTTTGTCTCAGTTTCTTCTTTACACATGCTTTTATATTCTGCGGAGCCAATTTTACGTTGAAAAACTCGGCTTGGTTCGACTTTTTAAACGTCTTCCTCAAAACCTTTTTAAACGATTTCATCACCTATCAAAAGTTCAAAAGGCCTTGTGCGAAGATTGTAATGTTTTGCGAACCTTACATAAGCTTGCTTTAGGTTATGAGTTACCAGTTCTCTAGCTCTGCACAGTCTTACCCTTCTACTCTCTTCATTTGCACATCCGATGGTACATCTCTCACTAAATCCTTACCTAATTTCTTACTACCCTTATCTACCAAAATTTATAAAATAAGGTGTATGCTTGGTAAAGTCATGTGCTGCTCATCCTCATCCCAATTTCTTTGATCATTTTTAACATATGAACTTACACTAGCTAATATTACTCGGTTAATACGTTCCGTTGGATTAACCTTAGGATGGTTAACCGGTTTAACCCAATGTTTAACCTTATGTTCACTTAGTAGATTCCTAAACTCTTTTAAATTAAACTGGCTGCCATTGTCAGAAATAAGTGTAATTGGTACTCCAAACAGAAGAAAAACTTCATTCTCTATTATCTGAATCAGTGACTTAGTTTCCGCTTTTCTTGTTGGTTTTAAATTCAAAATTTGCTAAACGCATCCACGATTACTAACAAATACTGATTACCTGATTTAGACCTTGGCAATGGTCCCATATAATCTACTGATATGACTTCCAACGGATATTTGACCTCTTTTTGAGTTCCCATTTGTGCCTTGGTAGATATGTTCGAGTGTTTGTTTATTTGACATTCATCACATCGACTAACATATTCCTTCACTTCGTGATATAGATGTTGCCAGTAGAATTTTTGTTGTATCTTCTTAAATGTTTTAGATACTCCTAAATGACCTCCCAATGGACTATCATGGTATAGTTGCAAAAGTTTAATTTGTTGGTCTTTGGGAACATAACATCTCAATTTAAAAATATGGTTATCTTTTTTATATGAAACTTGGGATATTTTTTGGGATCTTGTATGATACTATTTCTAAGTGAATTGTAAGTTCCATCTGTATCCTGTATAGTGATTTCATCAACCTCCATTAACCTCAACAATGCATCGGCCACGACATTTAGTTTACCCTTCCTATGGATGATTTCAAAATCAATAGCCTGTAATTTTAACGACCAACGAGCTAATTTAGATGTGGGATCTTTCAAATTCAGCAGCCATCCTAATGAAGCGTGGTCTGATATCACAAACAATTTGGTACCTTTGACATAAGATCGGAATTTGTAAATAGATCGAACGACTGCCAAACATTCTCCTTCCGTCGCTGAATATTTTTGCGCAGTGGGACTCAATTTCTCAGAAAAATAAGCTATTACACCTTCATTTTCACCTTTTTCTTGAGGCAAAATAGCTCCAACACCCAATTCGGATGCATCACATTGGATGGTAATTTTTTTTTTTGAAATCTGGTGTAATCAAAACAGGAGCAGATACCAAAGCAGTGTTCAAATTTATTAGGAGGTTTGAGCATCTGTCCACAAAAATTTGGTTTTACCTTTCTTTAGTAAATCGGTTATCGGTTCTGTTATCATAGAAAAATCTTTTTTAAACCAACGATATCAATTGGCCATTGCTAACAACCTTCTGATACCTTTCACATTTCTTGGTTGTGGTATGTTTAAAATCGGTAAAATTTTTTCAGGGTCTGGAGAAAGCCCATTTTTGTCTAACACATATCCTTGGTACCATATGATTTCCCTAACACAAAATTTTGATTGTTCTAAGCTTATCGTTAGATTTGCGGCTTCCAATCTCCCAGCTATTTCTGCAAGCAATTGTAAATGTCTCTCAAATGTAGTTGTTGTAATTATTATATCACCTATGTAGACGAATACTTCAGGTTCCAAATTGTGTCTCAAACATTTTTCTAAAACACGACACCTAGTTTGTGCACTATTGCACAACCCAAATGTGACATACGTTTAAACATGAAGTGTCCTCTACCAGGAACAATAAAGGCCGTTTTTGGACGTGATGAAGGGTGGAGTGGAATCTGCCAAAAAGCATCAGAAAGACATAAATTTCGAGGATTGAATTTGCGCTAAAATACTTTTAATATGTGGAAGTGGGTAAGCATCTTTAACAGTTATTTGGTTAAGTGCTCGAGCATCAAGACATAATTTAACTTTCCCAGATGCTTTTCTTACACACACCATTGGATTCGCCCATTCAGTCTATGTAACTTCTATAACATCCAATCTAAGTATACGGTTTAGTTCAGCATCTACTTCCTTTTGCAGATATGGTGATAATGGATATGCTCGCTTTATCACTAGTTTAGCATCGCCTGTGTCTATTACATGTGTGTGTACATGTGTGTACTATAGCCGATTTTACTTGTGTTCGAAACCTTGAACTTATTTATTGCAGCGTTCAGATATTTTACTTGCATTGGATCTAAGTGTGCATTGTTTTTATTTCTTTCGTATTGAATTGAACTGCAGTTTTCTATTATGTCACAGAGCTTTCGTTTGATCCCAAAGTATTCCCAAAAATCTATTCCTAGTATTAAGGTTTTTGGAAGGGAAGGAATAGTAAATGTAGACACAACCTTTGTCATGTTCAATGCTTGAAATGGTATATCGACCTTTGATACGGCTGGATGAACGGTTCCATCCTCAGTTCTAATGGCTGTTGAAATCGCTTGTTATTCTCACTTCAATTTTTTTATGAGTTCAAAACCGCCAAGTCCAAGAATGGTGCAACTGGCACCAGAATCCATTAAACCCTTTAATTTATTATCTAAAATTTCGACTTTTAAATATGGTCTCTTATCTTTATCTAAATTTATAGTGGACGATAAAATTTCTAATTTTGGTGGTCGAACATATTCAATTGATTAGAAACAGTTTTGTGCCTGGTTGTTGTTGGAAGTTCGCCAGCACCACTTTTTCGATCTTCCCCTACGTCGTTCCTGAACTATTAAATTTAATATTAAGCCTTTCAGAAGCGATAGTTTGATTTGTTGGATTATTATACCCTATCTTTGGATTCTTATACCCTAGGCAGTTAAATTGTTTAAAGTTACCCAAGCACAGCAGAAAATGAGTAGATATTTCAAATAAACAGTTAACAAATTTTTTATAATAATTCGTTGATCAGATTATTTATTACCGCGTTACAAATTCTAGAGTCTAAACCACTAAAATCATTTAGTGTAAACGCCCAGGTGCGTCGTAGATAATGGAAAACGAACGCTTGTTCCGATTAAATTAAATAGAAACAACAGCGATTAGATCGCTAACATATGACTTTATACCAACCCTATAATGTAGAAATTAAAAGAGAAAAAAAAAACAAAAGCCAAAAAATTAAACTATAATGTTGTGCTCTGGTGTAACCTTGACTTTCAGCTGCGAAAAGTCATTAGGACATTCAAACAAAACCAACTTGCCAAAAGTTACAAACAAAAATTGCTTTAATTCAGGAGCCCTATATAATCAAAAGTCTTATATCCTGTCCTGAGAGATTCAAATTAAAAGATACCTTAACAAAACCGTATGGGAGAAAAATTAATGCTCTTTGTTTTTCTATAGGTTTGAATCTCAAACGAAACACGTTTAAGAGAAAAATGGAGTTTTTATCTGATAAAATTCCTAAATTTACTTTCGAATTGAAAAATTCAAATAACTACCTTGGTTACTTGAGTTTAATTCCAGAAAAAAATCTTTAGTAATTAAAAATCTATTACAAATTTCAGTCATTAGTTGATAAACTAAGCTTGCCAGATCGCCCGGCTAAAGCCGAACTCGCCCGGCTTTTTTTGGTAAAACTTGGCTGAAAAATCGCCCGGTTCGGACGCCCGGATTTCTAAACAAAAACCGGAAATCGCCCGGATTTTTCCAACATTTGTTCATTGAAAAAAAAATATATATATAATATTAATTCGTTTTATAGTCAAAATTTCAATAATCTGTATCTTTCTTATTCAAATATGTTTCACATGTTAAATCGTGTTATTTTCAATGTTTCATATGAAAATATATAAACAATTGACATTATTTCAACGTTTTATAATTTATATATTGTGCTCTCGTTCGTTCAATAGTTTGCTGCAAATCGTGAAATTTGGTTTAGTTATCCCAGCGGCCAATACGACAACTGAGCGCGTATTTTCTCACATCAATGACATTTGGACAAAAGAAAAAGGCAAATTGACACTGGAAAACGTTCGGGCACAATTGATGGTAAAATTCAACTGGAAGGAGACATGTCCAGAGTTTTATACAAAAATAAAAGAAGATGCTGGTTTTCTCCAAAAAGTTGCTGGAAGTGAAAAATACAAAATGAGAGCTGATAGATTGTTTGGTACTCAAGAGAGTGGACAGTCATCGACTTCGATGGAGATTGATTGAATACAATGTTGACAATTTAAGCATAGAATTCTTTTTGTAATAAACAAAATTAAAAATATTATTAACAGAATATATTTCAACATTTCAAAGCAATAAAGAGTTTTCAAAGGTTGTTTATGAAAAAACAGAGTCTTTTTGTTTTCTTCTTTTCTGTGCGATTTTTAAAAATTTTGTATTTCGCCCGGATTTCGCCCGGCTTTTCAAATGGAAATTTTGACACTTGTCGCCCGGATTTTGCCCGGATTTATAAAAAAACCGCCCGGATTTTCCGGCCCGGAATACCTCCAAAAAAAATCTGGCAAGCTTATGATAAACCTAATTCTCTAAAACACCTTCATATTGTTAGCAATTTTCTTATTTTTAAAGATATAACCGCTATGCTCAAATGAAATTGGATGCAGCATTTTACAAAAATATTATTTTTTTCGTTTTTCTCATTTGTTGGTTAAAACATACATTCTGATTAAACTCAACAATTTCGAAAACCCCTTCAATTCCCATAGCATTAAAAGCCCACAACAACAAGAAAAAGCCCAAACACTTAATGTAATAAATTTTATAAATTAAATAGAGTACCTGACTGTTATGAACATCGTTTCATGAATTTATTTTAAAATAATAATCGTTCATAAACCTTAAAACCACTGTAAGGTGGTTTTTGTTATTATTGTTCTAAATTGATTACAAAAAAAACTCCATTGAGAGGATTGTCATTATAATAATTATTATTATATTTCTGATATAAATTTTAATGGTTCTGATAATAGAAATAACAGAAACATTAATGTAAAATATTGTTAAATTAAAATGAAATGCAAGGGATGGAATATTTAGCACACATCAATTATTTTGCAAAAACATATTTCTTTTATGTGTTGTGAGAACTAGAAATAATGTAGAATCTGAAGAATGTGTTTTAATTATTTACATATGTATATACGAGAGGTTTAAACAAAAGTAAACAGAATGACAATCGCGCCATTAAAATGCGTCGTCAAGTTCTTATTAATTCAGGCTGACAAACTTACTTCCTTATAGACTTGCTTAATTCCTTGATTGACCAAAAACATCCTTTTTTGTTTTAATAAACTGCAGTTTAAACACTTTATAATTTTTTCAAAAGATTTTATATTTTTTGAATTGAAAATAAATAAATAATATTTTTATCCCTTTGACAACAATAATCTTAATTTAAATTTCGTATTTTGTTTACAATCATGTGTACTGTATAGATGTGATATTCATTAGAACTTTCTCATATTGGAAAAAACAATTATTACTATGAAACTTCAGAATATCCAATTTGTTTTTACTTTGATAAATTGCTATAGATATCAAAAGAACGATCAGTTTCTCCTTCAATTAAAAATACATAATATTTTCCACTCGTTTAATGATAACAAGATTCCGTTCTTCCTTTTTCCTTTCAAATTAATAGAAATTTATTAGCGATACATCCGCATATTATTTCTGTTCTGTTCATTATGTTTTTTTTTCTAATAAATTTTATTGCTTTTTCACAAGGGTAAGCTTTTAAAACGACTTGCACTTTTATTAAATTTTATGTTGCTTTTAAAGACAAAAAGTTGAAAATTTAACAACCTGAAGTAGGACTTAACAAATTAAATTACTGTAAAAAATTACGCGTTCTTAATTGCTAATTATTTTATTTCTTTGTAAACAACAATAAAATAAAAATAAAAATTATTTCACTTCGTTGAGGGGCTTAACGATCAACAATATAGATTTTCTTTTGTTTTTTATATGTTCAATTTTATATTATATTTTTTATAAAAATATGTTAAAGTTTTTTAGTAAGTTTTACTGAATAAATTTTAATTAAATTTTACGATTCTTGTTCAACTGTTTATTTTATAATTATTGAGTATAATTCCAAATATTTTTTTAGATATTCGTTACAACCGGTAAATTTATTTTGTAATTAAGTTAGTAATTAACTTACAGTTTGAAATTATACATAAGTATAAAAAATTTTTCATTGCATTTTTATTTCATCAAAATCGAAAATTATAGCTGGTAACTTGGCAGTTGCGCTGGTTTCTCATTCAGGGTTTCTCATTCGCTAACATTCGAACATTAATTATTTTTACAGTTCGGCATTTCAGCACATCCGGAGAGCATGCTTGTAAAATCCGGTGCAAAAGCACCGTGTTATAGAGAATCAGAACTTTATTAAAAGTTTCAAGAATACACTAATTTGTATGTTAGCACTTTTCTCTACGCTTAAAAGTTTTGCGGTCGGCAATAGCGCTGACCAAAATATAGTCATTAGGCTGATTTCCACCATAAAAGCAGTTGTAAACCATAGATTCAGTGGCAATCGAGATATATGTGATGAGCAATGGAAGTCCTTCTAAATCTTCAATCTTTTTTTTTATTCTAACTTAGGCATGTTTAGTGTTAATTATAATTTTTTTTTTTTTTTTTAATAAGAAGTGTTGTGTAGTAGGAATTACGTGTCACAACAACACATAGATACCTTTTAAGACGTAGGTCCCACTACAACATGCGTCTTGAGGTATAGGTGGACGCTTTTTTTAAATCTTTGTGGATTGAAAGCACTCGAAACTATTGATTCCGGCAAAGCATTCCATGTGTACGATGTACGCACAAAGAAATCTCTTTGCATTCTATTACTATGACAGTGAGTAATCTCGACAGTACGACCGCCCGCACACACCGATTGACGAGTAAGACGGGGAAAAACATATGTCTGAGGCATTATGGACCTGATTTCATCCAAGCACTGCTGGTGACGATATTTATAAAAAACAACGAGATCAGCAACAGTGCGACGATGTTGCAGGGAATCAAGACCTAATGTTAAATCTCGATCACCAACAATTCGTATAGCTCGCTTTTGAACAGAGTCCAAAAGAGCCAGGATAGTAACAGATGCAGCGCCCCAAACTTGACAACAATACTCCATACAGAGACGAATATAGGACTTATAAATGTGGAGTAATTGATGCGAAGTAAAATATTTTTTACATCTATTGAGGAGGCCGAGTTTTCTTGACGCGCTCTTTGCCATGGCCATTATATGATCGTTCCAGAGTAAGTCATTGGATATTGTGACTCCCAATAAACGAATGCTTTCACATTCGCGTATTTGGTCGTCACACATATTAATTGAAATATCGTTGGGAAACTCGGTCTTTGATCTGGAAACAATCAATAGCTGTGTTTTGGTGGAATTAAAATTGACCAAATTTTTGTCACCCCAATCGGCGACTTTTTTTATGTCCTCGTTTACATTTATGGCAGCGTCTCTCCGAACGGGATTTATTCGTTCATGCATTTTACCCTTTGAAGATAGGGGGACGAATGACTTGTGCAGTGTACTATCATCTGCAAAACTATTTATTGGGTTACTGGTGATTTGCAACAGTTCGTTGATATAAATTAAAAATAAAGTGGGAGATAAAACTGAGCCGTGGGGTACACCAGCGTTAATTAATTTGGACCTTGAAGAAAAATTAATTTGGATTTAGAAGAAAAGCCATCTATAGATACCGAGATGTATCGGTTAGACAGAAAATTTTGAATCAACTTCACGACTGCGGGATGAAAACCGTACGCAACGAGCTTGTTGATCAAGTTGGCATGCCAAATTCGATCAAATGCTTTTGAGATGTCTAATGCGATTACGTACAAGCGTTCCGCGAACAATGTAGCTTTCCTTGCAGGGTCAGTAATGATTGAGTCACCATCAATGATAGGAGGGATAGAAGATTTAGTACCACAATTTAAAGAATTAATGGCACTGTAAAAACTTTTGCCAGAAATTGACATACTCGAAAGTTTTGCCGCTTTCGCTCTGTCAATCTCTGCTTTTTCGTTTTCGATTATCTGGTTTGATATTTTATTAGCCTTTAAATATTGGGATCGATTAACAGAGTTCTTTTTATGAATCCAAATATTAAATAATCTACGTTTGTTTCTAAGAGCCAATTTGGCTGCTTTCGAAAACAAATATTTTTGTTGGGGTTTCATTATTGAAAAGGGAACGAATTTGTTAATACCGAATTGAATGGTTTCAGTAAAGTTTTGAGCAGAAACATTTACATCGTCAGTATAAAAACAATGACGATCAAAAGGGAAACCTTGAAAAAAACTTCGGAGACCATTGGTGTCCATTTTTGAAAAGTGAAATATTTTACGGGATTTGGGAACTCTAGTTTGTAGCAAATCAGTTTTGATAACTGATGTGATTAGATAATGGTCAGAATTTCCAATACTACCCTTATCGACATTGACACTCGTAATATCTGGCATAGATGTGAGATAAAGGTCTAAGAGAAAACTTTAATCACCGCCATTACGAGGAGTGAAAGTTGGGCTTTTTACAATCTGCGTCAGGTCGTGCGATGCAGCAAATGTTTCTGCCTGCCTTCCATTGTTGTCGTCGGTCATTTTGGAAAATTGCAACCACGATTTGTTGTGGACGTTGAAGTCACCGGTAACGATAACCTCACAACTTTGAAATTGTGCTCTAATTTCGTCGACAACATTAGTCAAGTCATTAAAAAAATTGGGATTATGTTTGTTTGGGGACCGGTATAGAGCTATTGTGAAAAAAGAAATTTCAGGTAGACAAACTTTTAATACTACTGTACTGTAGCCATCACCATGTACTTCATAATTTGGAAAGCGTTTATATGCAACACTCTCATGAATGTATGCACATACACCTTGATGGAGTTTAAAAGCTGATTCAAGCCTATATTTGGGATTTAGTGTTACGTCATAGGGATAGTTTTCAGAAACTTGTGTTTCTGTAAGAAAAAGAATATGCGGTTGGTCGTGCTCGAGATGATGTTGCACGGCGTCCCGGTTGGCATTCAATCCACAAATATTTTGGATGTGTATTTTAAAAAGTTTTTTATCAAATGTGATAGTCATTTGATCAAAATATAATTTGTTTTAAAAATGGGTAACTAAACAATAAATCCTATCATATAATAAAATATGACATAGGCCAATATTTCATGATAGGATGTAAGAAATAATAAACAGGCGAAAACAAAGTTTTTAAAAAATTTGAAAGGTTACTAAAATATTTATCCATATTGTTCCCACGAGTTTAGACGCAATAAAGGTCACCAACAGGCCTTCGTCTATACCTGTTAGAAGTCTATATACAACTGGGGGCGACAGGTGCCCAGAGGATGGTACTTTTGTGGTTTGACCCTGCAAGAGTCCTCTCTAGTGTGTACCCACCAGGGGAGCTAATAAGGGAGCACCTTCCCGCGACCCGGGCGGCTAAGCCAAGGTCCCCGTTGCCGCTAGACATGACAACAGGTTTACGTTTTGCAATAGCCGGCTAAAGCCCACTATAGCTCAGGTACCTCGGGTTCGCCAAGTCCCGTATCACGGTCTAATCAGAACAGTGATCCCTGAGGGGAAATTAACATCTCTGAATATCCGAAGATACCATGCCAACTAGGGATTAGGATTAAGTTTGAATAAATTAAGTTTCGCTAAAAAAATTAGGGACGTTAACTTTAAAATTTTGAGGATTAAAGCTAACAGGAAAAACCCATGAAGGCATTCCAGAGATGATAGACTCTGTTGAAAAAATCACGTTGAAAAGCAAGAGTTCTGCACCTTTTTATATGAAACGTAAAAGGATGGGCTGCAATATTTGCTCAGGTGTTATGCTAACTAATAATGCTAGAAACAAAATCTGGCTAGTTCTTAAACGGCTGGCAGCTATGGCGGGTAACGAAACAAAAGTGGCGAAGCAGAGTGTTGCCGCTGCGAGTAAGAAGTACCCACTGCTTGGTGCACGAGTTTCTGGTTTCAGTTGCAGAGAACACTATTGGGACGAAGAGCAACATTCCTGGTGGCCATCATTAAAATACGCTGGGCTAAAATTAAAGAGACTAAACGGCCTCCGTTGCCACCTAAAACAGGCATGAAAGGTACTTGTTCAACCGGTAACTTAAGAGCGATAAAGATTAGGAGCTTAGAACACAGGAACTGGAGAGTTAAGCAGACGTTGGTAAGTCAATTGGTGAAATGCTCCGTTGACTAGGTTAGGTCTGAGGGTATCCACTTTTAACCAGGCTACGTTTTGGTATAATGCAACGACGAGCAGGCAGATATCCCGATAACGTAAGAAAGCTCTTTTCTGCTGCTTTTCGGAAGCTTCGATAATGGTACAAACCTCCATTTGAACTTTAAGATCGATATAAGAAAACATATCGGTGGTAGATAGTTTGCTCAACAGTCGCTTTGCCGATTCCTCACTATTAATTCCTTAATAGAGGATTATGAGTTACGAATGGCACAAAGATAGAGATGAAGAGTTGGTTGCGATCCGGGGTAAGTTACGACCACCCCAAGTGTCAGTTGAAACAGGATGACAACTGCTCCGACTAAAAAATTGTTACAGAGAGGCCAAAGAAGCTATAACTGAAGATTTCGTAGATCTAGTAACATCGTAAGTGTCACTTAAGGAGGAAGAGAAGAGAGGTTATTTTTAAATTAAAAAGCACAAATGGCCTTTCCAGACAATCTAGTTTGAACTTATTTGAAGAAAACCTTGGAAATATTTTACAGTTGGTACGATTTTGATTGAATTTATTTGGAATGATTGTACGAGTTGTTATTGTTAGTCAACAGATTATCAAAGATTATCATTGATGTCTGATAAATATTTTCCTTTCCATATTTTCCATTTCACCTCGTTTCGGATTTCTCAGATATTTTGCCTGGCTTGTTTATTTCTGGTTAACCACGTAAAATAGCATAACTTATATAGCCCCCTGCCTTACCGTAACTTTATACTTAGCTGTTATATTCTTGTTGTTCAATTCAAGTTGAGAGCAGGATTCTGAGCGGGATTACAAACTGTCAACTGACGTAAAGTCAGTGCAAGTAGTAGCCTTACCCAAGAGTTGTTTCTCTAGTCAGATCGTATGTCTCCACATCTTCCTTTCTTTTTGTAGCTCACGTAAGTAAGATCTACTGTTTTTTTATTTATTTTTTTGTTCTTTTTGTATCTTAGACTGAGAAACTCGTGCCAAGTCAATATAATCTATTAGTTTTGTGTAGCATTGTGCTGTCCTTGTTTTATGATTTTGCCCGGCTCATGACTTTTTCAAAGTAAAAGACAAAAAAAAAGACTAATTGTAACGAAGAGTAATTCGAAATATTTCCAGTAATGAGTTGAATCTCAAAAGCCTATAACATTATCTTAATTTTCAAAACGTATCCCTTATGTTATTTCAAATTCTACAAAAATGCTACAAAACTGCTAAACTTGCTGTCTTTAACAAAAAATATAAAAACAACAAAAAAAGAAAGATTTACGTCCATCAACACCTTTGAACGTATGTTGTTGTGGGACCTTGGTCTTAAAAGGTATTTATGTGTTGTTGTGACACATATTGTAATTCCTACTACACAACACATTTTATTAAAAAAAAAAAAAAATAAGTGTGTCTAACAATTGATGTTCCTTCCGTAATGTAGATTGTAGATTGTTCCTTCCAATCGTACTGTAGATCGTACTTGTAGAAATTATATCTACAAAAGATAGGCGTATTATACTGTATTGTATTGTGAAATTATATTGTAAAATGAACACAGAACTAGCGGTCATTCTTGGAGGCCTTACTAGCCAACTACAGCCTTTTCATACGTTAATTAATAAACCATTTAAAAATTTCAAACGAGCGGAATGGAACAAGAAATGAAACCACGATGACAAGAGTAATACATACGACCTACAATTACTGAAGTGTGTACCTGGGTTACCGTTTGATACTTATTCAGGCCAAAGTATTTTGATACTGTTGATGTATTCCAGGTTGATTCTTCTTCATAGCATTTATTCTACATAACATAGTAAACTGATCAAAGATTTCCACTCATTTTTTTTTCAGGATGCATTTCAACATTATCACCATAAGTTTCTTCTTTTCACTTTACATAAACATAAAAAAAAGAATAACAAAATGTTACATCTCAACATTTCCACCATTTTTACCATTTCCTTTTCTTTTTAGTTATAATACGTTAAAAAAAAATTCATGAAAGAAATACGGTTCAGTCAGTAGTTCAATTTCGTTCAAGTTTTTTCTTGCTTTGTACTAACGTATATTTATTATTCTTTCAAAGTAAAAAAAAAGTTCTGTCCGTATGTGTGCTCCTCTGTGTGTGATTTTGATTTCATCTCATTTTTCTTCGATTTTTTTTTTGTATTTTCATTTTGGGGTGGAAATAAATATCACAGAACAGCGTCAGCGTTTTATTTGTTGAGCTGAACGAAAAACAAAAACACAGAAAAAAATTATGAAAAATCAGAAAAGTGTATTTTCCGTTTGTAAACATATTTTTTTTTTTTCGTTTTTCCGTACTCTATGTTGCCATAAAGACAGTATGATGACGAGAATGATAATAATTTAAGAGATAATGGTGATGAAGCGAATATAAATATAATTTGTATTTATTTATTTTTTATAGTAACAGACGTTTTGTGTTTATTATTTAGAAGAATAAATGACGCAGAGAATTAATTTTCTCATTATTTTAAAGATTAAGAAAATTATGGAATGTTAAATTATTTTGACAGTTCATGGATAGATTTAGTGTTTGTTTAATTTAATCGGACTTTCAGATGACGATAGACAATTTTCGTGAATTTAAATTGTGGCGAAATACAATTGAAATATAAAAGAAACGAACAATTTGCATTTTTGTTGCATTCACATCGAATGATTTAGCAATAGAAGAACGCAAATGTAAATTTTAGTTATTCAATTTTCATTTTATTTAGCACACAAACGAAAAAAGCAGTCAACAGTACCATGTGTACGCAATTACTTGCTCGAGATAATGACCCTCCATATAACTCTATATTATAATGCAATTCGTATTCTGGACAACCCAAAATATCGAAATTTGACCCTTACCAATTTTGATCGACTTTATATGGCATACAAGTATAGCATAGAGGAAATAAACAATATGTGTTTTTTTCGATGAACTTTAAACTGTTTAATTTGGGAACAGGGTGGAAATTCAAAACTAGCCCTTAAAATGCTCAGGTTTAGGTCGGTCGTTCAGATCACGAATTTCATATGATGATATAAATATCATCGATAATTTGGCTTGTCCAGAATACGAATTGCATTGTAATATAGAGTTATATAGAGGGTCATTTTCTCGAGCAAGCAACTGCGTACACATGGTACTGTTGACTGCTTTTTTTTTCATTTTTAATGCATACGTTTTCTTTTTTAATGCTTCAATCTCGATGTAAAAAAATTGGAATACGAACGTAAATTTAAAAAAATTTTTGTTAAAACAACAAAATTAATATGTTATTGGAAATATTACAATGTTTTATATTTTTGATCTAATTTATAGAAAAAAATTTTTGTAATAAACAGTGATTAACACAACATAAAATAAAGGTTAAAATCGAAGGTTAAATTTATATATGTAATAACCAAAACATTTTTATTTTAAAGCGACCTACAGACGATCCAACTTGTCGGACGACAAGTCGGACGACCAAATTGGATTTTATCTCCAGACGATCCAACTTAACATCCGATTTTGACAGTTCGTTTGTGGTTTTTGTTTAACAAATCTAATTTATTAATTCATATATATACCAAAATACTTTTCTAAAATTTTCTTTGTTTCTCATTCTATGAAATTTCTTACTCAATTGAATTAAAATCGTCCAACAATAATACACACCATCCGATTTGTTTGGTTGGTCGGACGGTCGGATGGAATTTCCATCCGACACATCCAACTAAATTTTATCGGAAAGACATGCATACACACTATCCGATTTTACATCCAATCCAACCAAATCTGTCCGACCGTCGGATCGTCTGTAGGGCTCTTAAGTTAAGTAATTGCAGAAACAACAAATAACACATATAGTAACAAATTGTTGCAAAAAACTCCTTCAAACATTTTATGTTTTGAAAGTGTTGACAATAATGTAAAACATACAAAATTTATTAGATAAATTTATCGAAAAATTTGTCAGATTTACTGTGAAAAAGTAAGAAGTACAAAAATTTTTATTTAAGCAAAAAATTTAATAACTGTTATAGTTTTTACAATAACGCAATAATTATTAAAATTTTTGTCAAATTAATAAACGCATTGCTAAATTTTATATCGTTAAAATACGCATGTATTTGCAGAAGAGCTGTTAAAGGTAAATGTAATAAAATTATAAAAAGCAAAACTTTATTCGCTCTGTTTTCCCGTTAAGAGGAATTGATAGATTGTTCAGGTTTTGGTTATTTTTTCCATTCAAAACCAAGCTTCGGGAGTCAAAACCACAAAAAACATTATATTGGTTTGAATTTTTTTTCTTCGATGTCAAACAGAAAATTTGATCTGAAACAGTCTGGCTGTATGTAAAACTTGGCATAATCTGTTGGCACAAGAGTTAGATTGACAGAATCGTTCAGTAAAGAAATGGATAAGCAAAATTTATTTTGGCTTTCGATTTTGTGTGTGACATTGCTATCGATATGTTGTAAATGGTTCGTTTGGCCGGTTTGCATTTGAGACATTTGCCCGATCTATTGAATATAAAACATAATTTTAAATTTAGAATAATTTATTTTAAATAAATTTAATGTTTTCCAATAACAACTTAATTTATAATATATGTTACGCGTTTCCCACCACAAAAATCAATCTTAGATGAATCAACCTGAAATTCGAATGTGACATACGAATTTGGCTCATTTTAAAAATTAAGCGTAGCGTTTCATCGGCAACACTATAGTTGGATATCCTTCAGCTTTTACTGGACATGTCAAACTTGTTCTCGATACGAATTTTTAACAGATCCATACAGTAAACCTGGAAGGAGTTGGAATCGTTCAAACCTTTATTTTTACCTTTGTTAACGTATACCTTGCAAGGGAGGGTCGTGGTACAACGGGTTCTATAGCCTGGGTGTTTTGGTAGGCACGCGATTCCTGAGGCTTTGAGTGTAAGCTACCAGGTAGGTCGAAGGTGGCGGATAGCGTAAACCCTGTTCCGATATTATTGTTAAGACTTAATCCAGTAGTGTGGCAGCCGTGCCGAGGTGATCGATTGGCTGATGGTGATCTTCATCAGCTGCATACAACGGCATACAACTCAAGGTTCCGTCTTCCCGTGTAGTATTGTGACCTGCTACGGCGGCTCTGCATGACTTGTCCATCTTCCGACCATTCTCGTGGATCAAATATGGATAAAATTACAAACATACAACAAGAAAAAAATAAAAACACAAATACACAAAAAATAGTACGACTTCTAAAAACATTAACAAAGAACCAGATGTGGACGGTAATACGTCCGCAGGGATAAAATCTAGAAAATCTGGTTGCAACTCCACCCCTACTCCGGCGGCTAGTGAAAATCTTCGGGTCATGTCACACATGACTTTTGGGAATATAGATAGGTCTCGTGAAAGTCTTCAACTGGTGCAGCTGGAATCGAAGGTCAGCAAATCTTAGGAGATGCAGGCGTCAAAGACCACGGTAACAGTTGGAAAAGGGAGAAAGAGGAAAAATGGATGGTGGTACAGTGTGGAGGAAATGAAAGCAAGCCAAGGATGACGCCTCACTGCAAACAGATATTGCAAAGCGGGCTATTACCTCTAGCGGTCTCTTTGCAATAACATCTTTCTTGGACATGAGGGGTGACATGATCAAACAGACGTCTCCCGATCACACCTGTTCCGCATCAAAGGCGAGCATTTGTATGGGTCACAATAGGGCTACCTGAAAAGACAATTCAAATCCTACACAAGAAAATGACGATACGACTCACTTTAAGGTCTTGAAGAACAAAAGCGGAAAGGTTCAAGCAATAATGACGCACAACGACGGGTCTGAACAAGGTTGCATCAAGCTATGCTAGTGCAGCTAGGAGAGGGCTAGTTGGAATTGTTGGTAAAAAACAATTATTATCAACCAGGAACAAAGTAATTTGATATTGCAACGCCTATTTGAAGATGTGCTGAAACAAACAGAAACTCTGCAAGAGTTCGAAGTGAAAAAATTTTATTTCTGATGTTTAAACGACTTCTTATTGAACTAGCTGGTGGAAAAAATTCCAGGTTGCATTCTATGGGAAAGAGCAAGGCTTCCAGCAATGTCCTAAGATGTATCTGGCTAAAATTTGAATGCCAGATCATAGACAATCTGAGACCGCCTTATTGGGTAGTTTCGGACGTCAAAATGACTTGAACAATTCCAAATGGAGGATCCAAGCGTACGGAGGAAGAAATTGGCTAAGAATACAACATCTGTCGACGGAAACCTCCTGTACATTCTTTTCGATGAATATAGTGCGAAATCAATATCCGATCGCAGTGCGATACTTTTCTTGATATGCTGTTCAGTAGAGATGTAAAGTTTATTGGATCGGGCTTGAAGACATAAGTGACAATCCCTATCACCATGATGTAAATAAACATATGGTATGGCTTCTAATAGAAAATGATTCAATATGCCGTTTATTATCATGAAAAGAATGAAACAGTCCCTCACATTGTGGGAGAATGTTTGGCTCTCGCAGGCGCCCGAAGCGGCATGTTAGGAATCAGGATCATACTATGTAAGGATAGAAGATTTCTGCAAAGCAGACCATACAAGACAAATGGCTTCTTTCAAAAAGATTTTCAGTTTTGGATTATGAGGATGACATAAAGGACTTAGCAGTCTACATGTCAGGTCGCCTCGCCTAAAAAAATTGGTTGGATGTTGAACATGATTTTGCTTGGCTTCACTAGAGTTTCATAAAGTGAGCAAGGAAAAATGTTCACAAGAAAATGCAATATTGCATTATTCTCGAATAGTCTAACTATTATTGGTTCTAAACACTTGCAGTTACATGAGCAATGCAAGTCGGGTTGAAAAAGGCATTGTGGAGTAGAACTGTTGATGTGCTTTGGTTTTTTTTAAGCGCTCTTAGTTGTTGATGAACGCTATTTTAAACATCTGTCGATTGAAACCACCTGATACTATGGATTCCGGCAAACTATTCCATTTGTATGCAGTTCGGATAAAGAAGGCTTTCTGCGATCTACCAGTATGACAGCGCGGGATATCGACCGTTTGACTGGTTGCGCTAGCCGATTACCGAGTGAAATGGAGATAGGAATAAGTTTGAGGCATGATGCTGCTACTTTCATCTGATCACTGTTGATGATTATATTTGTAAAAAACAACGAGGTCAGCAACAGTGCGACGATGTTGTAGTGAATCAAGTTTTGATGTCAAATCTCGATCACCCACAATTCGTATAGTCCGTTTTTTAACAGAGTTAAAGAGGGCCAAGATAGAAACAGAAGCAGCACCCCAGACTTGACAACAGTACTCTATACAGATTCGTCCCTGTATAGGACTTATAAACATGGAGCAACTGGTATGGAGCTTTTTGCCATCGCCATTACATGATTGTCCAAGAGAAGGTCATTTGAAACTGTGACACCCAATAAACGAATGTTTTTACATTCGCATATTGGTTCATCACACATACTGAATAAAATATCTTTGGGGAAGTCTTTGATCTGGAAACAATCAACTATTATCTGCAAAACTATTTATTGGGTTCTGGTGATTTTCAACAATTCGTTGATATTAATCAAAAATAGGGTTGGAGACAATACTGAGCCTTGAGGTACACCAGCGTTAATTAGCTTAGACTCAGATGAAAATCCGTCTAAGAAGGCCGAAAGGTATCGGTTGGATAGAAAATTTTGAATCAGCTTCACAACATTGGGATGAAAACCATACGCAACGAGCTTGTTGATTAAGTTGGCATGCCAGACTCGATCGAATGCCTTGGAGATGTCTAAAGCGACAACATATATTTCACCACCTTTATCAAGTATGCTGTTCCAATCCAACAATGCGCTACATAGTTTAATAGATTGGTAGTTGATCTTTTGTTTCCAAAACCGTATTGGTTTGAAAACCGCTGTAGGCTGTAGGCGAAATGATTTTTTTCCAAATATTTTGAAATGTGTGTACAAATATAATGCTCGTAGACTTTTGATAGGACCGATAGTAAAGCTATTGGCCTACAATTTGAGATATCGGATTTTGGTCCCTTTTTGGGGACGGGTTGGACTTTTGCCAACTTCCAGCACGAGGGAAATCTACCAGATTTGTAGGATTGGTAGAATATCTTAGTCAAACGGGATCATCGACGATTGAATCAGCATCAATAATATGAGGAATAGAAGATTTTGCACCAGAATATAAAGAATTACTGGCACTGTAGAAACTCTTGTCAGAAACAGACATATATATGTAAGTTTTAAAGCTTTTTGTTTGGGTTTGGGTTTGGGTTTTACTATGGAGAAAGGGACGCATTTATTGATAGCAAATTGGATGGTTTCTGTAAAGTTTTGAGCAGAAACATTTACATTGTCAGTGTAAAAACAATGACGGTCGAAAGGGAAACCATGGAAAAATTTTGAAGACCGTTCCATTTATCCATTTTTTATCCATTTTTGATTAGTGAAATATTTCACGGGGTTTGGGAGCTGTAGTTTTAAATAAATCAGTTTTGATAACTGATGAAATTAAATAATGATCAGAATCTCAAATACTACCTTTCGCGACATCAACACTCGTAATATCTGGCATTGTGGTAAGATAGAGATCTAAAAGAAAACTATTTTCATCGCCATTACGGGGAGTGAAAGTTGGATTTTTTAACAATTCGGGATAGGCCCTGAAACGCGGCAAAAATTTCTGCCAGCTTTCCACTATTGTCAACATCGTCGGTCGATTTGGAGAATTCCAACCATGATTTTTTGTAGACGTTGAAGTCACCGGTAACGATAACCTTACAATTAGGGATCTTTGCTCTCGTCCACATTTTTTGTCAGGAAATTTAAAAAGTTTTTACGTTTGTTGGAAGACCGGTCAAAGCTTTTGTAAAAACAGCAATTTCTGGAAGACAAATCTTTAAAACCATTGTATTGAAGCCATCACCGTGTAGTTCAAAATTTGGAAAGCGTGTATACGCGACACTCCATGAATGAATGCGCATACGCCTTGATGGAGTTTGAAAGCTGATTCAAGCCTATATTTGGAATTAAGCGATTCTATAAAGAGAGAATTTTCAGAAACTTGTGTTTCTGTAAGGAATAGAATGTTCGGTTTGTCGTGCACAAGATGATCATGGTTAGCGTTCAATTCGCAGATGTTTTGAACATGTATCTAAAAATGTTTATTAATTCATATATGTGTTGTGCCTGCAAATACCATGGAATTGCCGCTTTATGGGCGGGGGGATTGCGAATATTTGCTTTAACACTTGCAGACTTATATCCTTTCTGTTGTATATATGTATCAAACGGTTAATTTTTTGTTTTTTTATATTTTAGTAAAGAATGGATAACTAAGCAAAAAATCTTATCATACAATAAAATATGACATATGCCAATATTTCATGATAAGACGAAGAAATAATAAGTGAAAAACAAATTGTGAGAAATTTGCAGAAAACTAATTGCCAATAATCCAGCTGATGCAGCGCACCCCAGATCCACCGCTCACCACCGCAATCGAGGGACAAACCCGACACATAATTATATGTTGGCCTTATTAGTCAAAAGAGCCAAAGAGCGGTACTACTACGGAATGCTGCCTAGCTAAGACTGGGAGTACTGCCGTTGACTAATTAAAGTTCGTCCGCCAGCACCCTAAGATATCATCTTGGTTAATGATATCTCCTGCCATTGCCAATTGTTTACGCCAAATCACAAAAAAAAATCATAAAATCAACCCAACAACGTACAAACTAATTCCAACCCATGTAAACACTACGTCGTTATTTCATATTTAACTCAAATGATAGAATATAGATGTCGCCCATTCAAAAAAAGTGGCGAATTAGTCGATGTGTCAAATGAGAATTAGTGTTTTGTTTGAGTTGTAAATTGTATAAAATAAAGGAATTTGAGAAGATCTTTCTCTTTTCTTCATCAACCATCAAGGAGGCAACATAAACTTACCTACACCAAGAAGGAACGCTGAAATACAGGTGAATATAAAGTGTCATAAAGTTCAATGGTTAATCAACAAAATGTGTGACAAAACTTTGATATAAATTGTCAAATCAGTAAAGTTTTTATAATCGAAAATCAAAATCAAAATCTGTAAATATATTCATTTAGTGAAGATCTTCAAAATTATATAGCGTCATACTCGTCATGTTCATTCAGTGAAGTTCTTCAAAATTATATACCGTCGTACTCGTCATATTCATTTAGTGAAGATCTTCAAAATTATATAATGTCGTACTCGTCATGTTCATTTAGTGAAGTTCTTTAAACTATATACCGTCGCACTCGTCATATTCATTTATTGAAGTCTACAGATTATATACCGTCATACTCGTCATATTCATCCAGTGAATTTCTTCAAAATATATACCGTCATACTCGTTATATTCATTTATTTAAGTCTTCTGATTATATATACGTCATACTCGTCATATTCATCCAGTGAAGCTCCTCAGATTATATAGTATATACCGTCATATTCATCCAGTGAAGTTCTTCAAATTATATACCGTCGTACTCGTCATATTCATTTATTGAAGTCTTCAGATTATATAATTCAGATTATACAGTGAAGTTCTTCAAATATATACCGTTAGACTCGTCGTATTATCCAGTGAAGTTCTTCAAATTATATACCGTCATACTCGTCATATTCATCCGGTGAAGTTCTTATTCATATATTGAAATCTTCCGATTATATACCGTCATACTCGTCATATTCATTTATTGAAGTCATATTCATTTATTATATACCGTCATACTCGTCATATTCATCAACTGAAGCTCTTCATATTATATACCGTCGTACTCGTCATATTCGTCCAGTGAACTTCTTCAAATTATATACCGTCATGCTCGTCATATTAATTTATTGAAGTCTTCAGATTATATACCGTCATATTCATCCAGTGAAGTTCTTCAAATTATATACCGTCATACTCGTCATATTCATCCAGAGAAGTTCTTCAAATTATCCGTCATATTCGTCATATTCATCCAGTGAAGTTCCTCAAATTATATGCCGTCATACTCGTCATATTCATCCAGTGAAGTTCTTCAAATTATATGCCGTCAACTCATCATATTCATCTATTTAAGTCTTCAAATTATATACCGTCCAACTCATAATATTCATCCAGTAAAGTTCTTCAACTATATACCGTCAACTCGTCATATTCATCTATTTAAGTCTTCAATTATATACCGTACAACTCACAATATTCATCTCGTAAAGTTCTTCAACTATATACCGTCAACTCGTCATATCCATTTATTGAAGTCTTCAATTATATAAACAGTCCAACTCGTCATATTCTTCATTGAAATTCTGCACTTATAATTATCATCATCATCGTCTTATCCATCTATCTGAGTTCTGCAAATTATAATTATTTTATTCCCATCATATTCAACTTCGTTTGATCGTCAAGGAATTAGACAACCATATCCAATTAAAGGATTCACAGTCTTCAAATTAATTTCTTAATCTTATATTGGAATTATAAATGTTGAAATTAAAATAATTTTAATTAACTATTTTTTTCTTTTATTACATACAGTCCACTTAGTTTTTGGTATTATTAACTATATAGTGTCGAACTCAGGGCATTTGGTTAAAAAGGTGAAAGATCCACCAACACCAATGGTATGTGATATCTCACGCTGGAGTCCGCAGGGTAGTCATACCCGTAAATCAACAACCTATAAAGTTTAATTTCAGGAACCACAATTTGTCAACTGAAGGAATCTTAAAACTGTTAATTTTTTTCGATTATTATTTTTGCACCTTATAGCAATATAACTTTTTGGAATCTTTTACTTTACAAACAGATTAAACTTTTTTTGTTTTAAAAATCGAGCATGATCGTTTGCTGGTAAAAAAACGTATTTAAGAAGCTTTAAGAGATCGTCAAGATCTATTTTTCTATGCTTACATCGGTTTACTACAGCAAAAATCAAACCACAGTTTTTTGTCAAAAATACAACACACAATAACAAATAATCAAAAAAAATTATTTATGATTTAATAAGACAATGTCGTAAAATCTGCAAAACTCATTAAATAAATTTTGTAAAATTAACTCGGTAAATAGTAAGGAATACAAAAAATAAATTTTTATTCATACAAAATATATGAAACATTTCCAAAAAAAGTGTTTTTATTACATAAACATTTTAATAATTTCAACAAAACTTTTGTGAATTTATTAAAATATTTGTCAAATTAACAAACAAATCAGTAAGTATTATCTCGTCTAAATAAAATATTTTATGTGAGCAACGAGACGTAAAATGAAAATGTAACTGACAACAAGGGTATGAATGTGTAGATTTAATTATTAGAATATTCCTAATAATTAAATATACTTATAATTTAATTATTAGAATACAGTTTCTTGAAGAATGGTTACCGAAGAATTTTAAGAGCTTTTGCTTGTTGGCTATTTGATTCTTTCACTGTCAAATTTGTTTGTATAATTTAATACTTCACTTCAGTTTGTTTACTTATTAGTGCTTAACATTAGATTAGTAGAAATGCTTCCATAATTAGAAAATAAAAACGAACAGAAATTTTGACTTTTTTTGGTACAAATTTTGACCACGAAGAAAAACAGACATGAAAGAATTCAAACAGAAATAATTGTAAAGTGGTTGCGAAAAACTGGTCGCTCTTAGTTTCATATTTAAATTATATTCAAACAAGAAAACAAACAGTTAAGGTTAGATTAAGGAAAATTGAAATTTATGATGTTTTATTATTTTTTGTTTATGGATTAAGAATTTCTTCTTTTGTAATTAGATAGTAAGGTTTTGTTTAAAAGAAAAATGATTTAAGGATGTTTGTTTTTTGTTAATTAAAATAGGGTTGGTTGCAGTTTTTGTTTAAATATATGAAATTCTGTGGATAAAGTCTTCTATTTTATAAAATTTTTCAAACACAAACTCTAATTAAATAATTAAAGTTATAACATTGATCTACAAGGTTCACATGTTAAGTAGTGTACAATTTGTATACTGTTCTGTTCAATTTGTTTAAATTCGTTTGTTACCTTGAGGTTAAGTGTAGAAGAATTAAATGAGAACTAAGCATAACAGGTGTGTTAGGAACAATTTATTTTTTTTTATTTTGAAAAAATTTAAATTGTTAGCTATTAATTATTCCAGACCCTTTGATTCATGTTTTCAGATGAGTTTGCATTTTTCAGGTTAAGAAAATTATAAGCCGAATTATTGAAAAATTATTTGTAATTTGCAACAACAGATGGCTAATTAAGGTTAATAAAAACTAAAATTGAAGATTTACCAAAACTTCTCTCGTGATTGTTTTATCAAAACATTTCTAAATCGGTGATTTTTCTAGCGGTATAAAAATATTTGGTAACGATTTTTTTTAACAATTAATAGAATAGTTATAGAATGTATCAGGGAGACTTAAAGAGTCCAGTGTGAGCTTCACCCGAGTTCTAATAAATTTCTATTTGACACAAGGATCAGAGAATTAAACAATAATTCAAAAATTGTAAAAATAATCACAGTTTTACATAAATTAAGTATTTCAAATGACACTCAAATGTTTCTTGAAAATCAGAGAACACAAAGTACCAACTCTTTGGTTATGCTACATAATAATACAACGAAACACAATGCAATAATCAGTATATCACAGATCAAACCAAACAATAAGATCAAAAGCCAAAAATCATTTATATTTTCAACAGCATCCGTATAGTTATGATAAGTGGATTTTTTGTTCACCAAATAAAGAATTCTACACATTTGTAACGGTTAAAACAGGTACATTTAATAAGAAACAGAACAGTTGAAACATTAAACGATGCCGCTATATTTTTTTTGGTAAACAAGAAGGTTTAACTTGACAGATGTTTAGTTACAATATAAATAAATTTTTTATTTCTTTTTAATGTTTCTCACTTAAGTTGAATCAGATGACGATTTGGAAAATTTTTAAGGATTTTGTTTTGTCGCAGGATATGCATACATGATTTGGTTATATAATTTAGAAGTCTGGTGGGTCTTTTATCAACAAAAAAAAAATTTTATTGAATAAAGGGATGTCATTAATTACATTAATAATTTAAAAAAATATGCGTTGTATTTAAAAGTTGTTAAATTATGTATTACCTAATACGTACATATGTATGTAAATCAAATATTCCAATGCATAACAAATTATCAACGTTCTCACCTGAAAAAAAAGAAAATATTTCAATTATTATTTTAATAAAATCAATTTTGTTCGAATTGTATCATATAACGAAAATATGGAGAGGTTGAAATCTTAAGCTCTGAGATATCAAGACTTCGGTCTGGGTAAAGGATTTTGATATAGTTTTTGCAAAAAACTTTCACGAGGACATGGTTTTTAGTTTTGGGCAGCGATGCATATCAAACATAACTCTTTGTTAAAATACAAGTATTTTTTATCTCTGTTTAAAACTTTATTACAAAACTAACACGAAACATCAATACGTTGCCGGAAAATTATAATCAAAATCCAAAAATATTGTTAAATTAAATAAAATAAATTTTTTCAAAATTCAAAAATATTCCAAAAATTAGAATGATATCAAATATTTAAACTTTTTCTAAATTCCAATAATATTCCGAAAATTCTTAAAAACTTAAACTTTTTCCAAAATTCTAAAAATATTGCAAAAATTATTACAAAATCAAAAATTGAAATTTTTTTTCAAAATTCCAAAAATTATAATAAAATCAAAAATTAAAATTTTTTTCAATATTCTAAAAATATTCCAAAAATTCTTACAAAATCAAAAATTAAAACTTTTTCCGAAATTCTAAAAATATTGCAAAAATTATTACAAAATCAAAAATACAAACTTTTTCAAAATTCCAAAAATATTTCAAAAACTATAACAAATTCAAAAATTTCCATGTCCAATTACTTCGGTCTGAAAGACCTAAGTATTACATTCATGAGCTCAAAGTCAAATTCTTACCCCCACTTTTTTTGACATTTCTCGACGTTTTAGGACCTCCTGATTCTAAAAAAGCAAAAAAAAAAAAAATGTCCGCCAAATGTCCGCCAAAAATGCCGTCCGCCGTCATTACCTACGCTGCAGGGAAAACCGCTGGAGGGATTTCAAAAATTTTTTTTTCTAAAAATAGGTATTCACACACACTTAGAAATATTGTGATCTTTTCTGATGCAAGTGTTGCATCGGTCCAGATACGATACTACTAGTATCATAATTTAATTTAGAGCTTACATCAAATATAATATCGTCGCAACTATAACTAAAATTCAATGAACCTTGCAACGATTATTTAGGAAATGATTGTATTAGCATAGAACATAGAGCGAGCTAAGAACTGTATAATGGTAAAACAAGAAAAAGTTTTTTTCGGATAAAACAAGAAAAAGTTTCGTTATATTTCATTTTCGTATTTGTTAGTGAAGCGTCATTGTTTAACTGATCATTGTCACTACAGTGCGTCGTTCGTAAGTCGGTTGCTAATTTGTATTTTTGTGTATATTCGAAGTGAATTTATTTTTTAAAATCGCCATAAATAGTGAGCTTTATTATTTCTTTTTGAAATACTTAGTTTTTTTCATAAAAAGTGTATGTATAAGCTATATTTTTTATTATATTAACAAATAAATAGTGTTGTTTAACGGGAAATAATTCTTTTGTAAGATCGCTATTGTTCTGTGTAATGGATTACCACATCATTAAAATACAATGTAACGGAGTTACGTCTTATGTCAAAATATCAAAACATGAGAAAAACTGGGAATATAAGGATTTTCTGTTATCAGGTAAATAATACATGATTCATTTTAGGTAACTGTAAATTTTATAATGCGTATCTACATATTTTTTCCTATGTGATGGAACGTTGAAACACAATATGTATCAACATGTTATCGACTTATGATGCAAGGTTGCATTAAAATACGTCATGATTAAAACAAATATATGAAAATATATCATATATGATTTACATATATAAAATGCTTTGCTTTCAGTATCCATGCATGCAGACATATCAGTGTATGACATAGATTATTTTACGGACAAAGATAATATAAGGATTCCGGAGGAGCTCTTCATGGCTGTTTTTGAGCAATATAAAAATTGCCACTCATTTCAATTAAAACTCATTCTGAAAAACAAAAATGGCGGTAAGAATTTGTACCATTAAAATTAATATATTAAGTAGTCCACAATGAACTTTAGAATTATTTATCTTTTCTTATCCGAAAGAATCATCTAACATTGAAGCAAATCTAGTTGCTCACCAAGATTGTCGGTTAGGTCATCAAATATATTTAAATGCTCAGGTTATTATTGTATTTGTTGTGTTCGATGAGACCTGTATCTTTAAATTTTATAAATAATGGCACAAAATATAAACAAACAAAACTCTTCAAAATATATTATAAATAAATTGTATTTATTAATGTTCAATAAAAATGTTCAAACCATGGATTTAAAATTTGTCCTTAAGTATTTTATTAATTTTAACAAAAAATATTGCATAAATTATTACTACAATATATGGTTAACTTTTTTTAACACTTTCGATAAATTAATTAAAGATTAATTAAACTTCATAACTTGGTAAACTTGGTAAGATAAAATTTAATTTGGTAATAACATCAATCACGGTAAGATTGCAAGTGACCGATCCTTTTTTCCAAAATTAGTCATTGCAATTTTCGCGGTTAAAAAAAACACAAGGTTTCCAATTTAGTATAAGGTAAGGCTTACAACAAAAAACCTCGAAATGAATCCCACTGAACTTAATGAATTTCAATAAATTTTAATCTTGCAACACCATATTAAATGGTATAAAATATAAATTGATCAGCTGTGGATATCATTTTGACGTTTGTTTGTTTATACAATATTATATACAATATTGTATAATATAAAATATTATATTAATTAATTCTATTCTTTTTTTATATTTTAGGTTGTATTGTTTGTTGAACATCCTGGTTAGCTGAACTTGGAACATCCCGCACCTCTTGAATCGATTGATTCAAGTCATCAAGTAATAATCTGCTAAGTTTGCAGACCGGTCGTTTCACACATCCCCCCTTTGTTTGCAGTGTCACAACTCGGACTACTCCATCTGCTCCAGGATGAATTTGATCAACTCTACCGAGTAACCATTTTGTAGGTGGAAGATTGTCTTCATGTATCAAGACAATATCGTTTAATTTGATTGGTTGACCCTTTGTTTGCCATTTACTTCGTTTGTGTAAAGACGTTAAGTATTCTGATTTCCATCTGTTACAGAAATGTTGCATAGTTTGCTGCATGTGCTGCCATTTTGAGAGATGGGATGGTTTAATATCGGTAAGTGTAGGTTGTGGAACTTCTACCATTGGTCGTCCAATCAAAAAATGTCCTGGTGTTAATGGATCGATTTGGTCATCTGATAAAATACAAAGTGGTCGTGAATTCAGCACTGCTTCTATCTGACTGGCAACTGTTGTAAGTTCTTCAAAGGTAAATATTGTATTACCCATTACGCGTCTTAAATGAAACTTGAAGGATTTTACCGCTGCTTCCCACAGTCCTCCAAATGTTGGTGCAACACTAGGAATAAAATGCCAATTGATTTTTTCTGAAGTGAGAAATGAAAATATATTATTAGAGTTAGTTTTAATATGATCATAAATCTCGCGCAGCTCATTGTTTGCTCCAATAAAATTGGAACCGTTATCAGAATATAAATCTGTGCACAATCCTCGACGTGCTACGAATCTCTTTAATGTCGCTATGAAGCTCTCTGTTGTTAGATTTGACACCACTTCAATATGCACAGCCTTAGTTGCCATACACACAAATATTGCAATGTATGCTTTCCATCTCTGAGTAGATCTCCCATAAATTTGCTTGAGTTGAAGTGGTCCAGCATAATCAATGCCCGTCTTAAGAAATGGTGTTTCATAACAAACACGACTTTCTGGCAAATTACCCATTATTTGATAATTCGGTTTCAAGTCGTATCGTTGACATCTGTTACATTGTTTCAGAACATTTTTGACAATTCTACGGCAATTTACAACATGGTATCGTTGTCTAATAATGCTTATAAGTAATGTTGCTCCTGCATGTTGATGTCGTATATGAAGGTCTCTTATCAGTAGTTTGGTCAGCTCACAATTTGGTAATATCACTGGATGCTTTGTATTGTATGCTGCCGTTGAATTTTCTATACGACCGCCAACTCTTAAAATTTGCATTTCATCTAGAAATGGGTTAAGGTTTCGAATGTTGCTTTTTGGTAGTTCTTGGCTTACTCTTAGTAAATTTATTTCGGTGGCAAAGAATTCCCTTTGAATCCATGTCATAATTTTTGTTTCGCTCCTTGTTATTTCATCTACAGTCAGCTCGGGATTTCTTAACTTATTGACCTGTTTTAATTTATTGTAGTACCTGTAGATCCATGCAAGCACTCTAGTAATTTTTTGGAAAGAGGAGATGCGGGTGAGCAGGTGGCTAAGTAGACAGCTGTCTGTGCTTGATACTGCAGCTAATACTGATGGTTCAATTTTTCTCTCTTCTTTGGCTACTTCCCTCTCATTCACGGTCAAGTTTTGATTTGGCCATTCCCTTTGCGGTTTTGATAGCCAATGTGGACCTTGCCACCACAGATCAAATCCTATTAGCTTGGATGGCAAAATTCCCCTTGAAGCACAATCCGCGGGATTACTTTCTGACTCGATATGATTCCAAGATCCTCTTGAGGTTTTTGACAAAATGTTTGACGTGCGGTTGGCGATGAAGGTTTTCCATCTTCTCGGAGGAGATGACAACCATGCCAAGACAATGGTTGAGTCCGTCCATAATGTGGTTTTTACATCTGGAGCTCCCAAGGCGTCTTTGATAGAAACCACTAGAGTAGCTAATAATGCTGCAGCACACAGCTCCAACCGTGGGATACATACTTGGTTAATTGGGGCAACCTTCGTTTTGGAACTAATGAGACTAACTGTTCCTACATCATATTCATCAGCATATCTGCAATATACAACCGCAGCATATGCTTTTTCGGAAGCGTCGCTGAAGCCATGAAGTTCAAATGAGTTTCCCCTGGTGCCAAACCATCTTGGTATATGTATTTTCTCTAGCTCTGGTAGTTCTTCCCTTATAATTTTCCAAAGTTCGGCTTGAGCTAAAGGTAGTTCGTCATCCCAATCTAGCTTCAGTAGCCACAAACTCTGAAACAAAATTTTTATATTTATAATAGCCGGTGCCAGCCAACCCATTGGATCGAAGATACGAGCAGATTGCGATAGAACTTCTCGTTTTGACCCTTTTGAATTCTGTTTCAGTTTTACTTTGATTCTGAACTCATCTCTATTGGGATTCCACTCTATTCCGAGTAGTTTTGGATATGACTGCTCATCTTTTATGTCCACCGGAATGTATTCCTTGTTTTCTGGAGCTATCCTATCTAGTAATGGGCTATAATTTGATGACCATTTCCGCAAATTAAAGCCATAAGATTTGAGTACATCTGTGACAGTTTTTTGTATATTGAAGGCTTCATTTTCTGTATGACATCCAGACATAAAATCATCGACATAGAAATCATTCAATATTTTTTTAGCAATCATCGGTTCTTTGTCAATCAAAGTTTTTCCAATAGTTTGAAGTGTTTTGGTTGCAAGATATGGTGCTGAGGCTGTTCCGTAAGTAACTGTGGTAAGACGGTAATGTGTTGGTGGGGTTGAACTATTGGAACGCCAAAGGATTCTGTGGTAATCTTAATCATCAGGATGAAGCACTATTTGTCGGAACATTTTCTCAATGTCTGCGGTAAATACAATTGGATATAATCGGAATCGCATTAAAATTGATATGAGTGGCTCGTAAATGGTAGGTCCGACCATCAGCATATCGTTGAGTGAGATTCCGTTGGATGATTTGAATGATGCGTCAAAGACAACACGTAATTTTGTTGTGGTACTGGACTCTTTGAGAACTCCATGATGTGGAAGATAATAAATTTGATCGCTTCGGTTTACTTCTTCGGTTGGTATCTTTTCCATATGGTTTAGAGACAGATATTCATTCATAAACTCGTGGTAATAGGTTTTGAAACAATTATCTTTAGTAAATCGTTTCTCCATTGCTTCTAATCGTCTTAATGCTCCTCGCTTGGTATCACCGAACCTTAATGACGATGTTGGTTTAAAAGGGAGTTTGACCACAAATTTTCCATCTGCCATTCGATTTGTGGTCCTTTCGAAATGTTTTTCACAATAATTTTCCTCTTCTGAAAAATTTGTTGCTTCTTTTGATGGTGTAACCTCTTCCAATTCCCAAAATTTCCGTAATAGTTGGTCAATATTTACTTCACAATGGTTTGCGGTTAAATCTGATTCGTTTTGATAGTTTAAATGTGTTGGGCCTGCAATAACCCACCCAAGCGCTGTATTTTTAGCTATTAATCCATTGTTATCCAGTTCAATCATTCCAGGTCTCAATAAGCTAAAAAATTGACCGACTCCTATAAGCATATCGATTTGATTAGGTTGGTTGAAGGTCGGATCGGCCAACGGTAGATCCTGGAGATTATATAAAATTGGTGTTTTGATTAAAGTAGCTGGCTGGCATGAAGTTACCTTTGATATAACTAAGCATTCAAGATCCCAATTATCTTCGTTGATACATGATGCTATGCTAACATTGACTTTACCCCTTGTTATACCAGCAGTTGACTGACCGATGCCACTAATATTTATGCGAGCGTTGGTTTTCTTTAGATTCAATCGCTGCACTAGATCTTCACTCACAAACGACGCTTGAGATCCAGAGTCTAAAAGTGCTCGGCATAACTTCCATTCACCAAACTCATCTTTTATTCGTAGCATAGCGGTTGGTAGTAATGCGTGATCAAATACATTTTGAGTTTGATGTAGATTTACATTGCCACTTGTCGTAGTGATATCTGGTTGTGAGACAACTGTAGGGTTTGAAATGGATGATCGTGGTTTGATTTGCAGTGAGTTCTCATTTTCTTGATGAAAGCTTTGGGATGTGGATGGTTTGAGAATTTGTAGGTTTTCGTTGTGGGGAGTTGTTATATGAAGGAGTGAGTGGTGTTTCTTATTGCAAATATGACATCTCTTGTTCGATCGACAGTACATAACTCCGTGGTTGTTGTTAAGGCAGTTAAAACACCGTCCATCTGTTTTGATCAGGTTTCTGCGTGTTAGTACATCCATTGATTTAAATTGACTGCATTCAAAAAGCTGATGATCATTTGTTTGACAAGTTGGACATGTGAAATCAGATTTTGTATAAAATCCCTTTATCACAGTAGTTGATCTAGCAGCTGGTTTTAATGGTTGACTTCTTTGACTGATGTTTATTCCTTCCAGTTCATCTGCTCGACTGGCTAGGAAATTATAGAACTTCTGTAGTGTAGGAAAGTCTTCATCATTGGTGTGCCTCATCCATAACTGCTTTGATTCATCATCCAGTTTGTTGAATAAAATATAAAGCAGCCAAGGATCCTTAGAATCCGCTCGATCTCCCAGTGCTTTCAATCCTCGAGTTGACTCATCAGGGGTATCCAGTAACTTTCGGATTGATGTTGAATTCGGATTGCGAATTGATGGTTGATCCATGAAAAGTTTAATAAACGAATTGGCTGTTAAACTCTTCCTATCATATCTCTTGCATAACTTTTGGAAAGCTTCTATGTAATTCGCTTCTGTTACTGCTAAGTGTTTCAGCAAATTGCTAGCTTCTCCTTTGAGCAAGCCCTTCAGGTATTGAAATTTTTGAGCTGCTGATAGTACTGGATTTTCGTGCACCATGCTGTTAAATAAATCATAGAAGCTTTGCCATTCCTTGTAATCCCCGAAGAAACTTGGTATGTTTACTCGAGGCAGTTTAAAATCGTTGTTGGCAACTTGAGATGTATTATTAACACTCTCATTTAATTGATTTAATTGATTGGAGGTCGATAGTGTATTACCGCGTAGCCATCTATTTAATTTGGCTGCAACTTGGTAATATAGTTCTTCAAATTCCTCAGCATCTGATTTCTGTTTAGGATCTTCATTGAAGATTTGATCTTCAACATCTGAAAATTGCTGAAGCAATTCCTTCGCGCGTTTTAAACGTTCTCTAACTTCCTCATCGCATGTTTTTTCCGACAAAGTAGTAGAATAATTCTGTATTCGCGTTAGTAGACCCTTCAATACACTTCTGCGTTTAATAAAAGCTTCCATTTTGACTCAACTATTCGCACTTTAATCACTCAACTATTCACACTTCACTGGTTTAATTTACTATAATATTGGTAAGTAAGTAGTTAAGCTAATAGGTATTAGGTGACTACGTTATCAGCGCTGTTAATTTTACTCTCAATACTGTTCACACGTTAAACACAATAACACTACTTTGTTTTAATTAAAACCCAGGTATATTGTTCATTAAAGTACATAAATAAGTTTATATAGTTTGTTTATTGATTTATTTAAATAAAAATTAAATGTTCTTGATTTTTATTATAGATACAAAGCTTTATACTCATCTGTTAATGGCGGTGAATTTAGATGTTTCTATAACCATGTGGTGTGCTTGACCACGTTTCTGGATAATAAATTGTTGTAATTTTACTTTTGATAATAATTTAGAGCTGGTGCGCACTAAATCCGACTCGAAGGACCATGTATTTGTTGTGTTCGATGAGACCTGTATCTTTAAATTTTATAAATAATGGCACAAAATATAGACAAACAAAACTCTTCAAAATTTATTATAAATAAATTGTATTTATTAATGTTCAATAAAAATGTTCAAACCATGGATTTAAAATTTGTCCTTAAGTATTTTATTAATTTTAACAAAAAATATTGCATAAATTATTACTACAATATATGGTTAACTTTTTTTAACACTTTCGATAAATTAATTAAAGATTAATTAAACTTCATAACTTGGTAAACTTGGTAAGATAAAATTTAATTTGGTAATAACATCAATCACGGTAAGATTGCAAGTGACCGATCCTTTTTTCCAAAATTAGTCATTGCAATTTTCGCGGTTAAAAAAAACACAAGGTTTCCAATTTAGTATAAGGTAAGGCTTACAACAAAAAACCTCGAAATGAATCCCACTGAACTTAATGAATTTCAATAAATTTTAATCTTGCTACACCATATTAAATGGTATAAAATATAAATTGATCAGCTGTGGATATCATTTTGACGTTTGTTTGTTTATACAATATTATATACAATATTGTATAATATAAAATATTATATTAATTAATTCTATTCTTTTTTTATATTTTAGGTTGTATTGTTTGTTGAACATCCTGGTTAGCTGAACTTGGAACAATTATTATTATTATTATATATTTAGAGAATGATATTATGTATAATTTAATTTTGATTACAGGATTTAGAAAGCTTTATACTTAAAACTCAGAGCTCATATGTTTTGTGCAAGAAAACAAGAAAAAACGAGACATTGAAAGGCTTATCGGATGTGGAAAGGCGAGCGATAATACGAGAAAGCGTCGATCTTTTAACATCAAAATTTTCGTACCACCCCAATTCAACACAAATCACATCGTTGGCATTAGCGGTTGTGGAGTTATTTCCTCAGCTAAAAACCAAAAATCAGGAAAACGGCGGCATAGTATGTTCTCGAAAATTTTTCTTGAGCTTAAAATTTATATATTTATTTAATTAAATGATGATCATTAGCAAAAAATAATATTTCTCGTTAAACAACACGTATAACTAATTCATAATTGGTTACATTAATTTATACATATAGAAAATACATACATTTAACATTATTTCTGACAAATGGGCAACAAATTATACGAATAAATACTTTTTATTTTAAGGATGCATTGTACGATCGCAAATCTAATCGTGGTTATATAATAGCTAGACTAAATCGAGTTCGACAAAAATTATATGTAACAGAGAAGGAGTCGGGGATAAATAGTAGGAAAAGGAATTCAATTGGCTCAGTAATTACTTCTACATCAACAAATTCATATCAAAATATAGATACAGACGAAGATTTCTTAATTTTAAAAAATTTGAACGTACGTACGCAGAAGGAAGTTATAAAGCAAAAGTTATTCGAAACTTTACCCCAACGACTTGAAATTTTTAAAACACCGAACGAAATTAAGCAATTTTCAAAAGAATTTCCATTTTTCTTTACTTCTCCTGATTTAGTAAGTTTAATTTAAAGACAAAATCGTGAAAACTTATATAATTATTAAAAATGTGTTTTTTTCTCAGATCTTATACGACTTTCAACTAAGGCATCCAAACAACCATCAACAATTTCTAAATAAATGGAATAATTGTTCACCATATATATATAAAGTCTTTGTAGAGACAAAGGGGCCAAATTTAAAGCCAATACCTGAGATTGAAGGTATAACATGATTACGTTAGAAATTAATGTGCAAGTAACAAAATTATTTTATTTTTATTATTTTTTTTTTCAGAATTACTGCCATCTATGCAACCGTTTTTTTACCTTTTGAACATTTTACCTCAAGTAATAGCTGGTAAAATATCAACTAAATTCCAACGGGAACCATTTGCTACAATCTTAAGGAAAATAATAGTTTTCAGAACGGTAAGAACTATGATTGTTTAATATTTTAAAAACAATATAGGATAAAATAACTGCATTTTAAATAATTATAGCTAAATTTGCCTGCGGAAGAATTATTTGAACAGGAACTGAAGCATCCGTACATAATAGCTGAGGGTGAAAATAAATCAGCAACTTCCAATTTCTATCTCTGCATTGAAAAGGAACTTATAATTTTACCAAACACACTTAATTTTATCGAAGTAATTGACTTATTATTTAAATCCCATTATGTGTTTGGACAACACTTCGATACATCATTGAAAACGTTTTGGAACTGCATGTGTTATTATTTTTATGAAATAGATGTAGCGGGAACTATAACTCCACGAATTAAAGAAATCGCCAGCAAATTGGATCTTCAGGTAGCACAACTATTTTATCAAATTTTAATCATATATTTTTAAGTATATTATTGAATACATATTCAATAATATTAGAGCGTATACGGTCTATCATATTGAATTTACTGCTATACTACATTCCAAAATGTACTTCTGTTATTTTTGCAAGGATTTATTTGAAGAATTTGATAAACTGATTTTACATCTTAAGTATAAGGAATTTGTTAAAGAAAAATCACATATTAAAATTAAATGTGTTAAAGATGTAAATTGTGCTACTACTTTCCAGACATTCTATGCTCTTAAGACCCATATTAAAAAATTTCACACTGATCCGAACTTCACCGATTTAGAACAAAATGTAATGGAGACCACTAACGCCACCAACCTGCAAGATTCCCTTTCTGAAACAGCTTTCGCAAAATCAGAAGAACCGCATATTCCTTCTTTAAATGATTTTGAGGACCACATGAAATCTTTCTATTCAAAACTTAATTTAATAGGATTGTCAGAGGAGACATTGTCAGAGATTTTTCGTGGATCTAAAGTTATAGTAGAATGTGCTATCAATATCGTAACGGCTTCAAACGAACTCAACAATGTGGCATATAATAAATTGCAAATATCTGAAACATTTAACAAATTTTGTTCGAAATATAATAGGAAAAAACTGTTCTTAGGAAATAGTTTGTATGTGGATCCCCAAGAAATTCCTATTGGATTTAGGTGGGAGATGAGATTTAATGCAAAATCATCAACATATACCCGACAAACCATACAAAATGTACTTCAATTTGTGCCTATTACAAAAACATTAAAATCTATTTTTGCAAACTCTATATTTTTAAAATTATTCAATGATTTCAATAACTCCCACGTTTGTGAAAGTGGAAAATATAAACTTGCTTGTTGCGCCAATCGATTTCAGTCGTTTAAACGAGATTTTAAAAATAAACCCTTGATTTTGATTCAACTATACTACGATGATTTCGAAGTAGCTAGGGTCCTAGGTAGTAAAACAATTATTCATAAAGTGGGAGCTATATATTTTACGATTGTCAATAGTCCTACTTACTTAAAATCTAGTCTTGATAATATATTTTTAGTTTGCCTATTTTATGTTAATGATCTGCATAGTGACTTTAATTCAAACGATGTCCTTAAACCAATTGTTGAAGACATAAAAATTCTCGAAAATGATGGCTTTATAGAAAATCTCGGTCTTGTATTCGGGACATTAATTTCTTTAGCACATGACAATCTTGCGGCAAATGATATGATCGGGTTCACCAAATCATTTTCCGCCAAGTATTTTTGCCGGTTTTGCGTGATGCCCAGTGAAGATACTAAAAAATCTACTACTGAAAATGAAAAATTATTAAGAATAGACGACTGTTATTCTATTTTAAACGATCAGCCTCCCATGAAAAAGCTGAAGATGATCGAAACAAGAGGGATCAGTCGAAATTCAGTATTAAATGATTTAAAGTACTTTCATACTATGCAAAACTATAGTGTTGATTTGTTGCACGATGGTCTGGAGGGTTTTGTGGTTTTGTTGCTTAAATATCAATTAGAATATTTCATAGAACAAAAGGTATTTAAGAATATTGATGATATAAATAACTGTATTTCAGCCTATAATTTTGGATTCATAGATAGGAAAAAAAGGCCATCGCACATCAATCTTGAAAGAAGCAATTTAGGGCAAAACGCCATACAAGTTTTATGTCTTGCTACACATTTTCCGTTCATTTTCGAGCGGTTTTATAATACAGACCATGAAAAACAATGGAACGCTGTATGTAGGGTAATTGAAATAATAAATATATTATTTCATTATGAAGTAACAGATGCTGAAATAAATAACTTACAGAAACTGATAACCGCTCATTTGGAGTCAATTAAAAATATATTTCAAAAGAGTTTTACTCCCAAACAACATTTTTTACTACACTATCCTAGAGTGATTAAACAAATGGGGCCAGTTATTCATTTATGGACAATGCGGTATGAAGGCAAGCACCGTTTTTTCACTAAAATCCTAACACCTAATTTTATAAACATTTGCAAGACGTTTGCTACGAGACATCAGCAAATGATATGTAGTGTATGGTCAAATTATAGTTTCGTAACGAAAATAAAAAAAGGCAAATCAATGTTGTATAAATTAACCAATGAATATAGTTGTCTAAGCGCATTTTCCCCTCCAATATATAGTATGTCATATGTTATCACTGATTTTCATTACAAACAAAAATTTTTTATTTTGAAAAGTAAAACGTCTAATGAAATAATTCATTTATATGAAATAATAGATATTTTGGAATGTAGTAGTGAAATATATTTTCTTTTAAGGGAGTTTCTTGGTATATATGATAAATTTTTTTGCAGTTATCAGTTAATTAATAAAAACCTTGAGCCTGTTTGTATTAGTGTAAATAGTCTACAATACAAAAAACCATACGAAAGGCATTTTGCCAACAAAAATGAAAAACATTATATTTTAGGATACAATGTTCAAACTATTTAGATAATATATAGAATGTTCAATCGAATTCAATCAAATTCAATATATGTTCAATTGAATCGTTTCAATATTATTTTATTTTTACATTTGATGTTTAAATCATTAATTTATATGTTTTAATGTTTAATTTAAATGAGAATTGTTTTTTTTACGAATTTTATTAAATACTACATAACTTTATTTTGTTGAATTAATAAATTATATTATTTACATATGCCATAAATAAATAAACTTTGATTAATAAAAATAAAACTTGTTTGTATTTCGGAGGTCTGTGTATTTATTTACATCCGTAACCCCTTTCTATATACTGATGTTGGAATTTCATTTAGATTTTGCATTAATCTTAGCGTCGTAAACATATCGCTGTAAAAACCACCGCAAAACGATACATTTAGAATCGAAATAATTATAATATAATTGAATTAAATTTCGATGATTAATGTATCATAATTTGACTAAACACATTTTATTACAATTATTAATGTTACTTACGTCGATTTTTTTTCCGTGTTTCCTCTATTAAAATTGGTTGCATAGTGCATGATAAATAATTTGACTGTATTTTGTTTCAAATTTTGATGCAACTTCAATTAATTTTTTTTTGCTACACATTGTTTTCAAATTAGTTACACATTGCGTCACATAAAATTTATGTCGAATTTCGATGCAAGCTAAATTTCTTTTTGTTATGATGCAACACTAGTGTCGAAAAGTGATGCAAGATAGCTCTGAAGTCATATACGTTATTAATTGTATCGTATATCATAATTTTTTTAAAGTGTGCAAGGGGCAGGTCCGAAAGGACGCTGTGTTCGATAACTGTACCGGAAGTGTGTCAAAAAATCATTATGTGTGTCAAAAATAGCAAATTTTCATATTTTTGGCTTAAAAAACGTTCATTTTAAGTGATTACGAGTAGGAACATTAAATTTGGAGAAATCTTGATGGTAGGGTTTGGTATGTGAGATCAAAAACTAGATTATTGCATTATAAGTTTGTCAAAAAAATGTTGTCAAGTGTGTCAAAAGAAAGATTTTTATTTATTTTTTTACCCAATTTTTTGGAAAAAACAAAATGGTTTGTTTGAAATGAAATTTTATTATTATTATTGAGAATTATGGCATTATAAGTTTGTCAAAAAAATGTTGTCAAGTGTGTCAAAAGATTTTTATTTAGTTTTTTACCCAATTTTTTGGAAAAAAATAAAATTGTTTCTTTGAAATGAAATTTTATTATTATTATTGAGAATTATGGCATTATAAGTTTGTCAAAATATGTTGTCAAGTGTGTCAAAAGAAAGGTTTTTATTTATTTTTTACCCAATTTTTTTAGAAAAAAATAAAATTTATAGTTTGTATGGCATGATATTTAATTATTATTATAGAGAATTATGGCATTATAAGTTTGTCAAAAAATAATGTCAAGTGTGTCAAAAAGTATCTGGTATTTTCTAGGTGGAGTTTAAAAGAAAGAGTTCTATCGAGAGTAATGCCCAGGTACTTTGGCTGTTGATTGTATTTAATGACAGTGCCGTTAAATAACACTGATAGTTCGTGTCTTGCCAGTTTGTTGTTTAAGTGGAAACAGGAGCTCTCGGTTTTACTTAGATTGGGAAATAAACTCCACGTTCGAAAATAGTCATTCATTATTGCTAGGTCAGTTGAGAGCAAATCCTCCAAAACACCCATGTCTTTGTTTTGAGTGGCCAGGGTCCAATCATCAGCGTAACCAAATTTCTTTGATGTTGTGTCAGGAATGTCATGAATGTACAGATTAAAAAGTAATGGCGCCAGGACGGAACCCTGTGGTAAACCATTGTTTAGCATTTTAGACCTACTGCAGGAATTATTTAGATGAACTTTGAATACACGATTACTCAGCATGTTGTTAATTAAACGCGAGATGGTGCTACAAGGTATTGCATTGAACAGCTTATATATAATCCCAATTCGCCAGACCGTGTCATATGCTGCAGTAAGATCGATGAATACTGCGCCTGTTTTTAGTTGTTTTTGATACCCAGCTTCGATATAGGATGTTAGAGCGAGCAGTTGGTCAGTGCAACTGCGATTGGGACGAAAACCAGCTTGTTCGACTGGGATCTGGTCATTCAATATCGGTGCGATACGATTGTATATGAGCCGTTCTAGCAATTTATAGCAGGTGCTCAAAAGGGCAATCGGGCGGTAGCTTCCTGGTTCATTGGATGGTTTACCTGGCTTAAGTATCGCTATCACTTTCGTAGTCTTAAAATGTTTTGGTAGGTTGCCGGTTTCTAGGACATTCGAGAAAAATTTAGTTAGCCGCTGTTTTACATTTTTTCCAGCATTCTTAAGAAATTCTGGAAAAATGCCATCGTAGCCAGCTGCTTTTCCGTTTTTTGTTTGGGACAGAGCTGATTCTAGTTCTTCGCTACTAAAAGAGTTCGCATACTTCGATGGAGACGAGCAATTACGCTTCATTTCTCTTAATTTGCGTTTAATTGTTCTCTTATGAAGGCGATTAATAGAAGCACGAGACATATTTACTATGTGATTTGCGATGTCCTCTGGATTTATTTCATTGTTAGCACGAGTAATTGAGTTTGAGCCACCCAGTTTCCGAAGGAGACTCCATGTTGTGAATGAAGAAATGAATTGCACGTGGTATTTATGATTTTAAAATTCATAATATTTTTTATCATCGTACTGGTGCTTTAATTCCTGCCTGATGTGTTTGACAAATTTGTCAGATGAAGATAGAATTTTTTTTTTTTAATAAAATGTGTTGTGTAGTAGGAATTACAATATGTGTCATAATAACAAATAAAAACCTTTTAAGACCAAGGTCCCACAACAACATACGTTCAAAGGTGTTGATGGACGTAAATCCCTCTTATTTTGTTTTTTTATATTTTTTGTTAAAGAATGGATAACTAAACAAAAAATCCTATCACTGACAAAATATGACATAGGCCAATATTTTATGATAGAATAGAGAAAATAAAAGTAAATTAAAAAGTAAATAGCAAATTTTTACAAAAATTTGCTGAAACAAAACAAAAATGTAGTTACCAATAATCCAGCCGGTTGCATATTCCTTAATCCTGTGACGCACCGTCTTTCTGAAAGATTAAAGCCCACACATAGTTATATGAAGGCTCGTTTCCCTAATGAAGCAATAGCGTCTCATCATCAAGGATTATTTCACAGCTAAGATTGAGGGTGCTACCGTTGACCGAATACAGTTCATCCGCCACCACCCCTAAGATGTCACCTTGGCTAGTAATATCTCACTGCTATTGCCAGTTGTATGTGATATCTCACGTTAACTCGTATGTCAATAGCAGAAATGAAGTGATGGAAATGAAGTGATTAATAAATTTGTATGTACTGAAATCTCTGATCCCATTTTTTTCCTAAATTACATGAATATGTGAAACGTCATATGATGCATGGACCATGTGGTGCTTTAAATCCCAATTCTGTTTGTATGAGAGATGGTAAATGTAGTAAGAATTTTCCAAAACCTTTTTTTGAAAATACTAAAGAATCTGTGAATGGTTATCCTTTGTATCGTCGACGTGATAATGGTATGAGTGTTGATGTACGTGGTGCATCTCTTGATAATAGATACTAGGAGGGCCCGGCGTGCTTCGCTACGCTTATAAATAAAGTTTTTGCGTAGACATTTTGTGCCAAGCATGGTGGCATTTGCAACATGCTAGCATTTCTCATGAAAAGTACGATCATTAGTACGACAATATTTTAATGGTTGACACCCTTGACACCTTGACACCCATGACACCCTTGACATCCCTTGACACCCTTGATAACCTTGACACCCTTGACACTCTTAACACCCTTGACAACCTTGACAACCTTGACACCCTTGACACCCTTGACACCCTTGATACCCTTGACACCCTTGACACCCTTGACACCCTTGACACCCTTGACCCTTGACACACTTGACACCCTGAAAAATAAAATTTTATTACAATTCCTTCACTAATTTTTTTATTTTCTATTGATTAGAAATTAAAGAAACAATTTCCCTAATTTCCCGAATTTCCCAAATTTCCCAAGCTTAAAAAAATAATTTTTTTTTAATTACAACCATTCCTTCCCTAATTAATCGAAAAGAACTTCGTTCCATCTGGGTGTCCTTTGACACCTCTTTACTTGTTTTTATGCGTGTGGAAATGAAATGATTAATAAATACTAGGAGGGCCCGGCGTGCTTCGCTACGCTTATAAATAAAGTTTTTACGCAGACATTTTATTGACGTAGAGAGAGATCAAATAAGCTTACTTGAAAACTTATTTGATCGCTAATTTTTCATATATCCGAACTGATTAGCTAGAGTTCTGATTATTTTTCATTCATATATTTAAAAGAAAAATTAAAAATTATATGCTAGCATATCTCATTACCAATTTTTGAAATCATTGCTTCTACGTCAACAAAATGTCTACGCAAAAACTTTATTTATAAGCGTAGCGAAGCACGCCGGGCCCTCCTAGTAATCATTAAATAATTATAATTAATCAATCGATTATATATATTATATACTCTAAGGCTATAGTTATAGAATTTTGTTTGGTAAAGAGTTTTTGGTAAAGAGTTCCAGGATTTGATTCCTCGAACAAGAATGATCTATTCAAAAGTTTTATTTTTTATCTCCTATTTGTACAAACCGTACGAACTAACCGGGACACGTGATTAATTATTTATAATTTTACTTCGGTCTGAAAGACCTAAGTATTACATTCATGAGCTCAAAGTGAAATTCTTACCCCCACTTTTTTTGACATTTCTCGACGTTTTAGGACCTCCTGATTCTAAAAAAGCAAAAAAAAAATGTATGTCTGTCTGTCGGCCGGCCGACCGTCATTACCTACGCTGCAGGGAAAACCACTGGAGGGATTTCAAAAATTTTTTTTTCAAAAAATAGGTATACTCAAGAGACAGGTCCGAAAGGACGCTGTGTTCGATAACTGTACCGGAAGTGTGTCAAAAAAATCATTATGTGTGTCAAAACAAGGAAATTTGCATATTTTTGGCTTAAAAAACGTTCATTTTAAGTGATTACGAGTAGGAACATTGAATTTGGAGAAATCTTGATGGTCGGGATTGGTGAGATCAAAAACTAGATTATTGCATTATAAGTTTGTCAAAAAAAGTTGTCAAGTGTGTCAAAAGAAAGATTTTTATTTATTTTTTTACCTAATTTTTTGGAAAAAATATAAAATTAATTGTTTGTTTGAAATGAAGTTTTATTATTATTATTGCGAATTATGGCATTATAAGTTTGTCAAAAAAGTGTTGTCAAGTGTGTTAAAAGAAAGATTTTTATTTTTTTTTTACCCAATTTTTTGGAAATAAAATTGTTTGTTTAAAATGAAATTTTATTATTATTATTGAGAATTATGGCATTATAAGTTTGTCAACAAAATGTTGTCAAGTGTGTCAAAAGATTTTTATTTAGTTTTTTACCCAATTTTTTGGAAAAAAAATAAATTGTTTGTTTGAAATGAAATTGTTGAAAGTTTGTCAAAAAATGTTGTCAAGTGTGTCAAAAGAAAGGTTTTTATTTATTTTTTACCCAATTTTTTTTAGAAAAAAATAAAATTAATAGTTCGTATGACATGATATTTTATTATTATTATTGAGAATTATGGCATTATAAGTTTGTCAAAAAATAATGTCAAGTGTGTCAAAAAATGATTTCATTTAATTTTTTAGCCAATATTTTGGGAAAAAAAATGTAGCTGTTTTTATGACGTAAATGTAATTTAAAATGAAATTGGACATGGAAATTTTTGAATTTGTTGTAGTTTTTGAAATATTTTTGGAATTTTGAAAAAGTTTGTATTTTTGATTTTGTAATAATTTTTGCAATATTTTTAGTATTTCGGCAAAAGTTTTAATTTTTGATTTTGTAAGAATTTTTGAAATATTTTTAGAATTTTGAAAAATTTTTAATTTTTGATATTATTATAATTTTTGGAATTTTGAAAAAAGTTTGAATTTTTGATTTTGTAATAATTTTTGCAATATGTTTAGAATTTTGGAAAAAGTTTGAATTTTTAAGAATTTTTGAAATATTATTGGAATTTAGAAAATATTTAAATATTTGATTTTATTCTAATATTTGGAATATTTTTGGAATTTTGAAAAAGTTTGATTTTATTTAATTTAACAATATTTTTGGAATTTTGATTATAATTTTCCGGCAACGTATTGATGTTTCGTGTTAGTTTTGTAATAAATTTTTAAACAGAGATAAAATACTTGTACTTCAACAAAGAGTTATGTTTGATGTACATCGCTGCCCAAAACTAAAAACCATGTCCTCATAAAAGTTTTTTGCCGAAAACTATATCAAAATCCTTAACCCAGACCGAAGTCTTGATATCTCAGAGCTGTGAGATTTCAGCCCCTCCATATTTTTGAAGTTGAATTGACTATCGATTATATTGAAGTTAAGTTTTTATTGAATGGCATTCTTTGATAATAATTCAAAAACTGTGTAATGCAAATTTAAAAAAAAATATATAATGTGCGTTATGTTTACACGCATTTTAAGTTAAGCTTCTATGGCTAGTTTGGCTATTGTGGCAGGCATTACTGAAAAGATTAAATATAAAATAAATGCCATATTGAAATTTAGATAAGCATTTATTGTTACTATAATTTACAACATGTGTTAAATAAAAAGTCGTATTTACATAATGTATTACAAAGTCTTACAAAGTATTACAAATTAAATTTAAAGATGAATGCATGTTCACTTAATTCAACAACAAGATTCGGTACAACAATTGATCCGGTTTTTTGGCAAATTTGCAAAGTAAATCTGGCAAATCCGGCAAATTTTCAAAGTAAAGTTTATGTTTCTCACTTTAGTTATCATAAACTTCTAATTTCATATTTCGATTATGATAATAATTAAATTGACTTTGTAGTACATTATGTGCTTTCTATTACACATGTTGTAAATTATATTATCAATAGATGGTACTCTAAATTTCAATATGACATTTTTATTTTATATTTAATCTTTAATCTTTATACCTGCCACAGAAGCCAAAGAAGTTTTGCTTCAACCGCGTGTAAAGATTAGACGCACCCTTTTTTTACACAACAAAACAATTTTAATCAACACAAATATTTTTATTTAAAAGCTTAATTTTATCAAATCCATCACAAACGAATGCCAAGAGAAACGTGTAATGAAATAATTTGAAATGTTTTATGATCCTCAATTTTCATTAAAAAAAAAAGAAAGAAACAATAGAAATGAATCTTCTAAATACGTTACTTCCGTCCGGAAAAGCTTTGAGTTACTTGTCATATCGCACCTAAAAAAGTTTTACCTCAAAAATAGCAATGTTCCTAAAATCAAGTGCTGTTTCAAATACTTTTGTTAAACAATTATTTCCAACTAGGGAGTATGGCGTGGGCACCGCCCCTCCTCCCACACATCAACTCGCTCTTCCTTTTTTCATCCGTCTTTGATACAACCTCTATCCGTCCCAAACCAACCTCCTACCTTCTGCTGAAATTACAAACTTTTTGTGATTTTCCAAATATCACTGTGTTACTGTTATTATTATTTTTTTGTTTGTGATAAAGATGTCAACTCACATAGAACGAAGAAAATATCTTTAGTATTTAATACTGAAATATAATAATTTTTCCTTATTTTATTTCACAAGAATAAACTTATGGAATATGGTGATTGGAAAACCAATACATATATGATTTTTAGCACTGCCTGTCCAAAAAAAAATGAATTTTCTTGTTAATACCGAAATGATATTAATTTGAAGGAAACGGGTAACGATAGACAGTAGCAATAACTTAAAAAAACTACATTATCGATCAATTTAAAATTTGTAAAACGAAATTTTTATGAATAAAAAACAAAGTACAAAAAAACAAAAAAAAAGATTGAAATTATAATCTTTTTGGGATTTTTTATATTAAATTTTTAGACACTACTATGTGTGAATTTATAGGATGAGAGAATATTTTGTGAACATTCTAATCAACATTTCAAGTCACGAGTGTAGAGTCATTATTGATTGTTGTCAATCAATGGGAAACTAATATCTGACTAACGGTCAATTTATTGGTATATTTGGTTAAAGATATAGACAACATCATGAGAATTTTAATTTGGAGTTTTTTAAAGTGAAAACTTCTTTAGACGCACAACACACAGATTTTTCCGTAGGTAGTAAGTTAGGCTGATCCGTGACGCTCTGAGGTGAAAGACTAAAAATAATAATATATAATAATCTATCTATCATTTCTTAACGTTTCAAATTGCGTTGTGGATATCGTGCTCGACTGATGTGCTGTAGGTAGTGAGTTCAATCCCTGGTATGGTACATACTTTTTCTTTGTTTTTTTTTTAATTTTATTAAATACCATTAAAATTATTTTTTTTTATTTATGAATTCATAAAAATATAAATAACATAAAATATAAATAATATAAATAACAAACATAAAAATAATAAAAATAATAAAAATTAAATATTAAAAATTACAGAAGTTTTCACTTCTGCCATGCGGTCTTAAGCACACCCTCTGTTTTTTTTGTGATCAATTAATTGGAAATCATTTGAAATTTGCAATTAGAAATCATTTTTCATTTTCTCTTAGAAAAATATTCAAAAATAATTTTTTCGGCTAACGGCTGTAAAGTTTAACTTTACTGCCGCTGGGGAGTAGCTAAAGTCTTACTTTTTAGCCGGCGGCTGCAAAAGTGACGTCATTTTTACTTTTTCTGCCGGCGGCTGTAAAGTAACTTCCATATTTTTACGGCGGCTGTAAAGTAATTTTCATATTTTTACGGCGGCTGTAAAGTAATTTTCATATTTTTACGGCGGCAGTAAAGTAAAATAAAATGATATTATTAATTTGTTCAAAACAGAATGCATTTCAGTTCATTTTAATGAATAAAAATAAAAAAAAATTAATTTCAGAAAATTTATTACCTAAAACATATTTTTAAAAAATTTGATGCATTAATTTCATATTTTTAAACAAATTTAAACGTTTGCCTAAAAAATAGTGTATTGAATTCGGAGCTAAAGTGACTTTTTGTGTTTCGTCTATAATTGTCGGCCTCCCTACGGTCGGCCGCCAAACTATAGACTCAACACAAAAAGTACGACTTTAGCTCCTAATTCAATAATATACTATTAATGTTATTTAAAAAAAAATAAATAAAAAAACAATAAAAACAATAAAAAAAGTACCTCAGTTCACCACGTCATCCATGAAGCAATGCAATTTTAGCGTTACGTTCGTAGGAGAGGAATAAAATCACGGCTATTATATTAAGATTCCAGTAAGAGTTTCATATTTTTTGGGCTTCATTTTTCTGAGAATACCGTTGGAACAACTTTTTATTCCTCTACTTTTTTCATTTTATTTGCATTTAAATAAATTTAAGCAACTACGAAAGCTCTACTAAGGGGTTTGCATGTTTAGATTATGGTTTATGTTTCTTCATTTTTTTATATTATCTAAATAGATCCACAAAGATTGTAATTTGCATTTGCTTATGATTGGGTTTCTAGTTGTTGTCATAACACTATGAAATTGTTTATTATTTCATTACGCACTAGGATGTTATCTAGGCCAGTGTTTCTCAACTGATTTCATGCCACGGACCAATAAATATTTTAAGATTCTATTGCGGACCTTACGAAATATTTCATGTTAGATGGGTGGAAGTGCATGTTATGTCTTGCTCACACTTGCATGCATAATGTAATTTAAAACAACAGTGAACAACAGAGTATCAAAAATAAAAAAAAGAAAAGAACGAATTTTGATGTGTTATGAACAGAGTTTAATACTTACTCTTCTATCACATATCACTAATTTACTCCGTTCTTTCGGAGCAAATAAGATAAAAAATATAACATTCCCAAATAAAGAAGCAAAAAAAAATCGTTCTTCGAAATAATAGTAATTTATTGTTATTGTGTAAATATTTATTTTTATATTTCATTTTTCTAGTAAAATTGCATTGCAAATTTGTGAGAGAATAAAATTCATTCGACAGAGCAACATGTATTAATTTAAATTGAATTATTTTAAAATTCATTGATAAAACAAGTAAATTGAATAAAAAAAACAATGAATTTTATTGTACCATTAATTTCAAACCATTAAATAAATTTTATTCAAATTCGATACCTATTTAACTGTTTGGTATTTTGAAAATGAAATGACATACAAGGGCAGACATCAAAGTACTAACTACTAATACTAATGAGACTGGAGAAACCAAAAACCAATCATAACAAATACTAATTTTTTCACAATGGAAGTTTAATTTAATTTAACCATAGTAGCCTTTGCCTATTTCAATATTCGAGAGAAGGACATGCGCATTAGTTTCAATTTATTGTTTTTTATATAATCAGATCGGAAACGTTGTTATTTATAAAATACAATCAAATTATTTATTAAACACAATCAAAACAATTTATTTCATAGTTCAATACAATCAAATAAATTGTTTTATCCTTCCGGCGACTATAAATATAGGTTTACTTTTGTTTTTTTTAGAACCATAATTATTTGCGTTATTAGTTTTAATAAAACAAAATAAACAGCAGTTAATTTTATTCTGTTGCGTGAATGCTGTGGAACGCAATAAAATAATTTATTTGATTGTACTGAACTCTGACATTAATTTTTTGATTACATTTTATTATATTTTAATTTTACTATATTTTATAAAAAATCAACAAAAATATTTTCGCTCTGATTATATAAAAAACGATAAATTCGAACTAATGCACATGTACCTCTCTCGAATATTGAAAAAAGCAAAGGCTAGTACGATTAAATTGAATTGAATTTCGATTGTGAAAACATTTATTTTTTTTTTTGTGATTTTTTGGTTTCTCCATTCTCATTAATATAAAGATTGAATTCTTTCATTGTAGGTCATTTCATTTCAAAAAATTTATTGTAGTGTATTTATTATTTCATTTTCAAAATAACAAACAATTGAATATGTATTGAAATTGAATAAAATTTATTTATTTTTTTGGAATTAATAATACAAAAAAAATAAAATAAAATTCATTATTTCTTTATTCGTTTTTCTTGTTTTACCAATGAATTTTGAAATAATTCAATTTACATTAATACATGTTACTCTGTTAGAAGGATTAAACGTTGTAGTAAGTTCGTGTTTAAATTTTATTCTTTCGCCAATTTCTAAACTTTTGCTTGAAAAATAAAATATATAGTTGACCTAATAAAATATTAACATTGTGTTCCACTACAATCACGCCTCAGAATAAAACTAACAGCTCTTTTATTCTATTAAGACAAATAACGCACGACAAACAACGCATTAAACCTACAAATATAGGTTTAATGCGTTGTTTGTCGTGCCGGAGGGATATTTTGTTTTGAAATACTCACACATCTAATTTTTGCTTCAAATTTGATGCGTATTGAAATAAAAATAGATTATATTTCTGAATGGTTAGTTCAATTATGCAAGTATCGTTATTAAAATAAATAAAAATGATGACGAAAAAGTACCAATATTCTTTTTCTGCATGTGGAATGAAATAAAATAATACAGCCGACTCCAAAAGAGTGAAATAACAAAAAATTTTACTCTTACTCGTAAAAGTAAATTTTTTTTATTACATTTATTAACATTTATATCATTTATAAATTATTTAACTAGAAATCTATGTTTGCATTTTCTATGATTGCTTTGATTTAAAAACTTTACAACATTCTATAAAAATACATAGAAATGCAATTTTTTTATTTATTGAAAATGATTTTACACAAATGAAGAAAAACATTTTCACAGAAGATTAAGTCTGCATTGAAATAGAATTTTTAAATGCTATCATAGAAAAAATTCGAATTTGTCAAGCTGTATCGGACCGATAAACTTTTACTGCGGACCAATAATGGACCGCTTACCAACGGTTGAGAAACACTGATCTAGGCGATTTAATCAAAAAAGCAATATTGAAACGTTTTTTATTAAATTCCTAAAAGCTGTATATCGGTGACGATATCTAGTTTGACCATATAAATATTGATTGCAAACATCACTAATTTTGGAAGTTTATTACATTTATTTAATGATGATTATTTTAAATATTATTACGATTTTACATAATCGCAACAAATCACAAAACAAAATAAAATTTGCCCTCATTAAATTTGTGTTATTCCAAAAAGGATCTACGAAAGCAAAAAACATTAAATAAAATACATGCAAAATATTGACGTCGATTATTCTCAGAGTTTCTTGAGTTTTCTTGTGAAGAAATTTTGGATTGACCTAAAAAATAGAGAAATTAAATAGAATTGTATTTAAGGCACTTCTTTTGCAAAACGATGTATAATTTAAATTAGACTGCGATAGTTTAAACAGTTTAAGTGAAATACGATTATGTTAAGTCAAATTTAAAATTCATTTTAAACAAAACACTTTATCGTGAACATGAAACCGTGTAAATAGAATTAAAGTGATTATTTTAATTGTGAACAAAGTTTTATGTGTCATTTAATAGACATTTTGTGTATTATTTTGGATATTGTGTTTAAACTGCAATGAAACGTTGGAGTTTTTGAACCTATTGAAAATTATTGCTAAGAAATATTGTTTGAAGAATTGTTTTCCTGTTTTGAAACAAAAGTAGTGTTGAATACTTAATAAAACCGGATGGTTTTGCTTACTAATTAGTTAGTGAATCAAATTCAGAAGTAGATTTGAGAATTAAATTTATCGAAGTGAGAGTAAAGCAAACTCGAAGAAACATAGAAAAACGTGACAATATTATAATAATAATTAATTAAAAATTTTTTTTAAATATTTATGAAAATAAAAATCTTGCTTAAAATTATATTTTACATAAATTTGAGACAGATTGCTTTGTAAAAAGTTACAAAGCTGATTTCTAAAACATGCTTGGATAGGTTGAAACCGAAAAAAAGAGTGTGCACAGTGAACATTTAAATAAAATCCGGTGAATTTTCGAGTTTTAAGGACCTAGGGGTAGTGTGCTATCCTTTGAAAAGCTATATAGATAGGACGTCTATTTGCTCATTGATGGATTTCATATGTAAACACAGACTTTGACGCACAAGCTCTATTCCAAAAAACATTTTCTATCCCGCCCATTTTCTTTCCGCCCTTTAACGCTTTACATTTAATATTAAATACCGTTACCGAACTGTAAACACCCTATTTTCTTTGTCAAAAGATGAAACAATACAGAAGATCTTGTATTTCATTATCTCAGTTTTTTTAGCTCAGAAAATTGATAAAATAACGAGTTACATGCATTAGTTCAGGTTTAAATTAGTTAATTACATAACATTTAAAACAATAAGAAATTCAAAACATTCAACACAAAAGAGGTTAGACTTTCTTTATAATTATTTTTTTATTAATTTTGTCTGTAAATATCAACTATTGTTGTTGTTCTTGTTTTATTTTATGCGCCTTCAATTTTCTTTAAGAATTTTTAACTAATTTTTATTTTATTTATGTTTTTATGTTATTTTTAGAGGAAGTTTTTCTTATTACAAGATCATAAAATTAATTGGAGTTATAAACAAAACAATTTATACATACAACAAAATTTAAAATAAAATTAAATCTTTAGTTTAAATAATAAAGAAATGAAATAAGATAAAAGAAAACAAAACGAATAACAACAACAAAGCTTAGTTGGGAAACTCACAATAGAATTTCATGTTTTTCGATTTAATTTGTTGAGGTTTTGTAAGTTTTAATGGTTAGAAAATTTTTATGGTTACTGGAAAACAAACAATTGAAAATCTGTTGTATGTTATCGCAGGCATAAATGAAAGTGCCCAAAAGATTTATCCGAATTACTGGACACATGTAATTGTTAAAACAACGCTCATGACAATGCATGTTAAGTATAATATAAACAGGAACAACATGCAATTAAGATTTAGTTACGTAGCGGTTTTCAACTAAATTATAAACATTTCATATTTGAAATCATAAGTTTAGTCCCAATCGTATATCATGACCATAATTTAAAATCATATAGAAAGTCTGTTAGTATATAGTTACGTTAGGGTCACCAATTATGTATCGTTTATTTCATAAATATCATAAAAATGGTATATTGATTCCATGTATCTGGACTAAGTAGTAAATCAACTGGGTTTGACTTCGAAAAACATGGGTTCGATTCAATGCCAGATGTAGCTGTTTTTCTTTTGAACTATAACAACCATCAACACCTGGGGTATTCCAATTAACTGAAAGTTGATCAATATGACTAATAAAGAGAAAAAACTCTATCTAGATAAAATTAAACAAAAACTTGGATGAATATTTAAAACTAACGAAAGTAGGGACCTTAACGAGAACTTTCTTTTTGGAGCATTAAAGCACAATTTAAAAATAAACTTATTGTTGTGAATTTTTTTATTTGATTTTAATTTTAAATTAATTTTTATTTATAACACGATATATTAGACTTCACTTCAAACACTAAAACTAACTGAAGTACATGTGTTATATTTCACTAGACTGAAAATAGATGAATTTAATTATTTATGATTTTTTGGGAAATAATAAACTCGATACAAACCTCTCGTTAATCAGGTTTTCTGTTAGGAACTTAAGGGTTTAATTAGAAAAACCGGGATCCTAAGAAACTATAAATAAATGCAAAAACCCAGTTCGAAAGCATGAACTCAAAAGTTAAACCGGGTTTTTGTATTTATTTATAGTTTTTTAGAAAGGTTGTGTTTTTTCATGTCTATATGCAGGACTATTAAGCACACTATTCCAAACTTCTTTAGAACAGTTCACAAGTTTCCTCATTACTTAAATTTCAGAAATTTATACAAATTTTTTTTATTTGCACACCGGAGTTTTAATGGTTTGAAAAAAAACTTAATTAATGAAATCAATAACAATAGTAGGAGCAATGAGAATCAATTTCATGAATAAATAATTCGGTTTAAAGAGGAACACTGCTAAAACACAGTAGGCATTCCTGAAAAATATTCGAAAAAAATATGCAAAGTGATGACTGCACTAAAACGGAAGTCTAATAGAGATCACATAATATAAACGTACAATTGAGTTGGAGGATAGCATACAAGAAAACATAAAATTGTGCAGTCGACTACTCATTCATTTTTGTGAAGAAAATCAAAATTCACTAGCTCAGCGGGATAATAAAACACAGCAAGCAAAGCCAATATCAAAAATGAAAAACGAAACATATTATACAGCAATACTCTATTTTAAGGCTATTAATAAAATATATAAACTGAAGCTGTTTTATAGCAGAACAAAACAACCAAAACAAACGATATTTTGATGCCAAACGTAAACCGATTCCCTGTCGCCCTGATACCAACCTCTGAAGGCATGATTTAGAGTCATTGTATATGAATTTTTTTAACGAAGAGAGCATACAAGGACAGCCAGCTTTAAATAAATGCTGGTTTTATAGTGGTTTTAACACGTTTGCGACCATATAGGATGCATATGTACGCCTAATGTTTTTCAGTTTTGACACATTGGTCGTGAACGTGTTAAATTATGAGATAGAGATGAGATGAGGTCACGTTATCATCACTTGAGTCAATGTGATATCAGTATCACTATTTTGATTGACAGACCCTGTTTATTTAGCATATATTAGCTGAATTTGGTCAAATTTTCTCCCCTTTGAAATATATTAATATGCACTACAAGGTTTTGTGTATGCTTTGTTATAATTTGATGTTTCCCATTAACATAAGAGTAAAACGCTTTAATGTACTTTTTATATTTATATCAATTCGTTTAAGAACGAATGAAGAAACATAAATAAGAATAACATAAGTACTATAATTTTAATCCATTACAAAAAGATTTAATTACTGGTATAATTAATGCCTTACCACTCTTAATTTACATAACATAAATTAAAAGCATCATACACCATAACGATATGAAAATTTGATCACCATCACCTATTTTATAATACCTGGTAGATACGAAAAAATGAGTTTTGAAGAATCAAAGTTATTCAATTTTAGATTTATGTATAATTATACATCATTTCTTTTCAATTTTTAACAACAAAACTTCGTTTACATAGTTGTATAGGCAACAAAGGAAAAAAATATTAAAATCGTACAACTGTAGGGTAATGGAAAGAAATTTGGTTTAACGGAATTTTTTCCGATTGTTCCGACACATTTATTAACACCGCAAGCCGAATGTAATTATCATTGGTTCTACCTACTTTCGCTGCCAAATGCCAATAAAAGATAAATCTTCTCAAATTCTTCATGTAGAAATATAGGAATTTTAAATTTTTACACTTTTCATTGTACCTGCTTTTTCCATGCTTTGATCCTGTGATATTTATTTATTGCTATATATCTGCTAGTTAACAGTAATGTAATACATTTATTACGCACTGGTGCGTAATAAAGTAATAAGTAATGAAATAATGTCATGATCACTATTGGCAAAACTAATCACAATGCAACTAATACAAAACATTTTTAGATGTTTTTGTCTAAGATCAATATAAGGTCGTTCAATAAGTCCGTAGGATAAGTAAGAAAAAAACAACATTTTGACAAAACTCGATTTTTTTATTCAACATAGTTGCCTTCGAGGGCGATACAACGAGTATAGCGATTTTCCAACTTTTCTATACCACTTTTATAGTACGATTTCTCTTTCTCGTCAAAATAGGCCTCAGTTTCAGCGATTACTTCATCATTGGACTTAAATTTCTTTCCAGCAAGCATTCTCTTGAGATCTGAAAACAGGAAAAAGTCGCTGGGGGCTAAATCTGGAGAATATGGTGGGTGGGTAAGCAATTCAAAGCCCAATTCATTCAATTTTGCCATCGTTTTCATCGATCTGTGACACGGTGCATTATCTTGGTGAAACAACACTTTTTTCTTTTGCAAATGTGGCCGTTTCTTTGCGATTTCAGCCTTCAATCGATCCAAAAGTTCACAGTAATACTCGCTGTTGATGGTGGTTCCTTTTTGGAGATAGTCGATGAATATTATTCCGTTCGTATCCCAAAATACAGACGCCATCACCTTACCGGCCGACTGTTGCGTCTTTGCTCGCTTTGGATTCGGTTCGTCGACTGCTGTCCACTCAACTGACTGTCTTTTGGATTCTGGTGTGTAATTGTGTGTCACATATCTACGATAGAATTCCCTTTTATTGCGGTTTAACAGTGCCATAGACTCCTCCGAAGCATCGATTCGTTGTTGTTTTTGGTCGACTGTGAGCTCACGCGGCACCCAATTTGCACAGAGCTTTCGCATACCCAAACGTTCATGTAAAATGGTAAAAACACTACCATCTGCTACCTTTTCAATGTCAGCTATTTCGTGCACCTTCAATTTGCGATCGTTCATAACCAATTTGTGGATTTTTTTTATGTTTTCTGGAATAACAGCCTCATTTGGGCGTCCACTGCGCTCTTCATCTTTTGTGCTGGTACGACCACATTTAAATTCAGCCATCCACTTCTCTACCATTTGTCTCGGTGGAGCAGAGTTTGGATAATGTTTATCAAGCCATTGTTTGGTTTCCACTGTATTTTTTTTCATCAAAAAGCAATGCTTTATTAAAATTCGAAATTTACTTTTTTCCATTTTTTTTCAAAAACAAAAGTTGCTTCACACAAAATGCTATAACTCACGAATAAATAGTCAGATTGCTGTCAAATTTATACACGTTTCGTTTGAAGGTTAGTACTAAATAAAAATCATATGGAAAAAATTCTAGTAACGCCATCTATGTGTCATCCTACGGACTTATTGAATGACCTAGTACATCACGCTTTTTTCATTTAACAACAAATAATAACCATAAATTAAATGCATGGCAATAGTTTCTAGCAAAATAAACATATTCATTCAAAAATATAAATTTAATTTAATTAACTTTTCTGATAATGGCTTGGGCAATCAAAATTAACAAAAAAATCAAATAAAAATATGGTTATAAATCTCCAAATTGGGCATAAGAGTCTACGAATATGACCTGAAACACCTTCTTCTTCATTCATTTAAAAAAACCAAATCGTTTATCTGCCACATTAATATATATTTTACCACCGTAGAAAAAGCTAGACATTACAGTTTTCACGTTATAAACTAAAAACAAAGCAATCTACCACCCACCAGTAATTAAATTTACATTACAGATTATGTTTTTTTTTCCAAAAGTTCAAATTTACAACCATTTTGCAACCACGATTATCCTTAATAAAATTTCTGTTAAAATTAAACTAAGTAAATTTTGCATATTAAAAGAAGAAATTAAAATTTTAAATTAAAAATTATATAACCCAAACATTCTCAGTTACCACTATCATAATTTCTTTAAAATAACACAGAAACTCCAAACTATAAAAAACAAATACATAAAACCGTCAAAATCAACATCATACAACCGTGCGCAACGTTTTTATTTTATTTTTTCTTCTGTTAATTAAAGTTAATCTTTCACATAAAACTTTTTCTTTCCTCTCGTTCTTTATGTATAGTCTTGCTTTATTCTTTTACATGTAAGATAACCGCGATCTTTTTTTTCCTATTTCGTGTAGTAACTTTTGGTTTTCTTTATTTTGCGGTTTTTATTATCATACGAAAATGGTTTTTCTTTCGTTTTTTTTCTACTTTCTTTGTAATATTCATCGTCATCATCTTTTTATTTTCATTAAAAATTTTTTCTGTACTTTAATAAGAAAAAATGTTAAAGATAAATATATGCAAAAAAAAAATATAACAAATACATAACTTAAAGATAAAGATAATGATCGCCGTTAATTAAAAATATATAAAATAAAAAGATTATTACAGAAAATTAAATATTTTCTTAAATGTGAATTATATTTTTTTTGCTTTATTTTTATGAATAAAAGTAAATTAATGAAAAAAGAAATGAAAAGTAATTACGAAGATTTATCTATGTGTATGTATGTAACTTCTTTTAATATAGGTTTTCGGTTCATGACAAACAAAGAAATGTAACTGCTGATGTTTGAATTTTATTTTTATAATATTTTGAAGGTCCATATCAACGGATCTGTTTCTTTTATTTTTATTGTATTTCATTTATCTTAACATAATTGCAAACAGGTGCAAGTTCAGCACAACTTAGTCAGCCTACTCGTATATAAAGGTACTTTTTAGCCCGGTTTGAGATTTTCGGAGGGTGAGTGAACGTACCCACGAGTTGTTACGAAGGATTTTTGGAACTACAACAATTTCGAAGCGACAATTTTTTTTCAATTTTTCATTTTCATATCGCAAGATTTCGAGTTCTAGAAAGTAATTTCGAAATCTAGTAACCTTTTAATATCTTATAGGTTAAAAGACCTATTTCTAAAACTTTTTATGTGTTGCAGTGTTGCAAAAACATTGCTTATTTAAAATTAAGTGTTTTATATTCGTGTGTTATGTTATTAGTTAAAAATTGGTCTTCGATCAACATTAGCCTGATTTTAGACTTAAACGGTTTATTAATTATGCAAAATCATTGAACTTTATATGAAATGTTATTTAAAAATTAGTGTAAAGTAATTTATCAAGAACAATATGTGTAAATTAAATCGGGTGAATTTGGAAAAAGAAGGTCCATGTTTTTTGTTATGTTAAAAATTGTCTTACGTATAGACTGCGGACTTGTTATAAATGTTTAAGTACGACATAAAAATTAAACGAGCAAAAATGCAACTGCGGATGAATTATCTCGCTTACCTACCTATAAGTGGAAATACCCATTCTGACACGATTCCAAAAGATGCAGTTTTTTCTAAAACTTATGAATACATGTTAAAAGGTTGACTAGAATTAGGATTTTATTATGTAAAAGCTTGTTTTTCAAAAAGATCAAGTCTAAGTATAGAGAATTAATGCATTTTTTATAGAAATGGTTTTGTTAAATTGTTATACCAAGCTGATTATATTCCAAAGGTCAATTATCTTTGCAAGAAAACCATGCAGGTATCGTAAAAATGAAAATTCTAAGGAGATTCCACATCTGATGGAATGGTATCGTTTCTTATATCGAACGCTATGTTAAATCTTGTCTATTTTATCAATTCTTAAAATGTACCAAATGAAGTTTTGAGGACTAAATGAGGAGCTAGTTTATTTTCAAATGGAGCGAGTTCATTTAGATTTTTTTCACTTTGTTGGTAAACAATTTCTGTTATTTGTCGCTTCGATTTCAAAATACATTAAAAAACAAATAAATTTCACAAATACGTCTTCAACAATTGAAGAGTTATTGTAAATTTTTCCACGTTTAGGTTTGATAAAATGGATACCGAAAGCGTTACACCCCACTAACTGCACAACGCTGGACGCCGTGGGGTCTATGGGATCTTGTACTACACGTATTACATACACCTGTTATGGCATGTCACGCACAAAATGATCACTTTACATGGTGTGCAAACAAACGACCTACCTAGTGTCATGAAACATATGAGGTAAAAACATAAAAAAATAAATGAAAAGGTGTCTTTTCTGGTTGAGAACTAACCCCAGATGCTAAGTGTGGAAGAGCTGGGATTATTCGATGAAGGACTGGTGAGTTAACTGGCGATTAGTTGTATTAATCCAAGGATTGGGTTTGGAAATATCCTCTTCACACCTAGATACGAGGCATAGTGCGACAACCACAAGACGGTAAATTGACTCATTCCCGTTCCACCTTAAGTAGAAGTAGGCACCCTTTAACTTGTGGGAATAATAGATCCTGATCCTTCACTTCACAAGGTTACACAAAAAGAAAAAGAACAAGTCAACCCCTGACTTTATTAATCAACGAAAGATCAAACACAACATAATCGGTGGCCAGGAACACCCTAGGTTATAAGCAAAGTACGTGGAGTTTAGCACGCAACGTCAGTACAAACAAATGGAAAGGAAGCTTCTGAAATTTTGTGGAAGGTACCTTCCATACGATCATCGTCCAAGGAGGCCGCAACCATAATGAGATCCAGTGAGAAAATAAGTGCAGGTGAAGATCTTTTCAAGAAAAATTTACAGAAGATTGCATCGATAAAGACATAACCACCTTAGCAGCGGCAAGTGTGGGGAATAAGGCCATCATAAAGAAACAGCTAGGAGGTAGGATTTACGCTTATACAAGAACCGTGGATTTACAAAAACAGAGTGAAGAGCCTTAGAAACAGCGAGGTGAATGCAAATTCACCTACACTGTGCGTTATGATTAGGAAAAACATTAAATACATTTATCTTACAGATTTTCTAGCCATGGAGTTTGTGTCCGTAGCCAAGTCATGGGGTAGCGCGAACAAGACATGGGGTAGCCCGAACACAAACTATAGAGGTGAGTTTCTCTTCGAATTTTTAAATAAAGGAAAGTTAAGCGCATTTGACGTTGGCAGCACACGGTCCTTTGTCACAAAGACAAGACAGGGGTGTGGGACGTAACGGTAGGTAGCATCTGTGTTAGACAGGTCATAAAAACAAGCAATTATCAAAAAACCCTCCTTGATGGACTATAGTACGTTTCCGTTTAAATTAGATAGTTGAAAAGAAAAACTATCCTTGGTTTGGAACCCTAGAAACACATTGTGGAACAAATTTGGGGTAAACTGTCAAGAAGGCTTACAGCGCGTAGCAGTAAGAGAGAGAGAGAGTTAAACATTATGCCGAACAAACTGTAATGGAGATAAACCGGCAATCCTTAAGGCGTTCAAACTTAGCTCCCCAATTACTAATGTAAAAGAAAAGAGGGACGTGTTTTTGTGGAGCAAGGAGTTGGAAAAATTAAGAACTAACGTACGGAGGCTCTTCAACATAGCAAAACAATCCGGAAGCTAAAAAGACTATACTAAGCTAAGTTGCTTACCACTTATAATAAGAAAATCATGGGAGCTAAGAAAAGCAGCTTCAGATAATATTTCTGCAAAGCTTGTAAATGCTAGACTGCATAAAGTTCTGGCGATGCTGCTCTTCATGCGGAGAGTTGCTCTTCATCTAGAAACCCATTTTCCAGAAGGAATTAGTGAGTGCGCAGTCATAAAATAAATGTAAGAGCAAACTCAGTGAAACGGAAGGGGATGCCAAACTTTTTAGGAGGGCCATATTTAATGGACTAAAGACATCTTCTAGCCATACAAATAACCAGGTAAGGACTGAATATAGTATCATATCTCCTGCAAAGAGGACATAAATGGGTGTTACCACACCTCCTGTGAACATTCAGAAGCAGTTTGCACTTTGGCATATTGAAGAACCATGGAGAACGGAAAAGTGATATTCATTCTAAAACTTTGAACTCACTCAACCGAAGTCTCATATAGACCCTTCAACTTAACATCTTTCAGGTTAAAACAAAGTAAAAGGTGATCGATATCCATATAAGAACTACCTAGTATTTTGGTAAGATCGCCTTTGCAATATAGTCAACACACGTACAGAACGGGCAAATCATCTGAAACCAAAATGTTGAGGTTCACTAAAAAATTAAGGAATGCGGTGGACACCAAAAAAGTTGATGTCTATGCCTTTATGGACATTGAAGATGCCTTCAACCAGCAGTTTAGACGTAAGGCATAGGTTGTCCACAGAACAGGATCGTGAAAGTAAAAAAAAAATTAAAATAAATAACCTATTATGTGGAGTCTAAAAGTGGTTGAAATTCTGGCTATCTCAGGTAACCAGAGGTAGTTCGAGGATACAGTCTGTGATATGGTACGGAGATGACTTAATCTGGTAGATAATTGGTACACATCTGTGTGACCTCTATCTGACTAAAACTTTTTCTGGTTCTGTTTACCAAGAAAAGAGAGCTTAACAAAAAACCATCATCATAAGTGGAATTACAATCAGGAACATTAAAGGAATTGCGTCTTTTGAGATATTTCCAACTAGTTTTAGTCTGTAAATTCGAGAATGCCTTTCCTCAGAACGGATTAAAATAAGTAAAATAGGGAACAGAGACTCTGACGACCTCAAAAGTCAGAGGAACTAAGACCATTACCACTTCAATCTATTTACTTTATTTAAATAAAAATTCTAATATGTCACACACCCATGGTTGCACAGGATCCCACTCTTTATCCTTCAGCAATTCAGCCAATGATTATGAATAATTTATACATCTAGGCAATATAGTACAAAAATATAATCTAGGGCAGTATTCTAAGCGACGACTAAATTTACTAAACTGCTACATCTAAATTTAATTTTACAAAATTACCGAAGTTTAATTTAAAATAATATAATCAAGTTGTCAGATATTGTTTAACGTATGAATTTCTTCCAAATTATTTAGAAAAAAATGTCGATTTAGTCAACTAAAATAGTTGACTAAATTGATTTAGCACATTTAGTACAATTTAGCATCAATTGGAACGCAGTCTAGGTAATATAATATGGTACAAAAATCCAAAACCATCAAAAGATACGCCAATTGTCCCGATGATTGTTGAAAACGGATAACAATCCAATAAAAAGTTGTGCCTTTGGTTCCAGCGATTGTTAACCATAAATAATATGACTGCACAAGAGTCAAGAACAGTCTGAAGATATGCCAATGGTCTGGCGATTGTTGACTATGGATCATACAACACAACAAAATAAATATCATTATACCAAACGACATTCGCTTAATCCAAGAATTACTAAAACTGAATAAGTTTATCCCCGTACGACCGCCATTTATTCAACAAATTACTATTGACCAATGAATTTGGAATTTCGCTACCAATTTTTCTAATAATAAATTAAATTTTTTTAATACAATCATGCAATAGTTTTTATTCAAAAACTATTACCAACCAATAGATATCAAGAATGCTAGGTGTAACATCAAATGAGTATAAAACAGATACACTCAAAAAAATTTATAATATATTACACATGAATGGATACCCCCGTAAACTTATCGATCAATTGGTTAACCGATATAATAACCAAAATATATGCTCCAATCAATCATCAGCATCCACACCTACTATTTATAAATATTATGGTTTAACATACACAAAAAATCTATCCGAAAGCCAAATAAACTCTTTGTTACAAACGATAAAAACATCAAACTTGGATTTAAACCATTCACAACGGTTCGTAGGACTACTGGCATGCCCTACATAAAATTAAACACTACAGATATACATGGAGTAATATATTCTTTTGAGTGCAATGATTGCGACGGTCTCTACATTGGCCAAACTGGTCAAAAGCTCGGTTACAGGTTGAAACAGCATATTAATGATATAAGATGAAACATATCCAGAACAAATAATACTGCTGCTTTCGAACATGCTAAAAAAACAGGTCATTCCTTCAATTATCATGATGCAAATGTTTTCGCAAAAGAAGAATCTTGGACCAAAAGACTTACATTGGAATCAATTTTCATTTACCACAATAGACGGAAATCAATTAATCTTAGATCAGATGTTGATAACTTAAACCCAGCATATACACAAATTCTCAAATTTCAGCACTAATTTCACCACCATGGTAAACCGATCAATGGTTCACAACTTGGCTTATAATAATAATAATTTCATAGATAATAGAATGGTAATATTAAGTATATAACATAGTACTATAATTCAATTTTAATTTAGTTCTACGTTTATTTTATTGTTCTTTGTGTGTTTTTTATATATTTTAGTACACATTATTTAAGATTCTTAAATACAGATGTCAATCATCGTATTGACAATTGCATTTAAAGTAACATAACCATGCATCTTAATGTAATAGTCATCATTGGTCTCACTTTTTAATTAATTTAATTATTTATTTTTTTTTTTAAATTTTTAATATGTAGTGCTGTTTTCGTGTTTTTAATATAATTTTATTAGATTCAAATAACATTTTTTTTATTAATTAGTGTACAAAAAATTTACTGCATAAATGATCTGTATTGTTCAAATAAGGTTAACGTTCTAAAAACTGTACAAAGTATGTATTCATAATTTCAATTTTACAAGATTAATTATTTTTAATTGATACTGTTATTACCATTTTTCATAGTTTCACTGAGGAGGGGGTCATAACAACCCCGAAATATTTGAAATAAAGTAGTAAAAAAGAAATTTATGGTCTATTGCTTGGTAATAGTTTTTGAATAAAAACTATTGCATGATTGTATTATACATTCTAAAGACCAGTTTTGTGATACACTTGTAAAAAGGTATATCATAAACGATAATATAAAACATTAAATTTTTTTGCTATTTAACACTAAAATGCAACTAATTTACGTGTTTGAGATCACCAACTGTCATCCAATGTATATCAGTCTAAGTATATAAAAACAAAAAAATTTTGAATACAAATGAGAATAAATGATAACAAGAAAATCATTGAACTGATTGATTAACATGGGAAAACGATAAGATATTATATCGACAATATTGAATCGGTAAATATCTCATCAATGCGGAGAAATTATTTCAGGGACAACTCCTTTGTAACAGGCCTCCATAATTGAATATCCACAGAAGACCAAATATCTTGGGGTAGTTATAGGTAGCAAAATCCTTCGGAGCATAACATGAAAACACTAACGACCAAAGTCATAAGAACTCTTATGGTATGTAAAAAACTCTATCGTATAACATGAGGCTGCAGCCCAACTATCCTAAGGTGAAGTATACCAAAATAGTGGGATCAGCCATCACATTCGGCGCACTCACATGGAACAGAAGAACCCAGCTCAGTTTTGGGAAGAAGATGTTAAAAAACAGTGCAGTGGCTGACCGGTACCGGCAAAATGTGGACAATTAGAGCATGTTCAACCGCGCCAATGGAGATACTGCTAAAACTGGGTGGAAATGATGACGAAATGGCCCAAAGGCTAGAATAACGACAAACTTAAGGGTGTCTAAGCCATTAATTGGGTTGTTTATCTATTGTCTATTTAAAAAAGCAAGCCCAGCCCATCATCTAAAAGATTGTGGAGCTTTGATCTACATAAAAGGTATCATCTGGGGAAGTATTTTATTGACTAGCATGACCCGCATACACATAACCCTCTATAGATCCCAAAGTACTTAAAATATGTTGGATTAGAGCAAATGCTCTAAGTAAGTACTCATCAGGGTCTATCACTTCACTAACTAATCTAATCGAATCTACTACCTCATTAACTGGGAATTTCGATGTGAAAACTACAAAATATGAAACGAACAAAATTAAAACCAAAATATAATCTATAACGGGATAATCTATAACGGGTACACCAAGTGGTGTACGTTACTTTAGTTTTTTATGTTTGTTATTAAAAAAACTTTATTTAACACTTTTTATTTATAGATTTTTATAACTTTCATTTTATTTACGGTGCACAAATTATTATTTAATTTTAGTATCAACAATTCAACACTATGATCTTATTATTAATATACCAAAATAATTTCTATAATATTTCACAATTATTATTGATTGATTGTTTAACATTCACTGTCTAATTGAGAGTGACTATACTTAATGTTATAATTTAATTTATCTCCTAATTATAACGGTTACTATGTGTGTCGTATATTTTGTTGTGTTTGTTTTTTGTGTAACCTGAATTAAGGAAATCATTTTATTGTTGCAGTGGATATCATTTGATACACTGCAAATCCAGCTAGTGGCATATTTCTCAATCATGTAATGCATACCTTTTCTCAATTATTAAAGTTCCACACAGTTATATGAAGATTCATTTCTTCAAGCAAAAATTAGCGTGGCATCATTAAGAAATATTCCATAACTTGCCAGTGCCAAGTGGTGTGAGATATCTCACGTTAATTCGTATTTCAATGGCAGGTTTTGAAATTTACAGGATTATCACACCCATACGTTGAAAAAAAATTAGCACAAAAATTTACAGATCAACAAATCTCTCCCTGATCTGCCTCTGTAATATGTTTTTTTTTTCGGAAAACATATATAATGCTCAAGTTTCCAAAAAAAAATAGAAATTTTTTATACGATCCCAAAACAAAGAGAGTTAAAATTATGTTTAATATTCACCTGGACTAGAAATAAAAATCAACTTTATCAACACATGTCGGTATCCACCCAAATACAACCACTCGATTGAAATCCAACGATACGGAAAGTATTCGAAAACAATTTATATTTACATATACCTAAACTATTTTCATTAAAAACCGAAATTAACAAAACGAAAAGAAACGTTGATTTATTCACACGTTACTGTTGTTATTATTGTAACTGATCTTAACGTAAATAACTATAAATTATATTTTAATTTTCCTGTAAAAGATCTTTTAAGCTTAACACAAGATTCGCTTTTATTCTTTGTTGTTTTTTTTCTTATGTTAATTCGTGCCTATTTTGTTGTATTTTTTTATCTCTTTAATCTTCAATTTATAAATTATTTTCTGTATACACATATTTTAAATTAAATATTAAAATTTAATTCATTGGCATTTAAGAAAAATGAATTTTTTTACAAAATTTTAAAATTACTTTTCACAAAAAATCTGTAGTGTTTTAGGTGAAGTGAAAATTTAATATTTAACTTGAAAATATAAAAAAGTTGTTTTTGGTTGAGTTCCTATTGTAACCTCCCAACAATCGACACCTGAATTTTAGTGTTTGTTTTAAGAAACAAAGAACCAACAACAATGATAACACTTCATCTTAAAGATAAATCTAAGACCACGATTATTTTTTGTTTCTTAAAAAAAAATCGAATTCAATTGACCCTTGTCGACTCTTCCTTATTCGTTAATAAAAATTTGTATGAACAGAAAAAAAACAACTAAAACAATCTTTAAACGATTAATCAAGTGATTTTGAACATTTAAAGTGAACGATTGATTCTCTTCTCATATATGAAGGCATTATATTATTACAAAGTTATTTAATTTAATAATTTTTATTATTATTCTTAAATTAAATATAATTTGATGAAACATTTTGATTAATCCAATTTGAATGTTTTGATTTAATTGAATTCAACTACTGTGTTTGCTTTGATTACGTTTCTTTTTTTTAAATTTTTTTTAAGAAAACTATCTCAGCTTGAACCACACTATTGAAAGTTAAATTAATTTTTTTTATTGGATTGAATAATAAAATATAGTTGCTCAACGTTTTTGATTTATGGACATTTTTATATTTATATTTTAACAGAAGCTATGTAATACGAGAAGTTAGAATTTGAAGAAAAATGGCGTAATGGGTTTTTATGACTGTTGAATTTGAAATCATTTTTTTTGGAGTAAAACTGAAAAGTTATAATTACTTTTTTTAAGTCCAAGTTTCATAATTCTTAACGTTTCTTTTCAATGTGGAAAAGACAAGACAAACAGCTCGTGCTTGTATCCATGCCAGACAGAGGGTCTTAGAAAATTTTATTTTGCATCAGATTCTCTGAAGATACTCAAAAAGAATGAGGTGGCTAAGATAGGCAAGTCAGAATCGGTTGAAGTTGTTTTCTCACTATAGTTATTATTTTTGTATCGAAAATGCCCACTTTTCCTTGATATTCATCGAAGTGATATGCTGTTTTTGAGTCCGAGATAATTCTACGATTATAATGTAGCTGAAATGCAGTAACGCAGGTTATAAGAGATTTTATGATATCAATCAGTCTAGCTTGCCATTATAGTCAAAATATTAATGACTTTACTAAAGAACTGATGGTCTATCGGTGACCGAAGGTGATCGAAGCTGCGTTTTTGGCAAATACTTAAATTTGACCGACAGTACAATACTCGCCAAGTAGCAACTGTTGTCCAAGATTTTCATGTCTGTTCCTTCAAATTTGTTTATAGCATTCGACTACTTTTCCTACATCCGTTAATAGTTCCCAGGAGTTCAAGCATGTTTGTAGTCTTAAAATATCAAACCGACAAATAAATGCCAGGAAGGTAGCTCTATTTAGATCTGTAAACCGATCATAGGTGTTTAATCTCACAGGTAAGCACACCTTTCGTTTCTCAAAAATTATGCAAGCGATAACTATTTTGTATAGTCAGTAAACTATTTTTTATGCTAGATCTTATTTACTACCTGAAGCTCTTCTTCAATACAATAAAATTCTAGTTGTGCTAAGCAAATATGTTGGCGATTATAACCAACTTGGACACATTGAATAACTTTTAGTGTTTCTCGTATAGAAAAGGTCTCAGATACTCACAATTAAAAGGATTTGGCACATTTGGTAATAATTCTGACAGATTCTTATAGTGATGCTACTATTAGTCGACCAACCAAGACAGACAAAGAAGCCACAGACAATTTTTCAAGAATGTAAAAAGCTATCAAGAACGTAACAAAAAAGCTATTCGCTTCGAACAAGGAACCTTTTAGGAATTTCAGTTCTTAAAATCAACAAAGAAAATAAGGAATTTTGAAATCACAAACTGTAATTAAATACAGATATCGACCGATCTCTATCGATCAGTAGACTCGTTCTTGTGTGGCGTTTTTAGACGTCAGCAGGTTAAATAATCAGTCTGTCTTCTTTATTACTTATTGCTAGACTGGTGTTGGTGATTATTCCCCGCATAAGTTGATAAAAAAAAGCACACAGCGGAGTGCGAGTATTGTTATATCTTATTTTAACTTGATCACAAATGTTCTGTTGCTACACCTTTAAGATAACTACTTAAGCAACGGTGTTGCTTTTGCTACTATTGGTAATCATTCTGATACCCCAGGCATTTAATACAGCATACTCTTTGCATCCTCGGCTCTGATAAACGAATCGATATTTTGAACTCTGTTTCAATCGGCAAAAATGGTAATATTCTTTCCTAGGTAAGAAAAACCACATTAATTTGATTCTGTCACTTTTAACAAGACTTGCCGGATTGTCACAGACAAGTCTTCAGACATTCTTTGGTCTCATTATTAATAAGAACGGCTAAAAAATTGCAGCAATAGATAAAATACGCAATTGGAAAGAATCTATATGTGCAGACGTTGCTGCCTGTAGCATAGATTTTGCATAAATGGCTAGGTTATGAAAGAAGACTTTCGAAACGCAGTCTCTATTGCGGAACTAAAGTAGCAGAGGTTAGTATCTCTATTAATGTGGCAGGAAAAGTGGTAACAGCTGACAGAATAAGAATCGGTGGCAGATGGAACCAGCCCGATGGTTTATATGCTCCAAATTTGGTCTACGAGCAACGAAAATGACAAATCAAAGATATGAAGATGTGGAAGGAGGAGGCGTCAAGGACACTTCATTAGTGATTTGAAAGCGACTCTAAATGTTTGCTTCGTAGCAAGAAAATCGATGACCAATAATCAAGCGTATATGACTTTAACACCTATGCTTTAGAATTTATAATTTGTAACTATTTGTAAACAACAGGAAGACAGCTTTGCTAGAAGTAATTGCATCACTTCAGTTTAGTATATTTTAACACAGGAAAAACTTCAACCCTCCCCTCCGTAGGCGAAATACAAGCTCGATAAAATTGATATCTTATATTTATGAGCGACTGTCTAGAAACGGAAGAAATGATACGGCACAGGGCAATTATGGATTGCAAATGAATCGAAAGTACAACATGAAGCTACAATTTACTTAAACATGAAGGATACTCATCTGGCCATAGTAGAAGAAAATAAAGCCAGACCATGGACATTATTACACGATCGTATGATGGTAATATACATTGGCGAGCTGATAATAACTGTATAGTCAGTTTATTGGTGGAACGAGGAAAACACAAGACGAAATATCAACATATCTGGGGTTCCAGAAACTCTGTAGGTTCAAATTATGGTTTAAGTAGTTGAAGTAGCTTAAGCTATAGTTTTGAATAATTGTGAATTTACGTTTGACGGAAACTGCTACCGGAAAATTATTGGATACCTATTGAGTTTATCCATAAGTCCTGTAGCTGCTATTTTGTAAGTGGAATCTTTAAAAAATGACATCTGACACCAAATTGAAAAAAAAACATTATTTTTTTATCTTTGTCAATGTTATTATTATTATTACACAGCCGTGCCGACAAATGAAATTGGAAATTTCCTTAAGTCATTTAATGATCAACATATTCAATTCACCATTGAAATAGAATCGAAAAACAAACTGTCGTTTTTATATTTGTGATTATCTATAATTAAAATGACTTTTTAAGGTATGGACTGGTATCATACAAATACTTATTCGGGTAGGTATGTAATTTTTGGCCATGGTTAACATTAAGCTATAAAAATACACTGTGATTCTTTTAACTGAAAAAATTGTGCGTTTCTCAGAAACTAACTTCCCAATTTTCTTTCATCTGAAGGCGACAAACCATATAATATCCTCATACGATGTCAAGATATTTTTAAAGAAAAGAATCAGACAAAACTATACAAATATTAGAAATGTTACATATTAAACGAAGTTCCAATTCAATTAGCACACAAACGGATTCACATTACCTACAAAGCTTCTTCAACTCAATTTTAAAAAAACGAGCTCAATCGTCGATCGGATGATCGACACTCGAAGCAATGAACCGGTTTATAATTGATTATGAATAGTTGAAAATTTGGAACTATTTTTCTTTTCCAATTTTTTTTACTTAACAGACCCATACACGGTCATTTTTGAATGATAATTAACGTGATTGACATTCATGGCTGATTGTGAATTTTTATGAATGATAGTTATTGACATTCAAATTTCATGACCGATAAAATTTTAAACATATTTGAATTTTTATCATTAGTCAAGATTGATATTCATAATTGTTCGAATTACGTGAACCAAAATTTCATAATTTTATTTTTTCATGATACATCTTACAAACGACCGCTGCACCACCGCATCCCAATGTCAAAACACAAAAATTTTTACAAATAAAATTTTACCACAATCATTAAAACCTTCGATATTCGAAGCCTGGTGGGTTTTTTAGCACAGAAAAATCGTAACCTGTAGCGCTATTTTGATATATAAAACTGAAAATAAAAAAATTTTGCGTCATCTCGAAATAAAAAACTACATATTAGTGGAGTCATATTAGCATTTTATATTGATGTAAGAGCAAAGTTGAATTTTTTTTTTGTTTTATGTTAAGGACATAAAAGTTGGTGGGCATGTAATTATTTAGCAAATTTGGAGGTCCGGAAGTCCCTCAAAAATGGCAAAAACTGGTTTTTTGGTGTTTTTTGAGTAGGTTGCTTAACTATTTTTGAAATATTTCGGGCTCTAATGATCATAAAAAAAAAACAAAAAATGCAAAATGTTTGTGATTAAATTTCAAATCCATCTAGGAGGGTTAGATACTTTAAAAGTGTAACCTGCCCTCAAAAAACCGAATCGCGTGACTTTTTTTTTTTTTACTAAATATATGATAAGGGGTGGAAAAATCGTCGAATTTTCATGAAAGTTTCAGGAAACATGTATTTTAATAGTCTCAATATGGGATTTAATTTTTATGAAAAAATTTTAATTTTTTCGGCCACAATTGGCATTTTTCGTTAAATTTGGCAAATGGTGCCATTTTATGAGAAGTCATCCAAAATAAAATTTTTTTTTTTTAATCTGTACTTTTTTTATCTACCTTAACTTAAGTATAATCAAAATTATGTTGCCTTAATTTAAATGCCTATTTTTGGGCATGAAAAAAAAACATTAATTTTTGCATTTTTTGACATTTTACCATATATACGGTGTTATTTATGCTATTATCATGTATTTTGCATAAAAGTGAAATATGCAATTCAAATTAATAAAAAATATTTTTTAAAATTATACATAACCTACAAAACTTTTTTTTCTTGCAATGCCCTAAATTGCTTTTGGTAAATAATTAAAATTAAACTAACAAAATATACGACATAATAATAAAAAATAGCAGTTGAAGTAGTATATAAGTAATAGTTTAAGCAAAAATTGTAATAATAATTTAAACTGAGGATGACGTAAGTCGAAATCGATATTCAATAAAATAAAAAATCAAATTCAAATTGTTACTATAAGAAAGTTTATATTATTATTAATAAAATAAAAATTTTAAAAATAAACAGCAAAAAGTATATTTTTAAATATTGCATTTTAATTCAAAAGTGACAAAAGCACACAAACAGTGAATAATATGGAAAACCATAATAACGCATATAGAATTTTCAATTGAAAACATAATTGGCGTAAAATTATTTATGCTGTGTATTTTATATGTTTGAAAAATGTTTGAAAAAAATTTAATATTACATTTTTTCAAAATCTCATATCAAATATTTACAATAATTGTAATAACATTTTAATTATTTACCAAAAGCAATTTAGGGCATTGCAAGAAAAAAAAGTTTTGTAGGTTATGTATAATTTTAAAAAATATTTTTTATTAATTTGAATTGCATATTTCACTTTTATGCAAAATACATGATAATAGCATAAATAACACCGTATATATGGTAAAATGTCAAAAAAATGCAAAAATTAATGTTTTTTTTTCATGCCCAAAAATAGGCATTTAAATTAAGGCAACATAATTTTGATTATACTTAAGTTAAGGTAGATAAAAAAAGTACAGATTAAAAAAAAAAAATTTTATTTTGGATGACTTCTCATAAAATGGCACCATTTGCCAAATTTAACGAAAAATGCCAATTGTGGCCGAAAAAATTAAAATTTTTTCATAAAAATTAAATCCCATATTGAGACTATTAAAATACATGTTTCCTGAAATTTTCATGAAAATTCGACGATTTTTCCGCCCCTTATCATATATTTAGTAAAAAAAAAAAAAAGTCACGCGATTCGGTTTTTTGAGGGCAGGTTACACTTTTAAAGTATCTAACCCTCCTAGATGGATTTGAAATTTAATCACAAACATTTTGCATGTTTTGTTTTTTTTTTATGATCATTAGAGCCCGAAATATTTCAAAAATAGTGAAGCGACCTACTCAAAAAACACCAAAAAACCAGTTTTTGCCATTTTTGAGGCACTTCCGGACCTCCAAATTTGCTAAATAATTACATGCCTACTAACTTTTACGTCCTTAACATAAAACAAAAAAAAATTCAACTTTGCTCTTACATCAAATATATCACTTTTTTTTACTAATTTGACTCCACTATATAAAAAAAATTTCAAAAAATTTAAGGGGGCATTCTCGTCTAGAAATTAGAAAAATCAATTTTGCATATCTTGAAACATGACCTCAAAAAGATTTGTCAAAATTAGAATTATTTTTTGGTTCGTTAAAACAAAAGACGTCAGAAGTTCCCCGACTTCCTGAGCACAAGTCCCTTTGGGAAATTCTTTTATACTTCATATGTACTTGGCAATCTAACTGTTGTTTAAAATGTTTCTGAATACTACAAGGGCTGAATTTATGATTTCATTTTTGTGATATTTTTTGTATTCTTGAAATGTAATTAATGTCACTCTGTAAAAATGGATGGCAAAAATGTTTTTCTATGTTTTGTATCTTATTCTAATAAAAGTCTAAAAATTAGGACTTTTGACCAGAATAGCCTCTTAATCAAAAAAACTAATCCAGTTTTTTGCATACGGCGTTAAATAATTAGGTTAAGCACAATAGATCTTAAGGTCGCAAAAATAATTAGGTTCTAAATATCGAGGGTTTTGAAATAATTTGTAATAACTAAATTTAGTATTAAGTATTTTAATAATTAAATTCATCACAATCTACGTCACCCTAAATTCATCACAATTACAGCAAGCGAATCAATTTATAAAGGTTTATTGTTTATTGTTTGGTATTCAGTGGCGGTTTTAAGCACAGGCAAACCAGGCATTTGCCAGTAGCCTCGCGCTCAGGTGGCCTCGCACTTTTTTTTTTCTTAGTACAAGTAATATAAAAAATTTTTCTTAGTACAATAAATATAAACAACGAAACTCATTTATTAAAATTCAATATAATAATGTATACGTACAGTATTTTTATAAACAGTATTTTTATAAAATATTTAACTTTACATATACATCTATTATTATGTATGTAGCAATTTTTTTGCGTTATACATAATGCCTGGCAACCATATGAAAGAGTATGCGGTTTCTAGTCTCATATACATAAACGAAATTTGAAATTTTTTCTAAGCCTACTAGATTTTTTTTTAACATTTCACAGTTATTATATTTTTGTGAATATATGATTGCTATTGCTATAGTATGATTGTTATTGGTATAAAAAATGTTGTGTTATGATTGTGTGCGAGTTACAATTTTTTGGTATAATGTAAGTAATGAATGATGTAAAAATAGAGATTATTTGTTTTCCATTTCACTTCTAAATTATAATTCTTATAGTTCAGACGTTCTTTTTTGGTGTTCTTAGTAATTTATGCGATTTTAATATTGACGATTTTTGCTTGTCTGCTGGTTATTCTTCTGATTATACATTTTATATTGACGACTTCTGCTCTTTCCTTGGCTATTCTTCTGATTATTCGCTTTTATATTAATATTATATAAATTATATTATATATTTATAAATAAATATCAAACTTTAGAAAAAGTTTAAATTTATATTCATCGTTATTTAACTATGAATCCTCATCGTGATCGAGACACTGGAAGAAAATGGGCTTCGGGTACCGAAAAAAAAGAAATAAGAAAAAACATACGGATATGTTAAAGAAAATTAAACCATTGACAAGTTTTTTTAATATATCATCAGGTACTAACACAACTTTTGATGCAGGTGCTAGTACTTCGCAAGATGTTTCAGAAAAATTGGTAGATATTTTATCTGACCAGTCTGAAACATCTTTAGGGTCTTTATCTTTTGTTGTTTCAAATTCTGAAGTTTCTGCTGTCCTATTACCGGACACCCATGAAAAAGATTTGGAAATGAATTTGTCTCAAGAGTCTTCGTTAGCTTTCAATGATTTTGTTTTAGCTTCGAATCCCAAATTGCATGAAGCACAACAAGACATAACTGATGTGGTTACTGTTTCCGACGACCCGGCGTTATGGCCTATTTCGTTTAATGAACGAGAAAAAGTCGATCTTGTTAAAAAAGGACCGAGTCAGGTTAAACAAATAAATTTTAAAGCCGATAAATCGGGTCGCAGATTTAATACTAGTTTCTACACGAGAGTTCTTGCTAACGGTGAAGAAGTTTCTAGAAGCTGCCTAGTGTATTCTATACAAAATAATTCGGTATTTTGCTTTTGTTGCAAAATTTTTTCTACCCGAAAAATATGTTTTTCGTCGACTGAAGGTTATTCAGATTGGAAAAATATAGGTTCTAGCTTAAAACAACATGACAAATCTCAGGATTACATTAGCTGTATGCAAAAATGGATGAATATGTCAGTTAATTTAAAATCAAATGCAACAATTGATCAAAATTTGCAGAGAATGATAGAAAATGAGAAGAAACATTGGCGCTTGGTACTTGAACGTCTTTTTACTATAGTGCTAACGTTAGCTGAAAGATCATTACCTTTTCGTGGACACCGTGAGCAACTTTATCAGCCTAATAATGGACACTTCTTGGCACAAGTAGAACTTATTGCAAAATTTGATCCAGTTATGTTAGAGCATCTCAAACGAATAAAAAATAAAGAATGCTTTGACACTTATCTTGGAAAAGATGTGCAGAATGAAATAATTGGACTTATATCGAAAAGAATACTGAAAACTATCGTATCTTCTGTACAGTCATCAAAATATTTTTCTGTTATCATGGATTGCACTCCTGATGTAAGTCATAAGGAACAGCTTTCAATTCTTTTGAGATGCGTTAAAATTAATCAGGAAGAATTACAAATTGAAGAATTTTTTTGTGGTTTTTTTCACATAACTGATAGCACTGGTTCAGGTTTAGTTGAAATTTTTTTAAATTTATTAGCTGAGTATAATTTGGATCTAATGTATTGTCGCGGGCAATCGTATGATAACGGTGCTAACATGCGAGGGCAATACAAAGGGGTTCAAGCTTTAATCAAAGAAAAAATCCCAGAGCTCTTTACGTTCCATGTGCTAACCACACATTTAATCTAATGGTATGTGATGCTGCGAAATCAGTATCAATTGCAATTAACTTTTTTGGTACTGTTCAACGAATTTTTACATTTTTTGCTGCATCAACCGTTCGATGGGACATACTGCAAAGTGTTTGTAAAATGACTGTTAAATCATTATCAGATACGCGTTTGGAAAGCCGTATAAATAGTATAAAAGTTATAAAAGATAATTTGGTTCAAATTATAGAAGCTTTATACAAAGTTGCAGATTCAAGTTGAATTGGAGTTGCTGTTTCTGAAGCTAACGGTCTTGCGAATGAGATATCCTCATATCAGTTTATACTTTCACTTACAATTTGGCATGATGTATTGTATGAACTTAACAAAGTAAGTAAAGTTATGCAGAATCCCTCGGCAGATATTTCTATTATGATAAAATTGGTGAAAACTACGAACAAATTTTTAGAATCATTCAGAAGTGATGAATCAGTTGAAGCGATTATTAAAAAATCTGAAGAAATAGCTATAAAATTAGGTACTGAGCCAGTATTCCCTCAAGTGCGGCTTAGCCGAAAACGACGTTTTTTTGAATATGAAGGAACTGATACACCTCTAAATGGAAAGTCTAAATATAAAGTAGATTTTTTAATGCAATAATTGATGTTGCATTAGTAAGCTTAAATGAAAGATTCAAAATGCTTGATTCATACAACAAAATATTTGGTTTTTTAACCCGTACCGAAAAAATGCGAAGTTTAGATGCAAATGAATTGTTGAATGATTGTAAAAATTTAGAAATATCACTGAGAAATCCTAGTACAGAAGAATCGAACGTGAACCATGAAAAGTTATAATCGGAAATAAATACATTTTTAAATATGGAAGCTTCGGCGGATGCACTGTAAATTTTGAAGTATATTACGGGAAATTCTTTAATCGAAATTTTTCCAAATTTATTTATTGCCCTACGAATTTTACTAACTTCCCCTATTTCAGTGGCAAGCGCAGAGAGGTCATTTTCCAAATTAAAACTCATAAAAAGCTATTTACGTTCCACTATGGGTCAAGACCGCTTATCTGCATTAGCTTTAATTTCCATTGAAAATAAAATAAGTCGGTCCTTGGACTGTTCTGATTTAATTGATGAGTTTGCATCTTTAAAAGTCCGAAAGGTTAAGTTTTAAGTCAATGTAATCGATCCTCCTAAAATCTGCGAGAAAAATAAATGGTACCTACTGCATTTTGAATAGTCTTATTAGTGCATCTTCATCCAAAATAAAAAAAATACTTTATGTAAATTTAAAACCTATGTGCGTTTTTTGTTTCGTTACGTTCTAATAAATATCCAAAACACAATAGAACACAAGAATTAAAAACTCAACTAATATAATAGAAAACTTGCCTATGGCCTCGCATATGGTAAATCCGCCACTGTTGGTATTGGTTATTGTTTGATATTGTAATGATAACTGGACCTGCTAGTGAGATCACCAACAGCCTTCAATACCACTTCAATTTAACGTTTAAAGAAATGTTTCACTCACCCCATGATTTGTCCCAGAACCCATTTTCCAAGCTTTAACAACCAACCAAATTAAACAAATAATTGAACCTGACATGCAATGTTTATCACTCCATCCCACTGTTTTATTCGCCACGCCTTTTCGCAGCAAGATCTTTCATAAATTTTTTGCGTAGACATCTCACATGTGAGATAATAAAACGACTTTTATAGGCGAAAAAACCACTTCGAACCTTTAAGGGTAACGGAGTAACATAAAGAAATATTACGACAACTCCTTTTTGTTGAGTACTGTGTTCCTAAGTACCGGGATTTTAGACAAAATAAGATATATTTTATGATGTCCTTCAACTATCGATTCCTAGATTAAGTGACTTTTGAGCCAACCATTATTTTGTCATCAATAAAATTTTTTGATGAATACTAATAAAGTGATTTATTATTATCCGTTGATTTTTTCCCGTACACCGCTTAACTTATTTTTTACATACAAATCATATTGTTACGAATTTTTTTCATATGATTTATAATCCTTGCATCCATTAGGTTACTTTTTGTTGCCTTTTTGAATTTCTATACACTATACTATATTTTAGTGTAAGCACATTTTATCTAATAATTATTTATCTTAGATTTTATTAAACACACCATTAAAATAATGCAAATATTTAATAGTTTTTAAAGAATTTGTTTGATTTTTTCCAATTTGATTAACAAAACAGTATTTTCCCTAAGTTGATTAAAATCAAAGATTTATTTGTTTAAATTTTAATGTCTACTCCCTTGAATGTTTATCAATCGCCAATCACAATAAAATTGTCTTAACAGAATTGAATTTTTTGTGTTGTGGACCTCAATATATATTCCTCAGATACTGGACTTTCTCTTTTTTTCAAGAGTTTGTCTCCACTTCCGGCATTTTCAATATATGTGTACCGGTAGATGGCAGACAGACTCTACTATCAATTATGTTTCTTCAAAATATGAGGAAATATATTGAGGTTCACCACTGTATAATTTTGACAAACGTCACAATTATTAATATTGTTTATATTCAGTGTATAATAATAGTAATATAACTATTTCTTTTTTTAGTAAGTTTCTAATATTTTTATTTATAATTTTAAGTAAATTTTCTTTTTGTTATGCAAGTCGATACAACAATCCCAATTTTATCACTAAAATAACTTATCATATAATTTTTTATTGAAAAATTGTTAAATAATTAAAAAAAATTTTTGTACTAATATACAGGATAAGTAATATTTGTGTATCTACACTATAAAACTATAAAAAAAATTGAAACTATTTTTTAAATTCAAATTTTGCATTGAAAATAATTTTCACAAAAGAAAAGGCTCCTGTAAAAATAAATACAAAAATACAGGGTCCCATGCAGCATTTTTATCTCTTTCCATTTATAGAAAAAAAATATATTATTATTCTTCTATTGCCAGAAAGAAGTAACTGCCAAATAATATATATTTCATTTTAATTTCATTCTAAATTAAAACAAAACCTGAAACAGTAAACCATATAAACAATATCCATTTCATTTTAAATTTAGTTTAAACGAAAACAAAACCAAAGCGTACATGATAAAAGTTTAGTTAGGATCAAATTTTCAGTTTTAATATTATCAGTTTTATTTTAATCGAAATACTTTTGACAAACATAAAATAAAATTGAATAAGGTTGGTCATTCTCCAATCGGTAAAAATGTTAAATACAAAATTTCTACATAAGTCTGTTATTTTGTAAGCATATTTGTTCAAGCAAGGGAAAACCTCGATGATATTTAAATTTCTAGGCTACTGTGTTTTTTCAGTGCGTTAAAATCGCACCTATCACGTTGAAATCGCACACTACTTTATGTAAATAAAAATAACTTCAACTTAAAAAGATATTACTTATACTGTGTATTTTATAATCTAAGATTTGAAACAATATAACTTTAGTTGGTCAAAAAAGGCGTTGAGGATAACGTTTCAGTTAAGTTTGTAATTAAAAGAAATTTCTATTTACACAAATATTAGTTTATGTTCTTCTGTTCTACAAAGTGTTACAATATTAAAAAGTTTCTATAGTCTCTCTCTATCTCTCCCTTTCTGTATATATTTTTGGTATCTGATTATCATGTATAATCAAATAACATTACCCAAGAGTGCTAATAGGTAGATTCTTAGATAAAATCCACCTAAAATATTTCAATTGAACAATCGAAAAGAAAAATCCAGGATCAACAAACCAAATAACAAAACCCATTTTCCTTTGTTCTCACTTACAAGGAATTTCAATTATGCATCCAATCAATTTTTTAACAATAAGCCTCATTTTTCACCTTTATTTTTCCCCTGAAATGCGTATTTTTATATATTGTAAACAAGAAAAAACACTGAATTGATTGATTGAAAAATAAAATTATTGACAGGATCAAAACAGCAAACGATATTTATAAAAAATGTTGCGCCTACAAACAAAAAACGACATGGTAAAGAGATGAATGATTGATTTCGCTGATTGAATGGATATTGGATACATCAAATAAAAAAAAACTCCTTTATTGCTAATTTGTTGCTAAACTAAAACCGATTGATGTGGAAAAAGAATTAGTATTTCAATCTGTGCAACTATATCATATAGAACATCACACACCATTCAACATGTTTTAGACAGCCCGCATCGTTAATCTATTAAAACCATTTTAGTCGTAGTAATGACACCATAAAAAAATTTGAATTGAATAACAAAAAAACAACAACCGACATTATATCACATCACATACTTATCATTAAGCACCATAAAATAAAAAAAATTTATTCTATTTCTATCAACAAAATTATTCATTATTCATCTTAATCATACGCCATAATCTAACATAAAAGTACGTGACGTAGTATCATACCCAGAACCTATTATGAACTTAGAAAAGGAATGAGAATAGTAATGAAATATGTTACATTCATTCAAAGCGTTGAGTTTTTGAACTCCATGATCCCAACGACAAATGCAGAAAACGCCATAACCAGAACCAACCAGAAACAAAAACTTTATCTATAAAAATTCTTCATCGTTTTTCTTGATTATTAATTTTATTTTCACAAACAAAAAATTATCTTTGTTTGTTTAATATAAAAATTATTAGAAAATTAATATAGAATAAGATGATTGATTTGATCTTATATATAATCCCAATTCCATTCAATTTAAATTTCATAAAATCAAAAAAATATATATTTTTTTTTATACGATTTCTCAATACAATAAAAATAAATTGGATTAAGATGGAATTTCTAATTACTGTTTTCTCCGTTTTGGTTATTTAATTTGAGCAAAGAAAAAGATTTAGATTCTTTTAAAAAAAAAGAACGATTGATTGGCTTTAAGATTTTTATGGAATATTGAATTGTTGTTGGAAAGCTAATATATACAGTTTTTATGTAGAGATAATGTGTTACTTTGATGATGAAATATTCAATTCAAAAATAAAAGGGAGTTTTGGAGAGATGAATGGTAATGACTAGTTCTAATTTGAGCAATTCCGTCGAAAAGTGAAGGTACACAAGCGGTAAGCTAATTTTGGGTCAAATGAATTTAACAGTTAGTTGAACAGTTCAGCAGTGTAGGTATACTTTCTTCTGCTCATCATAACATGTAAAAATGGAGTATGCCTGAGCTAGGATTTAATTGGTTATATCTGTATCCACACTCAGAAATTAAATGTTTATGCAATTTTCGCTAATTTAGGAAATGGTATGTTTGTTCAAGTACTGATTACCGATTTTCATCACCTAAACTAAGTGTATTAGTCATTTTTTTATTATTCTCACAAATGGATGTCTGTGTCACACTATTTTTCGTCCGCCACAACACTCCCCCAATCGTGGCATCAAAGATGAAACGATATGAAAAGATAGAGTCCAAAAGAAAGAAGCAGTTAGAGTTACATCAGACAACATCAGAGGTACATCAGACAACTAAAATATCGAGCGGGCGTTTTAGTTCCTCCATCGACTCTTAATATCATAATTTAGATTGTAAGAAAAAAAAATGCGTTTTTGAGGAATGATTGTAAAATATCCTTCGGTTTGGTAGGGTAACTTTAGGGTCACGTTCGCTGGCTTCTTTAGAGGTACAAGAGGAAGTCGTGAAAGCGTCCGAAGGATCTGTAAGGGTGTTATCTCTAGAGCACAAGGTTTCGTCTGTGCGAGAGCTTAATACTCGAAAACAATGAGATTTGAGTTAAGTCCGCTTAAGATTTTTCCTTAAAGCACGGTTTTAATATGTCGATAGAAACTTGAATGTTAAGACCTTTACAATAAATAATCAAGTTTTACTGTCGTAACTGATAACTAATTAAGATAATTTGTATGATATTTGTAGCGATGTACGTATTAGTATGTATGTAAATATAAGAAAACATGCGAACAAAAGTCTTTAGAATTGAAAACTTTAGGAAAAGTGTGTCTTATAGAAGCATTTGTAGGCGAAAGTGACTAAATCATTCAAATGGTGTTTCAGTTATGAAACAAAACCTGACAGAGGGGAATAAATACTTTCAATAAAGAATTTTCCAGACGAAGATTTTTCCGGATGAGCTCCGTCATTGAAAATTATAAGTTTTCACGGAACGTGGTTCGTTAGCCGAGTTATATTAAAAAAGTTCTGTAAAGTTTGGGGATAGTTTTTTAACCTGGCATCGTCTGATGCAGACGCATAGTTTTGCAGACGCTATAGTTTTCATTCAATCTTTACAACATTGCTCATAACCATGAATGTTTCCAAATTTTTTCGTTTGTACTGTTGAAGGTAAAGGGGGCGACAGGAAATTTTTTTCACATTTTTTAACATAACTCAAAAACAGCACTTTTTAAAATTACACAAACAATTTTTTTGGACTAGAAAAAAATCAACCGTTCATATGACACCCCACTCGACAAGGTCAAAAACAATTTTTTTTTAAAATTTCCACCCTCAACCCCCTCAAAATAACATTTGAGATGATGAGCCGCTATAGTTTTCATTCAATCTTTACAACATTGCCCATAACCATGAATTTTTCCAAATTTTTTCTTTTGTAATGTTCGAAGTTAAGGGGGGGGACAGGAACAACAACACTCGTTTTTGGCAATATCAAAAAAACTTAGCAGTCGAAAAATCATTGAAATTTTTTTTGAAAAATTTTGATTTTTTTCGATTTTTCTAATCCAAACCCGACAAAAAACTTTTGTTTTACTATCTCCTTATCTATGTCCATAAAATATAGATAAAAACGAAAATTTCAAATTTTTTTGTGATCAGCAGGCGTGGAAAAAAAACACATATAATAACTGTAGAAAATTTTAACTTGATAGCACTTATATATAGTTTGTGAGTAAATCGAATATGTAGAAATTCGGACGGACACCGAAGTCTCACCAATAGGGTACCATTTTTACTTTTCTTAAAGTACAGAACCCTAAAAATACAGAAAAATAATCGGTTAGGGGGGTCCGGACCCGAAAATCCCCACCTTGTGTGCGCCCCTGGACCAGGCCATAGTACTACTTCTGGCTTACTGGATATTACAGATGATATTAGATGTAATGCGGATAAAAATAGTTAAGATTTGTAGTGTAACACAAATATTTAATATTGGCAGGATATGCTGTCAGATGAAATGTCATTATAAGGTGTACCGTAGGGGTCCGTTTTAGGAGCCCTGTTATTTTCCCTTTTTGTGAATAATATCCCTTCTTGCTTAAAGTTCTCTAAGTTTCATACTTATGCAGATGATCTCCAGATTTATTTAGGTGATGAATTTAATTCTAGTTTGCATGTTTAGAAAAATTGAGTGATAGATGACCTTAAGAGAATTTTGAAATGGGCACTTGATAATGATTTGCATCTAAATGCCAAAAAAACTCAATCTATTGTTATTTATAAGCATAATTTGTTGAATACTACTTTTCCTAATGTTGTAACTGATAATGAGGTGATTAATTACTCAAATACTGTACGAAATCTGGAACTTGACTCTACACTGTTCTGGGAGGAGTCGTGTGTATCGAATTCTTCGTTTTCTATGGAAGCTAATGGGGTCTACTAGCGTAAAAATTGTGACATAGGTTATTTATGGCTTACGTTTTGCCACATTTTTTGTACTGTGATGTAAACCTGTTTGGTATATTTGATAAATGTATGCATAGGACAAGAATGTTTTTTAATCCGGGTGTCTTTTCGTTGAGAAAATATGAACACAATCAGGATGAACCCTGATTGCTTTCTATCGATTTATTTTTTTTTTGGGATAAGATATGCTCCTGTTATATGCATGTAATCTGTGTTCTGAAATTTTTTTCGACATTACTCGGAACGCTTTATATATTGTGCTTAAATGACTGTGATAAATAATTTACTGTAAGTTGTAATATTTGATAGTTATAAAATGATTTATTTTTGTTTTTGACTAGAATAAGATTTTTTTAAAGTAAATAGAAACCTATAGAAGCCTAATTACAAAATAAATAAATAAATAAAATAATTAAATATGTATATAGTTAATTAAGGGAGATTGAGTCATACAAAATATTATATTATGAAAAGTAATAATTTTAATAAAAACTTTATCAACTAGAACAAAGTGCATGCAAAATTTTACTAAATATTTGTTCCATGTTCCACGAAACAATTATATAGTACTTATATATTTGACAAACTAAGTTTATTTATAGGAGTAACAAGTTTTGCCTTTTTTATTTACAACCTAGTTTTTATTTTAACGGAACGGTTTGTATAAGTGTTGGTGATCATTGTGAATCAGATAACCTAGCAGATTTAACAATTTTTATGGTTTCACTATTAGTTTTTAACCGTTTTATCTTGTTGTACTAGGACGCTAAAAAATGAATCAAATGTGTTTGGTAAACTTCCAATATTTACCAGTCGATCATGCACCAACTTCAACAGAAGAAAAAACAAGAACGAATGGACCGAAACGGGTGCTTTGAATATAAATTGTTACTTGTGGAGTCGAATTTAAAATTAAGACGGGTTGAAAGGCATTTAAAAATGCCTATAATTACATTTTCGAGTTTTGCTGATAACTTATAAAATATTACAACATTTCTTTCTACAAAGAAAATAGTCACTTGAAGTACATTTGCCATAATATATTAAGTCATTACAGGACAGGACGAATGGAGAAAATGTTGTTGAGCACCATAAATAAGAAAAGCAATGGAGTCAATGGTTAGGACCCAGAACTAAAGATAAGGCATTTCATATTTTCGACTAAAAATTTACTAAGGCAAAACACCAAATAAGCGAAAAGAGTGAAAAAAGATGGCAAGTTTAGTGTAAACAAAAGTATTTATAAAATTAGTGGGAACATCTTGACAATAAGTTAATGGAAAATGCAAATATATAAAAGAAAAATGAGAATTTCCAGAGGGTCTATATTTAAAATACAGTCGTGCACCGAGAACAAAAACGCATGTTACAGTACGCAAATTATTGTGAACCGCGTTCTGCGTAAAGATATCTTATACTCTTGTATGTTGTTGTAAAGTTTGGGTTGTAAAACGTTTTTCTGTGGTGTTGTGACACATATATTAATTTCTATTACAAAACATATTTTATAACAAAAAAAACATTGGCTAGCACTTTTGCCTATTTAATACATGTTGTAGCATTACAAAAAACAAATTTTCACTCCTGATCCTGTATGATCAATCCTCAAAAATCAATCCACCATTCATTAAAATTTTGAATAATTCGTGGGTTGTGAACACGATTCGGTTTCGCCGCACCTCTATGTAGTGAACGTTCGAGTGCGAAATATTTTTTGGAAAGCGTTAGCTAGTTGATGATTAGTTTAAAACTAATATTGTGAGTTTTTTTGCAAGTTTTTTAAGATGCCAAGATATATCAGCGGAGACTTACGAGTTTCATTAATTCCATTCTTACATCATGTTTCTTAAAACCTATGTAGAGCAAGTGACTGCTAAAGTTGTACTACCAATATTATTTCATAATTGAACATTTGGAGCGAAAACCACACTAAAACACCGCTGATTGATTTGTTTAAGTACAACATAAACAAATATTTTATAATATGCAGTATTCATTCATTTCATATAGGTTTAATTCATATATAATATTTTGCACATTTTCCACGGTTGCTAAAATGATTTAATACTTTATTCTTGGTAAAACATTCGCTGTTACTACGCAGAAATAATAAATTTAAAATATTTACTTGAAAATAATAGTATTTTTAAAATAACTTCCGCTTATAATTATTCCGTTTATATAATAAAATTTCGTAAGCTCACAATGAAATGAAAAACGATATCTTTGTTGAAATATTTGCTCAAATGTTTTAAAATGTTCCACCTCATAGTTGTGTTTATTTAAACATAAATTGCAATCTATAGTTGAAATTGATGATATATTGAAGGTGCATCATGTGGTCGCCACTTAGAGGTTATTTAACCCAACCTTATCAAAACACTCATTTGAAGAGTGAATAATAATATTAAACCAATATCCGCAAAAACCTAATAGACAAATAGATTAGAACAGATATGTTTTCTTTGCCACAGTTTTCTTTACGAAAAATAAGATATATGTATGTATTTGATTTAATATATACAGATCATTACAGTAAATTAACACACAAAAAACAATTTTACTCTATTAAGAAAAAATTAATACTTCACATGTAAACACTGCCCGTTCAATCATGGAAATTTTTTTAAATCAATTTTTGGATTTCTCAAATATGTACGAGTAGTCCCTGGGCCTTCACCTACATAATTTTGTGGTTACCACATATTTTATACTTCGTGATGCGCCTATTCTTGACGAGCCCGAAAACATTTGTTCTGCGATATTTTTCAAATCGGCCGCTTTTGCTTTCGGCAAGCTCCGAAAAATGCCGATTGCCCGGGATATTGTAAATTTTTGTTTTTTTTTAACTATGGGGGTTGGAAATTTGATTTAGAACACAAGGGTAACCTTGTCCGACAAAAATTTGTCTGCTATTGTCTAGTCCGACAACCCAAACATCCAAAATGTCAGTTGTCGGACTCGACAATAGCAAACACATTTTGGTCGGACAAACTTACCCTCGTAGTCTAAAACAAATTTCCAACCTCCACAGTCAAAAAAAATAAACGTGGTAGCAAATTTACAAGATCGCGGGCAATCGGCATTTTTCGGAGCTTGCCGAACGCAAAAGCGGCTGATTTGAGAAAAATCATAGAACAAATGTTTTCAGGCTCGTCAAGGACAGGCGCATCACGAAGTATAAAATATGTGGTAATCACAAAATTATGTAGGTGAAGGCCCAGGGACTAGAGCAATTATAAAAGAAATTTAAAAAAATTAATCAACAAGTAATACAAAAAATAATCAAGTAAAATTTTAATTTAAAAAATAGCACTTTGTTGTGTTAATGTTTAATGAATTATTTTATTTTGAGCAAACGTTTACGAAATTGCAACACACAAAAAACAATTTTACTCTATTAAGAAAAAATTAATACTTCACATGTAAACACTGCCCGTTCAATCATGGAAATTTTTTTAAATCAATTTTTGGATTTCTCAAATATGTACGAGTAGTCCCTGGGCCTTCACCTACATAATTTTGTGGTTACCACATATTTTATACTTCGTGATGCGCCTATTCTTGACGAGCCCGAAAACATTTGTTCTGCGATATTTTTCAAATCGGCCGCTTTTGCTTTCGGCAAGCTCCGAAAAATGCCGATTGCCCGGGATATTGTAAATTTTTGTTTTTTTTTAACTATGGGGGTTGGAAATTTGATTTAGAACACAAGGGTAACCTTGTCCGACAAAAATTTGTCTGCTATTGTCTAGTCCGACAACCCAAACATCCAAAATGTCAGTTGTCGGACTCGACAATAGCAAACACATTTTGGTCGGACAAACTTACCCTCGTAGTCTAAAACAAATTTCCAACCTCCACAGTCAAAAAAAATAAACGTGGTAGCAAATTTACAAGATCGCGGGCAATCGGCATTTTTCGGAGCTTGCCGAACGCAAAAGCGGCTGATTTGAGAAAAATCATAGAACAAATGTTTTCAGGCTCGTCAAGGACAGGCGCATCACGAAGTATAAAATATGTGGTAATCACAAAATTATGTAGGTGAAGGCCCAGGGACTAGAGCAATTATAAAAGAAATTTAAAAAAATTAATCAACAAGTAATACAAAAAATAATCAAGTAAAATTTTAATTTAAAAAATAGCACTTTGTTGTGTTAATGTTTAATGAATTATTTTATTTTGAGCAAACGTTTACGAAATTGCAAGTAAATAATTAAAATTTATTAAACACGAACTAAACTATATAATACTATATCTTCTCGTTTCGAAAAATGTATTAATGTATTAATTTGAATTTTTGAAGTGAAATCTTCTTTAGGCGCGTTGTGCGATTTTCTATGGGAAAAATTTATATATTCGAGTTATCATCACGCATATATTTTTAAATATAAAAAACCTCTATCCGGTCATAACGTTTCAAATTGCAATATGTATATCACGGTCCACTGAGGTTCTATAGGTCGAGAGTTCAATTCCTGGAGTGGTACATTTTTTATTGTTTGCTTTTAATTTTTATTAAACACCATTAAAATTATTGTTTTTTATTCATGAACTCATGAAAATCATATAAATTTCTTTTTACGAATTTTAAAATATTGATCGATAATGCACTTTTTAAAAGTTATTGCTACTGCCTTTTTCCGTTTCGTTCAAGTTGTTATCATTACGATATTAACAAGAAAATTAATTATTTTTTTGGCAGGCAGTGCTAAAAATAGTAAGATATTGGTTTTCCAATCATTATTTTCCATAATTTTTTTCCCGTGAAATAAAATAAGGATAATAAAAATAGTATATTAAGAAACTAGTTTCATAATCGACGATTTTATCGCACGCAATCTGTTTAGAAAACGACCCGCGCAGCGAGGAGTTTTCTAAAGGATAAGTGCGATAAAACGTCTTATGAAACGAGTTTTTATACTATTTTTTCTATTTTGCATTTTTTGTCTTGAAATTTAAAAAAATATTTTTTCTATTTTGCGTCTAAAATAAAGTCATTTCGATACCCAAATGCGTATCGAAATGGCCTTCATTAAGATACGCAAAGTTTTGTTTTTCAAGGTTGGTCACATTGGTCATACAAACGTCAGTGAAAGTTAAAACGAATAATTAAATAAATAAAATTATTCTTATTAATTAATCTTATTATTAAAAAATAATCTAAATTAGTGTTAAATATTTCAATTAATTAAAATAATTAGTAATAATAACAAAATATCAAATTGTCTATATTTTAATAAAATACACATTTTATGAAAGCTAGTTTTGCAACAAGAAAATATATAGAAATATGATGGTACGCAGAGCTTACTATTTTGAATTGAAATTTTTAGAAATTTTCTTTAAAACATTAAAACATAAAAAATATTTTTTAAAATTTCAAGACAAAAAATGCAAAATAGAAAAAATAGTATAAAAAACTCGTTTCATAAGACGTTTTATCGCACTTATCCTTTAGAAAACTCCCCGCTGCGCGGGTCGTTTTCTAAACAGATTGCGTGCGATAAAATCGTCGATTATGAAACTAGTTTCTTAATATACTATTTTATGTTTTAATGTTTTAAAGAAAATTTCTAAAAATTTCAATTCAAAATAGTAAGCTCAAAATAGTAATAGAAACGCAGGTTTCATCATATTTCTATATATTTTTTTGTTGCAAAACTAGCTTTCATAAAATGTGTATTTTATTAAAATATAGTCAATTTGATATTTTGTTATTATTACTAATTATTTTAATTAATTAAAATATTTAACACTAATTTAGATTATTTTTTAATAATAAGATTAATTAATAAGAATAATTTTATTTATTTAATTATTCGTTTTAACTTTCACTGACGTGTATGACCAATGTGACCAACCTTGAAAAACAAAACTATGCGTATCTTAATGAAGGCCATTTCGATACGCATTTGGGTATCGAAATGACTTTATTTTAGACGCAAAATAGAAAAATACTATTTGAGCATGTTTATCATTCAATATGAGTTGACATTTTCATCACAAAAGTTTGATTTAAACACAGTTAAAGGCTGCGGACAATTTCCGGTATTTAAATTTATCGATAGAGTTTTAAGGTTATAGCTATTGCCTTTTGGCAGTGTGACATTTACTCCGTATGAATTTAAAATGCATTCAGGAGATTTTTACGACATCTCAATATTTTATTCAGTTCTTAAAAGAAATGATTTGTGGCTATTCTGTTTTTTATATCTTTCTCTTATTGTTTTCTTTTTTCATTTTTTCCTATTTTTTGTTGTTGATTGTTGTACCATTTTTGAAGTGAAAACTTCTTTAGGCGCGTTGTGCGATTTTGTATGGGGAAAAATTTATATATTCGAAACATCGACACGCGAAATAAATTTTAAATATAAAATAAATATTAAAAGAGAGTGTGATAAATTGTAATCGTTTGTTACTTTCTTATTTCTTATTCTCATTTTCTTGATTTATAATTTGTTTGTTAGGTAGATTTCATATAAAAATCTACTTATTGCAATAGGCTTCATCTCGGAATTTCGGAAAAATGTTTGTGCCAAACGACTATATATGATAAGCGGAGACGTAAAAACAAAAAAATGTATATATATATATATATATATATATATATATATATATATATATATATATATATATATATATATATATATATATATATATATATATATATATATATATATATATATATATATATATATATATATATATATATATATATATATATATATATATATATATATATATATATATATATATATATATATATATATATATATATATATATATATATATATATATATATATATATATATATATATATAAACGATATGAGATATAACGAAAACGACCGGCACTCTCACGGTCGCATTTGTTGAGGTATATCAAAAAATTTTCTGTACATATGTGTTCTATTAATATCTCGGACGAGTTCGTGAATCAGCAAAATCCAACACGTGGTTAAGGAACTAGAGCCTTTTTTCTAAAAAAAATTGATTTTTTAAAACCGTTATAACGGCCGTTTGGATACTAATATTTTAAAACAGTTAACAAATTTAGAATTTTTGAAATATTTTTTATCAATTTGGTTTAAAAATAGACCTCTGCAGTTATAGGTTCCTGAGTAAGCGGCTCCAACAAAAAAGTTTGCAAAAAAAATTTTTTTTTTTAAACAACCGGCTCTCTCACGGTCGCATTTGTAAAGCCAGATCAAAAACTTTTTCTAAAAATGTGCGTTTTATTAATATCTTGGATATGTTCGTCAATCAGCCAAATCCGACATATGGTTAAGAAACTAGAGGCCTTATACTAGAAAAAAACTGTTTTTTAGATCCGTTATAACGGCCGTTTGGATTCTAATATTTTTAAAAACTTCATAAATTTAGAATTTTTGAAACCTTTTTAATCAGTTTCTTCCAAAAAAAAGACCTCCGCAGTTGGAGGTTTCTGAGTGAGCGGTTCCAACAAAAAAGCTTGTAAAACACAAAATGCGTTTGAATCAACCGGCACTCTCACTGTCGCATTTGTGGAGCAAGATCAAAAAACCTTCCGTAAACATGTGTGTTTTATTAATATCTTGGACAAGTTCGTAAATCAGAAAAATCTGACACATGGTTAAGTAACTAGAGGCTTTATACTAGAAAAAAAATTTGTTTTTTTAATCCGTTATAACGGCCGTTTGGATACTAATATTTTTAAAAACTTCATAAATTTAGAATCTGTGGAAACATTTTAATCTGTTTCTTATAAATATAAGCCTCTGCAGTTAGAGGTTTTTGACTTGTTGGATTCAACAAAAAAGTGTGCAAAAATCCATAACTACAATTTCCAAAAACCTTATAACAGTCAATGAAAAGAAAATAAAAAGGTTTGAATAGAAGGAATTAATTTTTTTTCTTAGAAATAAACTATTTTGATATTTTGCAGTAATTGGACGACATATGATATAGCGTAGGTTTGTGTCATAAATTGTCACACACATGTTCTGTGGTAGATTTGATATTTGTTTGTTGCAAAATTGGATAGATATAGTTTTGCTTATATGTAGCTGATTTTCTTTTAAAAATTTGTTCGATACCTGTTTTAAATTAGTTTGTGTTTTTTAAACTAATCTGATACATCAGATTCTATTGGCACACAAAAATGTCTGATCTCGAAATCTACCTATTTCTAGCGGATATACGTGCCGCTTGGACTTTTTTTCTTTGTAATTGAATTCGATTTTTTTTCGGTTTAAGTGTGGTGTGTAGGTATAGTAAGTAAAGATTTTAGGTATAGTAAGTAAAGATTTTAATTGTTTATTCTAATATAAAACCTAAATGAAACTCAAACTTATCTTAATGTTAACTTATCTTAATGTTGCAATCCCGATTTTTAATTTCCCATAATTCCTTACCTAAAAATATAAAAAAATAGTATTGTATTATTGAACTTAAAAAATTTGTAACTAATAATATTTAAAAAAATAAAAAGACATTTAAAAAACTGAAAAATTTGTGCATTTGGTGCAAAGCAAATCCAAATTTTGTTTTCCCAGTTCAACGAACTAATGAAATTTGCAAGTAACCCAATAAATGATATAGTACTCTGTTTAAGTCATTCGACCCACGATCTTGAATGAGCAAGATTCCTGAACGAATAAATATTGCCTTGATAGACGCTAATCTATATGCAAACGACAACCAAAATAAATTTTCAGAATGAGATTCCCGAGTCTAACTTTAACTACGATTTATGTAGTAGATATTCTCAAATGAACATATTTTAGTTCTTTTCATTCTTAATTGCAGGTAAATAAGAACTTTTCATAACTCCGGTAACTCGCTTTTAGAGAAGTTGTGAAGAGGTTATTTTTCTATTGAAAATAAGTGATATTTAACTTCTTTAAATTCTTAATAATCGAATCTGTAGGCTTTAAAGAGTAGTTAAATTTCGACTCTGGTTATCAAAAATTTAGTCAATTTAAATTTCACTAAAACATAGTCGTTGAATGTCTCTAGCTCAAATATCGAGTTCACCAACGATATTTTAATGAGTGCATGTAATGAACAGTTGAATATGAAAACATTGGTGTTACCATTTTTACGGCTTACTTTGGAACAATCAGGTAATGGTAATAGAATCATCGCATTTAGAAAACTTGGTGTCCGTCATAAATGAAACAAATTTAGTTAATAGGAAAACCAGTGTGTTGATGGTTGTTAATGTTTTGCTTAAAACCACATTGTCTATGATGGGAGTTTAAACGAGGTCCTAGGCGTTCGAGTCTAGTGGACTATTTACAAGGCCTCTCAACGACTCAACGATATATCGAAATCTTTCGTTGGTACTACTAACAATTTTCTTGACTTATTAAGCAATTTATTAATATTACGAATGTTTTCATAATAGGAATATATTGTACATTCGTTGACTGACAATAGTCACTGTTTATTATTTAAGCGAACGATTTCAATATTGTTTTGCAGTATTTGTGATTTTGAGTTTTTGGAAAATGCAATACATATTGAATTTTATGTCCATAAATCTAAATTTTGAGTGAGGGTTATAAAGGAGGAAGCGGTAAAAAAATGTTTTCAATTTTGAAAAGGTCGTTTCTCTGACTACGTTATGTTGATGTGATGCATAATTGGGACAGAAGCATGAAACGGGTCTTTGTTCACATGAAATCCTAAGTAAGCATGAACAAGAGTTTTAGAATGTTAATAAAACAAAATTAATTGTGTTGTCTTTGGAAGATTATGTTTCGTCTGTCATGTTGTTGTCTTTATTTATTTTGGACGGAATCACCAGATTTATCATAATAGTCCTCGGGTTCCCAAACAGAATCACCATCAACATAAATTTGAAATCAAACATAAACCAATTTTAATTCACTAGATGCTTACAAGGTTACCAAGGAAAAGCAAAAGCCAATTCTTACAAAGGCCGTCGTTATGACACATTTCATTCAATCTTATTTACTCTACACTAAACCTTATGTAACAACTACTTCAGTTTCGGTATTCAATTTTCAGAAAAACTACTGAATTTAAAAAAATTTACTGAGATTTGAATTGTCAACCCTTCGACATGATAATACTTACGGTACATCTACTAAATTTTTAATTTTAGTTTTTCGAATAAAAAAAAACTAAAATATATTCCATAGAAGGTTAAAATTAATATATTCTCAGTCTATAGTTCAGCACCCTCTTGTGCATCATAGCAATATTATTAAAAATAATTTTCCGATCAATTTTCATATCATATTTCTCAAGAAACATAAACATTTTATTTTATTTTAATTATATTTTTTTTAGAATGACAGATGCAACGTGTTCAGTGTTCACATTGCATTCGTAATTTATTTTCAATCCATTTAATTTTCCATGAAGAAGGTCATCATCATGTTATCTTAATGTTATCGTTCTTAAAATATTTTATGAAATAAAGGAAAACAAAATATCTTAATTACTGTACATAAACAATAAAAAGTTACGTTAAACAATTTTCATTATTTTTTTTTACATTCGTGATCACAAAAAGTAAAGGGTTAAGATTTATTATGTTATTATATTATTTTTATGTAGTTTATGGTAAAGTTATTGATAAGATCATACGTTTATGGTAAAGAATAGAGTCATGTTGATTAAATTTATTATTCATTTAAATTTATGAAATTGAAGATATCAAGTTACCAATACTGCCATCTCTATTTTGAAACTATTTTTATTTATCACACTTTTATTTTTTCAACATTTTTATATATGATTATTTTTCACTTAAGAAAATTAAAATTTTACAATTAATTTACTTGTGTGCTTTGTTCAAAATCTAACTAAATGAGACCGTCTGTTATGGTAAGAATGGAGGAACATTATCATTTGAAATTAATTATCCGTGTTATAGGATTATAAAAGTATATCGTTCGTGAAGGTTTATTTTTTTTTTGTAATTAGTTTAAAATGACAAAATGTTTGGTTATTTTTACCTTCTGGTTTCAGAATATTTGTTAATTTTTTGTATTGATTTTTATGAATACGTAATTAGTATGAATATTTATAGTATTTAAAAAAATATAATTATTTTCAATCAATCTTAGATAATCTAGTGCTTCTGGCTTAACTTTTAACATAATATAAAATTACTTAACACTTGTAGATCTGTAATATTCTTTAGCTCAAACACAGACACAGTCACAGTCAAAATCTAAAAAGCTTATATCCATGTAGGGATTAGTTTATATAAATTTGTACAACTTCTTTAATCTTGTATCTACGGGTGTGATATTCCCGCATACTCCAGTTCTAATATTAACATTCAAGTTGATGTGAGATACCACATATCACTGGGAATAGTAGAGAGTAGTGCGGTTCAAAATTATCGATATATCGATACTTATCGATATATCGATTAATTACATCGGAATGATAAAAGATTGATGCATCGATACTTATCGATATAACGATATATCGATACTTATAAATATATCGATACATCGATAATTACAGATATATAGGTTTTATATTTTTTATATTGATATTTTCTACAACGTTTTTAATATCGCTCAGCCCAACCTAGTAGTGAGATATCACTTGCCAAACTTGTTGTTGTTACAATTCACAATATTTAATTAATTCGAATTATAATTAATCAGTATAGAAAATTTCTTTTTGATGCAATGAAATTCGTAGGGATATAAATGTTGGTCCCTGTAATAAAATGTTAACTAACTTTAATATTTTTAGATTTTCAATCAAACAGGGATACAAGAAAGTTTGCATACGCATCTGCAATTTACGTATTTTCCGTACGAGTTTCATTCCATCAAAAAGAAATATTTTAACCAATTTCTATATTTTCCATTTTCAACTTTATTTAGTCTTCAACTTTAGGATAGTTTCGGTAAATCACATCGGGTTTGCCACCCTTACAAGGGTACATCTGCACTTTGACCTTCCCTGTCAATTTCTATCATCTCCGTTTCAGAGAAAGGACGAATCACCCGACGATTCAATGCCTTAATCTCCACAATGGACACTTTCTTTTGCTTTTTGTTCACGGTTTAGAAGCAGGCATTAAACCGCTAATTAAAAGGGTAAACCACCGTGTACAGCTTCTCAGACCTACCATTTCAAGAAAATTTTATTCCAAAATAGAAAAAAAAATTTCAATCAAGGTATGGCTAAATCATCCCTTTGCGGTTAGGGGTGATCTAGTCACACCCTAACTGACAAAAACTTCCACGGACAGCTTCTGTTTTTCGGCGTTCCTAGTGCATTTGTTTTAATCCAGTTTCGTCTGGCCCTTCTGAGCTTTCTTGGTGTCACAGATTCAGGTATTGAAACTGGTTGCTTTAATATCTGGTGCGCAATAACCAGCGAGTCAGAAGGACCGACTTACGACATTTAAAAAAATTAGATTTTATGAAAAACAAATGTTTTGATTTCCCACAAGAAAATTATCAAAAAAAAATTCAGTCTTTTGCTATACAACAATTGTTAACAAAACCGGTTTCTGTTTGGCGCCAACTTGTTGTACCGGGACTTTCTACAACAATAATTATATAACAACAACAAAAATAGAAAACCAAAAAAACGCTAATCCCATGTTTGCAATCTCTTAAAATACACTTGAAATATTTAAAGAAAAAACTCAGTACATCAAATTTTAAAAAAAAATAAGAATTTAAAAATTTAGCTCTCGCATTGAGTTGAGTTGGAGGATATCATGGAGGACATCATGGAGGATATCAACTAAGAATATATAATTTTCTCTTTTCTTTCTTCGTCCAGATGGTGTTGCATTTTTTCTTCAGTAAACAGTAGGGTCGGTTAAGAAATTATTTTATATTTGACAAAAATGTGTTGTTACATAGTGATTAAGCTGGTTTATGTTTTAACTCTTTTTCATTCGAACTTTTTTATTTAATTTTAATCGTGTTTTGTATTTAATTTATTTAAATTTATGAATGATAATATTCTTTATACTTTACTATACTAGATTTTATTTTAATAGATATTTCTTATTTTCGAAAGACAATGTTAATATATTTGTTTTTGTATATTGTATATTACTATATCAGTGCCACATACGGCTATCCCAATTAGGATCTGATCCAGCTGTCCCAATCAGGGCAAGGGACAGATCGTTACACTCAGGAACTAAAGCAAACTTGATCGGGGTCGCATTTGAGCCCTGAAAAATTTCTTCACGGGATGTTGGCTGGTGTCACGAATTTCCTTAAACAAGTGGTGCAAGGAGAGATTGATCTCTGTCAACAAGAATAGAAACTTGAACAGATGTTTCTAAGTCTCCAGGAATTGGTTTATTTACCATTTTGCATAGTGGCGCGAAGATGTTACAAGAGCATAATGTAATTTCTAGTTTGAGAAAGGGATGGTTCAAAACTTCACTATTTATTTTAAGGTATTGACCAGATAATAGTTCTGTAGAACTGAATCTAAGATCTTTCATAAAAGACACTCGCAAACCTCAGAGGACTATAAGTAGCTTAGTACTTCAATGAATAATGTTAGCATAATTCAAAAGAAAATCTTCAACAGAACCATGCCATCAGATTGCTGATAATATGCTGTTGCTCGAATATGGTTTGATCTTAGTATTTTACTGAGCTTATATAGATTACTCTGAACTCAAATTTGTTGTTTTGGTTTGTATTAATATCACAAGGAACTCCAACCTGGAACTTGATACGTATAGTTCTAAAAAAATTTTTTCAACAGTAGCATTGGTGTTATTGAATATGGATATACCTCAAACAAGCGCGTAAATATGTCAACGTTATTTAAAATATCATGACGTTATTGGAAAGAGGACTACCATATTCATGTCAGATACGAATTTGTTAGTTTTGACTGAGCGGAGCGATGAACTTTTGATTTTTAACATTGCATGCAGGTAGGACTGACCAGAAAATTTTGTAACGATTGACTATTTCGAATATTTCTCTTAAGGTAGGAATATTCATATATAAAGATTTTCGCTAATAATTTGCCAATTTGTTTCAATTCGGTCGTTTTTTAAAGTGAAACAGGCATAATAGTAGATTCTTGTATGAGTTGAGAATGATGGCAATTCCTCACGAGGATGAAGATTTCCGGAACGAGCGTAGCGAGTGGAGGGAATCATCCGAGTGAAGAATTGCCATCATCCTATGCGCATACAAGATGCTATTTTATCCACGACTGCAAAATATGTCGATTAATTTCCAGTTTGCCTTCTAAAGTTTTTATCAACATATTGAAATACACCAAAGATAGCATAGAAAAACAAACAAACAAAACAACCACGGAAAATTTTTAATTTTTTGTTTTATCTTTCATATATGTATTGTTCTCGTTTTAACCTTTTGATATTACTATAGCAACAAATTTTAAGTTTTTATATTGTTTTTATATTAGGGGAATATTTAATAAACTATAGAACTGTTGTAAAATGTAAAGATTGCGTCACATTCTACTTCCAGTGATAGGATGTATAAAATTACAATGGAAAACATACACATGGAAGGCATATATTCTTTTTGCAATTCCGAATCACAATTCAACGTATTTCGATATTGTCAACACTGTCAAAACCGAGATTTTTCCGCACTGTTTTATTTTTCCGCAATGTTTTCTTTGATTTTTTTTCCGCACTGTTTTAACTTTTTGCTTTGTTTTGTAGAAGTGAAATATAAGAACATATATGGAAAATTTTCTCAATGCCTAGTTGATAATAGAAATGTTTACTTATATCTTAATATGAATGTAGATTATAAAAAATTTGGTTGCAGAATAATTTTGTTTAATTGTGATTTGGAATTGCAAAAAACGTTGTGTGCAACTCGTTGCACAAATTGATTTTTTTCAATTACGACGCGTGCGGGAAAAATTAACTTTTTGCACCTCGAAACACAAAGTACTATAGTATAGTAGTCGTACATCGTATCAAAGTACTATAGTATAGTAGTCGTACAGTCGTATAGTACATCATAGTATAGTAGTCAAAGTACTATAGTATAGTATAGTAGTCTATATATAGTAGTCGCGGATAAAAATTATGATGATACATAGAAGTTTAAATTATTAATTTATATGCGATGAAAGATACAATAAAAAAGAGACAAAGAAACTGAAAAATCCTATTTATGATCGAACATTTTTGATCCAGGATTATTATGTAAATTTAAATCAATTAGTGCAGTGTTATTAAGGCACAAGAAAATGTATATAGTAACTTGTTCATATAAAAGTTGTTAAATTAATTTATTTGTAAAATTGATGTTTTTATTCGCACAATGTAAGTTTTCGTTGCCTTTTATTAAGTTTTAAGTGTTAAAAAGTTTCACTAGCAAAGATTTTCAAAGGCAAACAAGAAATTCAAACAAATTTCATCAATTTTAATTGATTTTGAGTAACGCATTTTTGTATTATTAAATACTCCTCCATTCCCAAAAGGCCAACACAATCTTTCTTCTTTTATCCGGCTTTGATACAACTACCATCCATCATAATCCAACCTCTGCTAATCTATTCTGTACGCACCTTCTGCATAACCAATTCTACAAAAATACACCGTGAGGTGTACTATAAATTTTTATACGATCAACCACATATGGTTGGAAATACTAATAATAAGAAAATACGGAAGTAGCAGCTTTTGTTTTTCCTTATTTTATTTTTAGAAAATGAAACTATGCAAAAATAATGATGGAAAGCAAAACATATTATGTGATTTTTAGCACTACCTCTCAAATAAGTAATTAATTTTCTAATTAGTATCGAAATGATTTAAATTTGAACGAAACAGCTAAAAGACAATAGCAATCATTTTAAAAAACTACATTTCTATTTCGAAAAATGCACACAAATTCTGTATGAAATTTCTCATGTTTTTGCTTTAATCGATTTAAGTTTGTTTATGAAGTACATATATTAAATACTATAAATCAAGCATAATATATAGCATTTTTTTTACCTCCTTTTACCTTAGTAAAACTGTCGAAAATTTCCATGGGAAGTTATATGGAAATTTTCGTGTTTTTAGGGTTCCGTTTTTTATACGGAACCTATTGGTGAGAGTGAAACGAGTTTTTCACATTTATTCGATTATCTCGTAAACTATAAATGCTATGGACATGAAAATTGAGGTGCGTATAAAACTAATCTGTCCACATAAAATGACGGATACAAATAAAACTAAAGTGGTTTTCGTTTGGTTTACCGGGGTACGATGTGAGACCTTTGAGAAAATACATTTTTTTATAGACTCAAGTAGGCTATCTTATGAAAGGGCGTCATTTCAGTATTCCTTAAAAGTTTATTTTGGAATTTTGCACCCAACCATTTTTTGTATAATTTTGAAAAATGACGTTTTATTCGTGTTTTTTTTTACCTCGATTAGTTCCGAACCTAACTGATCGAAATTTTTAAATGTATTTGGAATGATAGAAAAATTAGTAAGTTTTTAATAAAAAATATATAAAAGTGTCATATAGTCATAATTAGATTTATTAAGGGGGTGGAAATGAGAAGGGGTAAAAACACTATTTTGAATGTGGTGTGGGGTGTCATTTGAAAGAGCATCTAATTTAGAATTCATTGCATTTTTTCAGAATTTTTCAGTGCACAGTTTTTGAGTTATTGTCAAAAAAGTGCAAAATTCAGACCGTTCCATCCCCTAAATTCCGACACTGATTGACAGAAAATTTTTTAAAAATTCACAAAGTTAGGAAATTTGGTAAATTTTGTTTGAAAACTATAGCGAAGTCTCCAATAATTATATTTCTGTGTGTTTAGGGGACGGGGTAGAGAGGGCAAAAAAAACCTTTTTTGACCCAAGCGAGTGGGGTGCCATTTGAAAGAGGACCTAATTTAGAAATCATTGCAATTTTTTTTAGAATTTTGCGGTGCACAGTTTTTGAGTTATTGTCAAAAAAGTGCGAATTTCAGACCGTTCCGCCCCCTATGTTTCGCCGATGATTGGCAGAAAAATTTTAAAAAATTCACAGAGACAGGAAGATTGGTAAATTTTGAATAGAAATTATAGCGCGTCTCAAATAATTATATTTCTGTGTGATTATGGGTGTGGGGAGAACAAAAAAAACATTTTTGACCCAAATGAGTGGGGTCATATGAAGGAGCACTTAATTTAAGAAACATTACAATTTTTTTTAGAATTTTGCAATGCACAGTTTTTGTGTTATTGAAAAAAAAAATATTTTTAGCATGTAGTCTCTCCACCCCCCTAAATTTCAACACTTGATTGACCGAAAAAATAATCAAATTTAAACCATTTACAAGCTGGTGTAATGTAATCTTTCTTGAGTGACTATAAACATCTGTGGATCAGATTTAACCTAAAGCAACATTTTTTGAGTCATTTTTGCTCAATGTAGATTTGATTGTAATTTACTATTGACATTTACGATTTAACGTTTATTTTGTTATGGGTCTATGGTCTGGAAATATAAAAACATTACAACACAACTTTTTGTCAATAATTTTTGATATTGTGTTCTTTTACATTCACCTTGGCGAGCGAATTTTATTCGCACTTGTCTGACTTTTTTTTAATGTGCTAGCTAAAAAAACATTTTACATATTATTTGTTAAAAAATATTACTTGAAAATAACAAGTTACTCACAACAATGGATTTTTGCACTAGTCTTTTATTTTATTTGAATTTAATCAAGTTGTTACACCTCACAATTATTAAGTTATCCAAAAACTAAATAAACATTATTGCGACTGACGGGGTGGAAAGTATCTGTGATTATATCTGTAATTATGTGAAATGCAGTTGTAGTGCTGTACTCGTTCCTGAAACCTTGTTTGTAAGCAACTCTAATGAAAAGTTTCTGCAGTGTTGGAAGTTTAAGCGTTTCCCCTAGTTTATCAATTGGTAACAATATAAAAATTGTTATATATGATTTAGATTGATAAACGGTAAATTATTTTTATTATTATTTAAATTGTTTTAGTAAAGGTGTACCCTAGCTGACTTTCCAGAGGTTCGGGCTTTTCTAGCTGCTGTGTAGGTGGTTGCATAAGTGTGAGGTATGATATGCTTATTTCGGCTTGATTTGACTGGGTAATTCGAACGAATTACCGGATATCTGCCTGATGGAATAAATATATGTGCTGCTGTTTTCCAGTTGTTAAGAAAAACATTATTCATATGTAGAGATTGGAAGGTATACGAGATGTCAGTTTTATACAATATTTACTTGCGCAATCCATCCCAATCTGCTTTTTTTAAACTAGTATTCGATCGGATTTCCACATAGCTATTGATCTTTGTATCAATATTTTTATTGGAATTTGAACTTATGATGTGCTAGTTTCGTTTTCTCTATGGATCTGTTTAGTGGAGATTAGTTAGTTATTTGAATTGACGTTTATTATTTTACCTAGTTTAGTCTCTTGTATGGTTGTTATGTCTATTGTATGATCTCTTAAATGTTGTGAGGCTCAAATCTACGGAACGACTAATCGGTACAAAAATAAAACACGAACCAAATCTATGACCAACGAAGGTCATAGATTTGGTTTATGCATTCACGACAATGAGAGAAAGATTAAGTAATGGGTACCCATAGGTAGCACGACACAATACTTAATATAAAATAAAAATCATAACAAGGGGTCACCAGTATAGAACTTTATGGAGCACATGGCAAACAACATTTTCGAATGTATGCTATTGAGTGAACGTAAAAGCAAACCGATGAGCTACGGTTTAATTAACACTTACCCCGCATTTATGAACAAAGGCGAAATTTTCCATCACCATTATCTGTCCATTCTAGACAAAAGGGTTATTGAAAATTGTAATACTGAGAAGCAAATTAACATTGACTAATTTTTTCATCAAACAAACTATTTAAAATTACGGAGAAGATCATGTTTAGAGCTACAGACATTTGACATGATTTTGTGGTTGACGAGATTTTGTTCATCCCAACTATCGTTAGCAACTAGAGCATTCAAATCCGAATATTCGAGTATTCGAATATCCGATTAATTTAAGTGTATTTTAAGTATTCGTTATTCGAATATTTATACGCGATTATTCGAATATTTTTTATCTCCCAAAATATAATGGTTTTCCATCCCTTCATTTCTTTTTCAAACTTCGAAACTAAGAAATTACAATAATTTAAGGGAAATAATTTTATTACAAAAAGTAATATTGCAGTCAAAGAACTTAGCAAAAAAAATTCAATACTTATGACAGCCAAAGGCATATGCAAATTCTTATTTACTTCTCTAACAGAATTGAACAGTGATTACAGTAAAATCTTACTCAACGAAATTAGGAAACGAATGGATCAGAAAAGAAACAAAACAACCTTAATAACCATATTTCTATATCTTGACACTGGAGTTAAACCACAACCGAACGAATATTTTGATTACGCAAAGAAAACTGATTCCACGACATGAGATACAGTAACAGTGGAAATGAAAATCGCGGTTAATAGTTTAAAAAAACATTTTTGTTATTTAAATTCGTTCAAAAAAAGAACAGATAAATTAGACAATTTGAATAATGCTCTATTGACTATAAGCGGCCCACTTCAACAAAAACTGAAAGGGGCTCTACGGCAGGATATCTGAAATAAGAAGTAACCTAAAATTTAAACATCTAAATGCACTTCTCTTTTTTAAATGCATATTTCAAGAAAATAAATAAAATAAAATGTATAATATGTTAAAGCTGTTTGATTTTATCCATAGTTCTTAGTACTTCTTTTACTTTTCGAATACTAACCGAATATTCGGATATTTAAAGAAAAAGTTATTCGATATTCGGATAACTCAAAATGTCGAACAACTGATTGCTCTATTAGCAACAAAATTGTTTACCAAAAAACATATCAAACATAGCAGTTTGGATTCATAACATGAGAAATACCAGCCTCTCAATCACTCAAACAAACGAATGAATAAGAACAAACATTTATCAAACTGATATTAACCAAAGCAAATTTTTAATTCTAAAAACAAGTTCGGTAAAATGCTTAAGACTCATGTTGTTTCCTTCAACCTTAATCAACATATCTTGTCATATTTATTAATAATAAAACAAACAAAAAAAACATATAAATCCATTTTACTCTTTATGTTAAAAGAAATTACTATCGAAGAATCCATACAAGTTATTTATTTTAATGCTATTTAGTAAATGTTCGCGAATTTATTTTATTATTTATTTTTTATGTATTTCGATTTCTTTATTCTTGTTATGATTATTTTTTTTTTTTTTTTTGTAATTTTATTTTATTCTTCTGTTGAATCTAAAGATTATCATTTCAATTTTTTTAAAGGTTTTGTTAAAGAGATTTTCAACTTAAATAAATAATGAAAAATAATAATAAACAAAAAAAATTAAATAAGAGAACAGTATCAAAATCTGAAGTTGCATGTTCGTCATTTTTATTTTTTATTTCTCAGGAGAGAAATGAAACCATCTTAAGGAACATTAAAATATACGAATAAATAATAATAATAATAAAAATAAGAAAAAAAAAATTAAATCGACAAGCAGAAAAACTTGTTTAAAGAAATAAAAAAATTATTATGTCTTAAAAAATTTTTCTGTAAGAAACTAAAACTATATTTCATAGGATTTGATTGTTTAATAGTTATATATAATGTTTTTATTTTGTAACAAAAAAAAATAAAAGTTGAGAAAAACATAAAATTTAAAAATATAAACGAACCGAACTAAGCTAAAAGACCTTTTAATTATAGTTTAACCTCCAAAGAGGTAGTGTTACAAAATGTAATAAATATATGTATTTAGAAAAAATAATTTACACTCAACCGTAATCAAAATGCAAAAACGAAATAACGAATAACGAGGGAGTGATTGAAGAAAATTGATGTTTCGCAATTGGAAAAAACTGATAAAAATATTTCTAAAAAATCAAAATGGGTTTGTATATTATAATGATTTGATCACAACGGTCATTATGGATGTGATCCCTTTAAAAAAATGTATACTGACCAAACCGGCAGAAAATTCATTAACAGTTTTTTGGAACTTTTACCTAAAAGAAAATCAACCTTAATTTTAAATAAATTTTCGCTAAACAAACTTATTACTAAACGCCATTCTTATACAAGTTTTGACAACACGTTGGTAATAGCATAACAAATTGCGAAAAAATGATGGGTTCACCTGGTCATACGAGTTTCCTAAAATCTTCATCTCCACATAAAACAAAATAGCTTAAAATAATTTATCACAATACTTATCACATTTCAATTTACAGTGTCACGTTTAAAACTTAAATTGAATTTAACACTTCTCAAATATTAAATCTCTATAAAACTATCAACAATTCAATTTTCTCTTCATCAGAAGCAACTATCAATTATGAACATACATAAACGAAACGTATTCACGGTTCTTATACATATTCTTGAAATTTTTCCATTCGATTTTTTTTTTCTTGACGTCAATTTTCCATTCTGCTTAAAAGTATATTTCCGTTTTTTTGGTGATTGTTCAAAAATTCACTTCTTTATATAATAATATAACATACTAAGAAGCAATACTACGTAAATATATATACACATATAAGAGGGTGGAAAGTATTTCAAATTTATTTCGTAAGATAAAAATAATAAAAGGGAAGAAAATATATATTATGAATAACGAAAATCATAATTTTTTTTTCTGGAAGTTATTTGGGTATATAAATGGCTCATATGGAGTCCTACTACTCGTGTATGAAAATAAAATCAATTTTTTTTTTTGATTCGGTTATTTTGTTTAACATAGAAAAAAAAATGAGCGGTATATAATCTACTCAAACCATCTATCTGATATAACAATTGCTAAATTCAATGACGGGAATATAATTCAGAGAAATATTGAATTTCAACCGGAAATCGATGCTTTATCACCGTTATTAGTTTATTGATGATAAAACCATTTCCATGAAATTAATAAAGTGAATAAATGTTGCATAAACTTATTGTATTTCTAGGTAGATTCTTTCGTTGCCAAAATTATGGGCGGTGAAAAATACTTCGAATTTTGTTTTTTTTTTTTTCATAAGAATTTGTCAATATTAGAAAAACCATTTACGGTTCACTCTATTTCGCGATGAAGGAACGATGCCTTATCCTGAATCTAGTATGGTGTCAACCGATGATGTATATATCAGCAAAAGTGTTGCAGGCACATCGAACGTGTTATTTTCGATAGAAGCAAGCACAGGTATTTTTGTCTAATGCAACAGAATGTATAATGGCTATTTCTCATAATGACGAAATATTGGAAGAAATTTTTGTTCTCTCCACACAATTATTAGCAACATATATGTGGTAGTGCGTGATACTGCAAAAGCTCACATTGTCAATATTGTTAGACAAACTTGACATGTAAAACTTTTTTGGCGACACCATGACTTGAAACGATTTTGATCTTGAGTTAACTACGTTCTTAAAGGAATATTATACTATCACAAAGATGTACAACAGATTTTAAAATCATACGGATGATGACAGCGGTTATAAAAGATCGTCAGTCTTACTACTGATAAAATTAATTGATTAGCTATTATATCTTATCAAAGCTAATCAATGATGTGCTTTGGTTAGCTGCAGGATGCAGTCTTGCCTATTGTTTTACATATAATATGTCACAATGGTTCAAAATAATTCATAAAATAGTAATTGTAAATGTTGAGCGACCAAATTCGGGTAAATGATCGAGTTAGATAACTGAATTAGAGCATTAGAACTACGGGGTGCCATTTTTGAATATTTTAACTGACTTAAAACAGATATAGAAACCGGTCTACTCAAATGATCTTCAATAGACTAGCAAAATTGGAAGAAGATGACAACAACGACAGGTTAAGTAATTAAAATTTATGTTCCATAATAAATCGCTCCTGGTTTAGAATAACAGGTTTAGAAAAATATAAGAAATGAAAATGTAGAAAACCAATTCGCAGAAAAAATAGTTGACATGCAGAGGTAATTAATTACACTGAGGTAGTGCAAACAAGATAGGTAGTTAATTACAAGAAGCAAAGCAAAACAAGCAAAACAAATCTGTAAATAAAAAGAAGTCCTTGGTGTGTCAGCACACCTTATCCAGTAATTTTGGAAACTAGCTAGGTTTCGATGAACCAATAATTTATTAATACGAATTATTAAAACGATTTAAGAACCAGCAACTAGAAGAAAGAAACTAACAATCTTAAACAAAAACAAATATCGACTATTATATGTTATCAAACCCGGACGCACAAGAACGTCAAAACCCTAACAGAATCATCGAGACTAGCACAACCTGAGAAAAAATGGATGAATAGAGGATCAAGATGCTATATATGACTCAGGAAAGTAAGATGGAAAAAATGGAGTTATATGGCAATTAGAAAGCACTACTGGAAAGGAAAGTAATCTGAGGCTTAAGTAAAGTGGCTTGGTTTCAACAAAAATTAAAAATGCAACCAACATACAGTGCATCGCTCCTACCGAAGAAACAGATAACAAAACGAAAAATGATTTCTACGAACAACTGTAAGCAACAACATCTATAGCGCAAATAGAAATGACATCAATTTTGTTCAGGGAGATTTCAACGCCGATATTAAAGCTTATAACACAGAAATAACATCATTCTTGAGCAAGTTTAAGCTCCACTAAACTCTTAGTGTTCAGACACTGCGTAGTAATCACAAAAAAAATATTTCGACGCTGATGCATAGGCTAACTGTACCACAGCTCTGAAAACAAAGTGTTCTGGATATATAGTGAGCTAATATTCATAAAATACTTTAATTAATGGCGAACCAATGTTATAAATTAACGCGTAGTTCTATTTATAAAAACATTAAGGAAAGCTGTAAAATCCCAACAATCATACATTCTGCTGTATGAGAAAAAGTAAAAAAATACTTTTAACGGGAGTGACAAACCGGAAGTTGCAATGCAGAACGGTTACAAATCATACTCTTAGCATATGTACCAAGTTTAATCAAAATCTATTATCAGGAACTGCCGTTATTGAAATTTAAAAAAAACTGGTGCTCAGTATCAGAAGTATGATAAACGCGGAGAAGCTAGTTAACTTAAAAAGGGAAATTAATAGGAAAAACAGGAACATAATTGGATTAAGCGAAGTGAGGTGTGAAGGAGCCGGTGAAGAACATGTTGACGATGCTGTGTTTTGCTTCAGTGCAGTTAAGAGAGGACAAAAAGGAGTTGGATTTATTGTAAATAAGAGATTTAAGACGTGTATAAGTTATGTAATATATAAGCGTAATAGAATCGTAGCTATGACAATAAATGCAGCACCGAAATTCTTTCTTTTCGTACAAATTTGTGAAGAAAAAAAGTTAATCATTTGTGCTAATGGCGGAGCAAGAATGTAAACTAAAAAACAATAAAGAAAGGAACAAAGTCTAAGAAGTGGGACAAAAAGAGAATGAAGTCTCTGGATGTTGAGCAAAAAGGTTTAGAAATAGAAGCAGAAATGAGGAACTTCAAAATAAAAATGATAGAGATGGGAAAAATGAAGCAAAGCATAAAAACAGTATACGAAAATAGGATAGGGTTCAAGATAGGAGCACGAGCCAAAAAGCCATGGATAACACAGATCGTGATAGAGAAAATGGAAGAAAGGCGAAAGATAAAAAAGTCGAAAACTGGAGAACAAAAAAAAAAGATTATAGAACATTGAACACAAAATTGAGTAATGAAACAGATAGAGCGAGTGTAAAGAAATTGAAGATTTGATCAACGCAAGGAGGTATAATATAATTTACAAAAAAGTGAAAAATTATACTGCGAAAAAGGAAAACAGATGTGAAAGCAAAGAAGGGGTAGTATTGAAAAAAGAAAAGCAAATCCTGGAAAAATGGAAAGAGTTAATGCGGGAACTATATCAAACGGAAAATGAACCAAAGGTCTTAAACGTAGAGGTAGCCAAAAATGTTCCAACCGTTGAACTGAAACATAGCATCTTACTCGTTGAGGTGTGCCTGGCAATGAAAGAAACGAAAAAGCTCCCCATTTAGCTTTTTAAGAAAGACCGAAGCAAATCAAATAACATTGACATTATGACGTTTTTTTGACATATAATATCAATAACAATAAAAGAAACAAACATAATTTCAATCTCTTGTTACTTTACGCAAATAACTTATTTAATAAGTTTAATAGAAAATTAAAGAAAACAAAGTTTTTTATAATTTTACTGCGTAAAGTAACAAGAGATTGACATTATGTTATTTGAAAACTTACGCCAAGTGCCAAGGGCAAACAGTGTTAATTATATAAAAGAAACAATTTCATTCTATTACCAAACCCATAGTCAGTATTAACTTTCCAGTTTTTAAACTTCACTCACTTAGATAACAAATTGTATTTTTGCGGATGAAAAACTTATCACGTCACCACTTCACAGTTACAGAATTTTGCTGCAGGGTAAAGTAAAGCAAAAACCCCTATAGTATGAGTCCTATTTTATTTGATCAAGTTGCGCTTGGTTGAAATGCACTAGATTTATATATCTTTTTTAGATTCATATTTAGCAACCGCTTCTCGGATTACTTATTACTTAGCACATTACTTAGCAACTTGGAACTTATTACTTAGCAACTTGGATAATTCCACTTTTGCGGGTAGCATTTTACGTGTAATAAAATATTTTCAAAATAAACATTTACCCGCCCCCTTAGAAGAAGAAACACTCAGAAAAAAACTTATTTTACCCTCCCTATGAAATTCGTTGGAACACGATGATCGATGCTAACAACTAATTTTTTGAAAATCGAGGTAATCTGGTTCAGCTATGCCTATAAAAATAACAGCCACTTAGTGCAGTTCGGGTTATTACATCTCTTGAGAAAACGTTTTCGTCTTTTGGACCTGTGCAATCGAAACTACGTGATAGGCTTGCAAACGAAAAAACTGGCTGACGTTTTTATTAAAATGAGATAGATATAGATAAAAACCAGATAGATTTGACTAGCGAGCGTTCCAATATTAAGTGAATGACTTGGGAAAGAGGGGCATATTCTTCGATATTTTTCTAATTGTTACTGACAAAGGTAGGGGAAATATCAAAAATCTTACGTAAGATAAAAAAAATATAAAAGTTTTTGCTTATACAGGAGAAGTCAGGGTCTAAAATCATAGAAATATTGCTTAAGTAAGAACGCCCTCTACTGTATAATGTATAATATAGATTAAGCTGGCCAACTTACCGGATTGATCCAGGAAAACCTGGCTTTTGAGTTCGAAAATCGGACGAGAAATGCCGGCGTTCGTGTGACAAAAAATTTAAAACATAAAAAGAGAACAAATAAGAGGCTTTTCAAGTAGCGCCTTTTTTGACTAGCGCGATTCGTATATTTAATTATCGGTTTATAAACAAATATTGAGTATTGTTATCAAAACTAAAAAAATCCCCAAACCAGAAGTGCTATCACATATGCCGGTCAGTTAGCCATCGTTAACGATAAAAATGCTACTAACTACATAACTATAAACGTGTTTTAAGCAAAGTTGTTATGTGAGTGCTATCACAAAGTTCATCAGAATCAATCGCTTTATTCAACAGTTTTTTACGCAACGCAAATTTTGTCTGTGTCGAACGAAATGTGCGCCCATCGTTTCCAATATTTTTGCTCCCCGAATCGTTGAAGAAATCAAAGTTGAATTGCCATCGGTTAATTTCGGTTAATTAAAAGCACGTGACGCCTCAAATCGCAAGGCTATTAGAATGTTTCCTGTATTACTGCGATGATTTTCTCCGTTAAAAGGCATAAAAATCTAAACGAAATAATTTCATTCGACCACACTTAATTAATACGGTGCATGGTGCCTATGGTTACCCGATATTAAAGTTTTCATGTGGGTTCGACTTAATAAACTTAACGTACTAAGAACTGGCGACAATAATCGAATGCGTTTTCAATTCCATCAAGTAATGCACCCACTGAGAGAGTATTTTCCCATATAAACAACATATGGACGCTCGAAAAAGGAGCACTAAAAATTGAAAACATTCGCGCTGGAGTTATGATCAAACCGGCTAGATAACTGCTCTGATTTTCACAACAAAATCCAGAATGACAGAAAGTTTTTAAACAAAATATGTCAGGTGGATAAATACCGTGTAAAGCCAGATTTGTTAAATTCGCCGGATACCAAGGTGGACGAAATAGCTAAAGATTACAGTTTTGATGTTTTGATGACACCGATGACAAAGACGTGATTTTCAAATAATACTTTTTTCAGTAATTTTTAGTAACTGCTAATAATAAAAGTAAATTAATTATTAAATTGTTCCTTTGCAAAGTAAAATTGCTGTTTTTGTATTTTTTTCTTTATATTTTTTATGGGAAATTTTTTTTTCTAGACTTATCTCAAAACATAGCTAGACAGTTTATTCTAGATAAACAAAAATAAATATCAGAACTTGATATATATCGGATATATATCTGATATATATTGGATATTTTGATATTTGTATATAAGGTTATTAGGCTTTAATATTATTTTAACAATAAGAAATTGTTTATTTGGTATATACCAAATAAACAATTTTTTATTATTTTGATATTTATATAAATATCATGATATTTGCCAACCTTGGTTACTTTGTTGAATACTGCATATAAAAACTCGTTTATTTAGTCATCACACCCTTTTCGCTAAACTTCTACCTATAATTGCGATTTTTTCCCCCATTGTTCCATCACAGATCAATCACCGTCAGATTGATTTGCAAAAAAAAAATTAGGGAAGTACGACATCAGCATTAACCATATATACGTAGATTTCATTCAAGAAAGTGAAAGTTAAAACTTTACTTCTTATCACCCAGCAGCTACTACAAAATTGATAGCACTTTGTAAGCTCCCATTAGCTGGTCTAATCGAATGATCAGTCTCCAATCGTTTCGGGACAACATCTCATGTTTAATAAGGTAATGCAGTCGAGTACGTAATAGTCAATTTACCGATTTTGTAACAATAAGACAAATTCGTATCAAATAAAAAATCATTTTTGGGGTTGTCCAAATTTTATTGGGTTGTCCAAACATAGTCAAGCAGCATGATAATAGATATCCGGTAAAAATTCTGGATAGAAAAACTAAGCAATGGCACAGCATTTTGAAAATTGTAAACATTCATCGCGTAGTCATCTCCATGGCTGTGCTTACAGTTCTAGGCATACCTTTCTACTGACAAAAGTGAACGATGGTTGCCAATGAAACATAAAGATATGGATAGCGGCGAACAGTTAAGTACAAGAAAGAAAAACAACCTTCCATTTCTATCTCACTTATTTAACTTCAGTAAGATATTAGAGAAAAAAAATAAAACAAAATATTATTATTTAAATTATTTAACTTCATTTATTTTCTTTTCACTATAATAGTATTTTATTGGGTCATTGTTTAATGATATGTTTTATTTTTCGAGCATAATAGTCGAGGAAAATTAGGTTTTAACTTCTAAGTCCTCAGGGACAGCTCCGATTTTGATGATTAAATTTGTGTTTTAAATGTGTGTTTTTATATATTATTTGAAATCAGAAACATTACAATGTGCGCAATTAAATATTTATATTGTTTAATTAAATAATAAAAACATAATTTATGGAGAGAACAAATTTGTTTTGTTTTCTTTTTTAATTTTTAAAAGCTTTAAATTATACGAATATTGTAAGAAAAAAATTGTAAACAATTATAAGTTATTTTGTATTTATTTTACATTTAAATATGAAAATATGTAATTCTAAATTCAGTGAGTGTAAACTATAAATTCAGGAAATTCGATCATTTTAATTCGATGATTAAAGGGCAGAGAAGTCCCCATATAATGAATAAGCATTTCCATAATCCCACAAAAAAAAAATAAAGTCCTATTTTCATATAATTTAAATTATATGAGTTGAACATGTATGATTCATAGTAACATAACTCTCTCAATTTTAAAGTTACAACTTCCATTAAAAACTCGATTTATAGGTTCTTTCAAAGCTATAAGATGATATATATTCCAACATGCCTAAACCCTTCACCTTCAAATTGTTAAGGGTTGAACGACTCGAAAGGAGTGATCTGTGCACTATAATGCAAACTTGAAACAGTTATATCTTTGGTATTTTTAATCCCACAGAAAATAAAATTAAACCAATTTTTGGTTAAGAAAAAACCTACGTTTTTGTCTGCAGAATTTTTTTACGTATATTTGTTAGTTTTAGAGTTATTTTGAACAGAAGGTACTTTCTTAGGAAATTTGAAAATTCATTTTTCATTATTATCAAACTTTTTTCGGAAAATACGTATTCTCATCTAGCAAAACTTCTGAATCACATAGGTAACACTAAAATACAGCTAGTTGTAAAGGGGCAATGGCCTATGGTTAATATAAATACTATTAGGAATGACCGAAATTTTAACGCTGAGTTTTTATTTTGAATTCGGGATGCCCGCATCATAGCTTGGTTTTTTTTAATGCAAACAACTAGAACTAGTGCCCATTTTAAACGTCTTTCTAATCATTACAAAAAAGTATGACAATTTTGTCCGAAAAATGCATTACTTTTCCGTTATTTAACGTTGAATTCTTCGAACCAAGTCGTTAAAAAAATGTCTCGTCATTGAACCATAACTTGCTTCATTTTGGACCTACAACCCTCATAAAAACAACAATCTCTTGGTTTTTTTTAAGTTTCATTTTTGTTGGTTACCAAATTTTTGAGAGAACGCTAAGTTTAAGAGTTATTTTCGAAAAACTATCAAAAACCATGCGTTTTTCAACGAACAATATAAGTTTTCAATCGCAAATAACTCGAAAAAGATCGATCTATCGAAAAAACCTTATACAACATTCTATACTTCAAATGTGTCCTTTTATCTATTTTTGGGGTTACTTTGAGTGAAAAATGCTCCGCCCTCGAGAAAGGGTGGAATCCACCCCAGGATATAAGGGCACATCAGCGCTATGCCACTTTCGTTCCTTGAGCCATTCCTAAACTACTCACCAAATTTCATGTTAATCGGACAAGGTTCAAAGAATTCGGAGCGGAAAACGTGTGTGTTCGTAAAACTCAGCAAAGTCTCTATATTAATGACAAATGTATATACAGAAGCTAGACATAGCGTGTTTGCTACTCTTATAATAAAATAGTTTTATGTTATTATTGAATGAAATTTTCTATAAATTTGAACATAACAATTCTTTTATTGTATAAATTTTGTTAAAAAAATAATTTGTTCATAAATTTTTTTTATATTGTTTAAACAACATAAATATTTAATTGCGCACATTGTAATGTTTCTGATTTCAAATAATATATAAAAACACACATTTAAAAAAAAAAAATCATCAAAATCGGAGCTGTCCCTGAGGACTTAGAAGTTTTACGGATTTTGAAGCTAATTTTCCTCGACTATAAGATTACAATGCGAGCGATAAACGATCGAAACATTTTATTCTCCCAACAGATTCACTTAAATTGAATTATTTCATTCATAAAACAAGTAAAACGAATAAAAATAAATGAATTTTATTAAATTGTTTTGTACCACTTATTCCAAACAATTAAATAACTCTATCCAATTTCTAAACACCTTTAATTGTTTGGTATTTTGAAAATAAAATGAAACAACAAAAGAAATCAAACTTTAAACTAATAAAAATTGAAAAACTAAAACAGAACCATAAAATCTAATTTTTTCACAATGGAAATTTAATTCAATTTAATCATAACAGCTTTTGATTTTAATTCAATATTCGAGACATAAACATGCGCATTAGTTTGAATTTATTGTTTTTTTATATAATTAGAGCGAAAATGTTTTTGTTGATTTTTAAGAAAATAGAATCAAATTATTTAAAAAATACAATCAAAAAAATTAATTTTAGAGTTCAATAAAATCAAATAAATTGTTTTATTGTGTACCGCAATATTAATGCTACAGAGTAAAATTAAGAGCTATTTATTTTACTCTATTAAGACTAATACGCACAAGTTTGGTTTGAAAAAAAAACAAAACTAAACCTCTTTATAGTTGTCGGAATGATAAAGTACCTAAAAGCCAAAATTTAAAAATTATTTCATCTTAGTAAATTACCTTTCTTAAGAACAACACAAAACACATATGATCAATATTAATTTTTATATGAAAGGTCTTACTTGGCTAACAAAGTTGTTTGCCATCAAGTAAATAAACCGTTTCATATTTTTTTAACTTTAACAAAACGATTAAAGGTATCTTTGTTTAAACACGTGTTCTTCTTTTCTTTGACATTTATAATTATAGTTTAATTATATTTTTCGTTACAACCTTTAGTATACATAATTATTTAATAATTCCTTCAACATTTAAAGTTCACACTGAACTAATTAATAAATTTCTAGCATTTTTAAATGAAATATTTTATTCCGGTTAGATAAAACAGCTAATTTAAAATTTTCAAATAAAAAGTTCTTTACTCCTCCCGAACCCTACAACAATAGGTTAGTTTTTGTTTTTTTTACAAATATTTTGATTATATTTTAGAAAAAATCAACAAAACATTTTCGCTCAAATGCAAATTAATACGCATGTTCCATTCTCCAATTATAAAAAGCACAAAGTAATTATTTCATTTGAATTAAATGTTCCATGTTAAAACTACAAGGAAAGCCACGAAAGATGAAAACATCGGTTTTTCGTGAGTGAATATTTGTTAATTCGAGTAGAGAAAATTAACGAATGAAAAACATTTTCATATCGCGTAGGAACTGCTATTTTTTCTACGATGGTAAACATAAACAAAATTTATCAATTGATTTTTCATATACTATTGTAGAAAATTTTAGTTTTATGTGATTATTTTTTGGTTGCTCATTAGCATAAAATTTGATGTCTTTCATTGTAGGTCACTTCATTTTCAAAATATTAAACAATCAAATTTGAAATTTCATAAAAAAATTTTATATTCCACTTCGTAATTAATTATTTAACGATAACGTCTTGGATATCACATACGTAAGTATATTCATAACTACCGGGCATAATATGAGGGCGTTAGGAATCATAGTATAGAAAAACGGAAAGCTTTAAATTCACATCGCTTTTAAGTTTTGTATGAAGTGAACCACTGGCGTTACTTACCATATTTGAACCACTGTCGTTACTAAGATGATAACGCACATCAAGCGAAATCAATCCCTCGGGCTTGATTTTATCGGGCGTGATCTTTATTTGATAAAATTCATTATTTAAAATTCATTTTTATGAAATATATCATTAAGCACTAGCAGAATAAAATGCTATTTACTAACTAATAAAGATTATTTTAGAACATTTTTGGGAGTTTACAAACTCAAAAAATACTTAAATTAGAATTCTAGTCTACACCTATGTAGTAAAAAAAACATTTTTACGTAAGGTAACTCATTCTCTCAACCATCTATTCATAAAGACACGTTCCGCTCATTGAATTACAAAAATGTATTTTCTTATATTATCCCATATTTTGAATTGATTTATAAAATATTTTTATAATGCGTGTTTAAAGTTGTGGGAACGACACACACCCTGAAAAGTCTCAGGTCAACATGTTGTGTTATAATTAATTCGGGTTAATTTTCATTACCTTATATTTTTCGATTCTTATTTTTCAATCTATAAAACACCGACATGGATGACGGTACTTGCGTCATTTAGTAATGAAAGAATATAAATGACAGTCAATTTCAGATATGTCAAATACGCTAGACATATATGTAAACAGGAGAGAAACATCGGTAACGACAAGATTAACAGTCTTAGGCTTCTTTGTGACTATTATTAGTGTTCCTTCTGAGCTTCTGAATATTATAGTAGAGCGCTAGACTAGGACTTGGGTTTTGTAGAACAAAGTATCAGTACCACTGATTTAGTTTAAATTGCAACTACCCTTGTTTATACAAATTACGATAACCTTTATATTATCGTTTCCAAAAAATTAATTATTTAAATATTTTAATTAATTTTTATTGCATCGAAAACAAAAACAAATTTCTGGCTTCGAAATAACAAAAAATAAAAATAGTAAAAATTAATTATTTTGTAAAACTATTAATTGGTTTTCATCAATTTTGATGTTTTTGATCGGTTATTCGGTATCGAGAAAATGTTGCAATATTTGTTGATTCTTTATATGGAAATTAATTTGATTTTGAATAACGAAAAGTAAAAAAAATGAATATTTTGTTTTATAATAACATTATTGTTTGTAAAACTTTTTCTGAATTTTATAATTTTATATATAGTTGTGGTAGAAGGCAATGCTGGTAGATATTGTTTGGGTTTTGTTAATGGTTTTTTACCGCCACACATTAACTACCATTCCATCTATTGTCTTTCTAATCGAAAACAATTAGCAAGTAATTTTTGAAATGTAAAAGATTACATCAAAAATTTATTTTTATTACAACAATTTGTTTCTTGTTCAAATAAAAACCAATTACGTCGTCTCATTGATGCGGTTAAAATTAAAAGTTTTGAAAATTTTCTCAAGTAATATCCAAATCTTTTAAATAATCAAACAAAAATTCATCTTGATTTGATGGATCGAATTCTATTTTCACATCAATTTTGAATGTTTCCGGTAATCAAATATTTTAAGTTGTGGTTAATTGAAATTTTATTCTTTTTTTTTAAATATAACTATTTTCATCAATTTTGAACTATTTTTTATTTGTGTTCATTGATAGAAACATTATAATGTAATGAATATAAGTCAGTCAACAAATTTATTAATTCACCACTTCCTTTTATGGATCTCTTTTCAAGACTTTGAAACATATTAAAATAAATCTGCTTGGATATCAAATTTATTACTTTGAACTTATTCGAAAAGGTAGAATTCGTGACGCACACCTCGCAGTTTATTAAATTTTCATGCGGATTTCTCCGTTAAGTTATGTTAAAAAATCTACAAGAATATTCACAACAAAACGATTTAGTTCAAATTTTTTGAAGTAAATGTTTCAAGGGCAGAGATTAGAGTTTTATTTTGTTTGAGTACTCTTTGTACTCCTTAAAAGTTCATTCGGAAGTAAAAAGTTTTTTACTTCGTTCCTACTCCTAAGAGTGAAATCATAGTTTTTTTTTATTTCACTCCTTTGAATACGTTTTTTATTTTTTGTATTTCATATAGGCAAAAGAAAATTTGTACTTTTTCATCATCTTTTTTGTTTATTAACTATTGAAAGCTATAGAGATGACTTATGCGACTGCAATACAGTCCGTGTGTTTCTGTTTGTATGTGTACAAAATATCTCAGAAACGACTTGGCGTATTGACCTCAAATTACTTAGGTATCATTAGGCAATTATATTCAAATCCGCAGGTCAATTGTGACCTGAGATATAGGGCTCAAAAGGTCTCTGTCTGTCTATATGTGAACATAATATTTGGCCCTAAATTTGGAACACAGGCACTTCGGGCCAATATCTCCCTTTTTCTGTTTTTCTTGTTTTATGTGATATTTTGTTATATTATAGTTTCGTATCTTGGGTTTACACCGTTCTAGATTTTATGACAATATAATCTCATAATTGAACAAAACATTCAGATAAATAATTTATTTTTATTTTTAAAAGCATCAAATTTAAAACAAAAATTAAGGGTGAGTGGGTTTTTGAAAGAAAAAATTTATATGTTTTCGCTCCTGGGTTTGGGAATGTTATATTTTTTATGTAACCCTCAGTGTTGACGACTACATATATTTTTCTTTGATTTTATTCCATATGCAGAGAAAAATATGGACTAGGCTGTACATTTGACTGACTGTTCCAACAGTTCAGGAAACATAATGTTTTGGCAATATAGTGAACTTATATCCATAAAATTATTCAATCAATGGTTTATTCCTACCATCTATTTCTCATAATTATAATAACAAAAATGTTATTACAAAAGTATAGTAGAATTTTTTACCAGCGAATACAAAAATTGGTTGTTCTGAATATGCGCATGTGCGAATATTCAGTGTCTAAGATTAAAATATTAAAAAAAACTGTTGAAGTCCCATTGAAATGGACAAAAAAAAAACGCATAAAATTAATAAATTACTATTATAATTCAAACAATTATAATAGAAAACTAGTAAAAATTTTAATGATTTTGTAGGTAATATTTTGATGACAAAATTTTGATAATTAAAAATAATTATAATAAAAATAACGACACCTATGTAAACAAATGTCACAACAAACAAATGGTACGAGCTAGGAGTAGAAATTTAACAAATATAATTGTTTTGAAAACAAATTTATCCCAAAATAAATAATACACCTCTGTTTTACTTTTTGTCTCATCTTTTATCTCCTGCTGCGCCTATCTGTCAAAATTCACTGGTAAAAAAATTCTACTATACATCTTATTTTTTTTATTTTTAAATCGAAAGTGGGCAACCAAATGTTGGAATGTATATTACAAATGTGAGACTTGCAAAAGTTTTACATGGTTAGTTTTATCAAAATCAGCTATCAGTACAATCAACTTAAAAACGAATTAGTTTCTTGTCATTTAAATCTAGAGCTTCAATCAAAGTTTTATTAAAATTGAATTGAATTGATTTAAAGTTGTAATACCACAACAGACATGTATTTTGGTTTGTGAACAAAAAACGAGACAACATTTGTTTACCGGCAGTTGCGATTCAGAACTATTGAATCCTATACTAAATGCTAAGTTTTCAAGTTTCCATAAAATTGATTATCAGGTATTGAAGTTTCAAGAAACAGGTGCTCTTGAGACACCCTACCAAAACGGAGTAAGTTCGTATGCCCTCAACAAACTTAAAAAAGATAGTGAGAAAACTATCAGTTGTATTGGACATTCCCCACCCCTAGATCGAATTTTTTTTAACTTTTGATCCACGGAACATAACAATAGCAGTTAGATATCAATAGTCAAGATTATTTCTTATGGATATTTAAATATTTTAAAGTGTCCCGAGTCGAACTTTGACTACGATTTAAGTACTAGATATTCGCAAATGAACCTTTTATAGTTCTGTTCATCATTAATTGCAACTAAATAAGTGCTTTTTACTCTTGATAGTCTTATTACTATCGTACAAATTCCATAAAAATTCTAATTAACATCTTATTAGAATCTCAAAAAACCATTTTAAGACTATTGATTTTTAAAAAACTACTTTACACCTAAATAAGCACCTAAACCAACTCCTTACTAAGTACTTATCATATTCTAAAAACTTGATAATTCCTATCAATTCTATCAACGTGCAAATTCAACATCTCATTTGAATCTTTAAAAACTATTTACCATTCCGATCACTGAACTTAGTTAAAATGAAAAATTTAATAAACTCAGTTGTACGTAAATTAGACATCATTGAAAGCAGATATGATTGAGGGAACATGTAATATTACAACATTTTATGACTAATAAGTATCAATATACTTATTAGAACCTAAACATTATAGGTGCGTTCGATTTGACTGAAACAACTGAAAAAACAACAACAATTGCATTTAATTTTTCAGTTGTTTCAGTCAAATCGAACACGGCTATTATATCTACAAAAAAGATAGAGAATATAAAGTAGAATTAGTACGCCTTAATAAGTTTTTTTCGTTTATTTAGGACCAAAACAGGAGTTTTAAGTTTTTAACACCTATTTAACAACTCAAACGGGATTTTTCTCGGTAACTTTTAGAGGTGCTATATATTTTCTATTGGAAATAAGTGATATTTAAATAGTCTGTATTCGAAATAGTACAATCTGTAGGTTTTAAGGAGTAGTTAAATTTCGACTCGGGTGAGAGGATTTATTGTTTAGAAATGTTTTTTTTAAATAACAAAAAACATGAAGACCTGAGAACGCATAATGTGGTGGCACTCGGGTCTGAAAAGGTTTTTATTTGTGGTTTTGACCCATACAGATGCTACTACACAAACGATTTTATTAAAACAAAGTCCGGTGTAGTTGTGAAACATAAAAGTTGATAGTAGTATTTATAATTAATAAAAAACCTAAAAAGAAAATTTTAAAGTAAAAGAATAAAAAGTCCAAGCGGCACGTATATGTCCGCTAGAAATAGGTAGATTTCGGAACCTGACAGCTTTGTGTAAAAATAGAATTGGATGTGTCAGATTAGTTTAAATAAATAATTTAAGTAGAAGTAGAATAATCTAAAAAAATTATCAAACCAACCAAACTATACACATAAACGGAAACTACTTTATCAATGCAATTTCGGAACAGTTTTGTTTAATTTGGTTAAAACTACTATTAATAACATATTAAATCCACCAAAGAGCAAATAAACATTCTCACAAGTCACAACGTCACACCTACAATACCCCAACACATAATTTATAATGAAAAATTATCAAACAACTTTTACACCTCAAATATCTAACAATTTAGGAGAACTTTTGAAATGTGTAATCAATATGCATATATTTATTTCAACTAACCCACTTCCAATATATTCCAAATTTCCGAAGAAAATATTCCTTAATTTAAAACAATAATGAATATTCAAAACAACAACAACAAAGATTCAAAACAACATTTTTTAAATTTTTGCGAAAAAAAAAATAAAAACTCAAAAACAGAACAAAAGAAAATTTATTTAATATTTCTATGGGATATTTTTATGGAACTTGTTGTAAATGTATGGCGTGAAAGTACCATGCATTAGATTAGTATAACGCTAATTCCATTGAAACCTCTTGGATTAGAAAGCTGAAAATCTGAGTTTAAATAATGATTATTTCATGTTTAGTGTGCTAAACATGTTTAACTAAATAATAAAAAAATTTGATATCAAAATCGATATAAACTAGAGTTTTCCAGTTCGATCGTCATTGTTATACTGGATATGTAAATGATTGACTGAAACCATTCAATTCGGGATTAATAAATTCGTTCCCTTTTCAATAATGAAACCACAATAAAAAATGTTCTCGAAGGTGACCAAATCGCCTCTTAGAAGCTAACGTAGATAGATTATTTAACATTTGGATACATAATAAAAATCTCGTAAATCGACCCTATAGTATCGAAAAGCTAACAGTGGTTTAATACCAGAAAATTGAAAACGAATAAGCCGAAATTCACAGATCGAAAGTGGCAAAACTTTCGATTATGTTAATTTCTGACAAAATTTTTCCAGTGCCTTTGATTCTTTGAATTGTGGTACTTAACTTTATATTATAGCCTCCCTATATCATTGAAATTCACTTTGTTCGCGAAACGCTTTGCTTCAAACCCGATTGTTCTGGAACATCGAAAGAAATGCCCCAAATTCAACATTCAAGAGTTCATATGAAAGCTTCATTTCAAACCCAAAATTGCCAATAAACTTTTAAGAGCGGGTTAAACAACGACAAAGCTTTTTCACTAGACATAATTCTATCCCAAGTAGGTTTTGCCAGACATTGACATACGGCCAAGCACTGGTCCATTACTGGTTAACAGTAGTTGGCTATTGTTACTGGGTCAATACTAGAACCAATCATCGGCCGATCTATGGTTTACAGAAAATAGCCAGTATATTGTTACCTTTGAATGACCAAGCACTGGCCCTTGAATGGTAAATATTGCTTGGCTATTGTTATTGGGCCAGTACTGTAGCCATGAATTTGCCGATCTATGTCATTTTTTTTTTAATTTCACTAGAGTATTATCCCTTTTAGAAATACATATGTAGTTTGAAAAATTTCACATATAGTTTAGTTATCGCCTTGTCGGTTGAAAGACTATGGTATTATAGAAAAGGTTGGTATATGTTTTAATTTATTTTCATTTCTATTTTATTTTAATTATTTTGTAAATAATTTATTTAAATTTATGTATAAAAGATAATATTTTATATGTTTTTTAATGGCGGAGTCAGGGCGGAGTTTGCCATTACTCAGCCATTCTTGGAACTAAACTAGTTGTATGGGGAGTTTTAAATTTTTCCGTCATTTTTATTTTATTTTAAATTAGTTTGTATTTAATTTATTTAAATTTGCATATGATAATAATGTATATTTTAACGGCCTAGTCATGGTTGCCAGTAATTGGTCATTACTACAATGCTGGTCATTATTATTGGCCCGTTACTAGGCCAACTGTACAACTTTGCATGGGCCATTGCTGTTGTTTTTTATCTGGCCCAAGAATGGCAAACATTTATTGCCCGAAGTTATCATCTAGTAAAATTATGTTAATGGTCCAGTCGTGGTTACCAGTACTCGCCCATTGCCGCATTACTGGCTGCCAGTAATGGACCATTACTGGACCAGTTGTACAACCCTGTATGGGATGTGCTAACCTTTAGCCATTTTTCTAATCTAATGATCTAAACACATTTTCAAAAGAGCTTGCACGCATTTTAAATAAAATTTTCTACACATTTTATAAATTTGGTATTTTTTTCGTGCTGGAAGTTGGCCAATAAAATTATATAAAATTAAAGATCAACAGTATTACAGTTCCCACTCCTATTCAAAATGTATGAGCAAAATTTTCATTCATATATATCAAACTTTTGGAAGACAACAATTTGATATTTGATAGTCAATCAACTCGGCTTTCGAAACAAAAAATCAACAGTCCTACTTAGCTTAGTATCCAATTATTCGAACCGCATACATGCAAAAGATTACGTTATCGCATTAGAGATCGAATCTGACATGCTAGCTTGATTAACAAGCCCGTTGCGTTCTTTCACTGTGCAATCGAAAAGTTTATTTAAAATATTCTGACTGACCGATACATTTCGGTTTCCATTTTTTTCTTTATACAAAGTCAGTCATGTTTGGTGTGATTTATTATAAATTAAAAATTAACGTCTCTGAACAGCCGAAGATACCATCCTAACTCAGGTTATGGTTTTGGGGAATTAGGATTTTTTAAATTACTTGACCTTAAGGATCCGATTTAAAATTATTAGAAGAAAACGTTCTAAAGTTATGTGAACAATAAATGGAAGAGGCAGTTGCTCAGGTACGACAAAAAAACATGTAGCAGACTCGGGTAATATTGATTTCATCCCCTTATAAGAATGCTCATCCACAAAGTATTTGTAGAATGTAGCCGAAGTGGTTTAATCAGGTTTTGTCATACACTTTATTTTAATTATATCAACAAACTGCGAACACCAGCAACCCAATATATAGTTTTGCAAATAATAGTACATTGCACAAATCATTCGTCCTCCAATATCAAAGGGTAAACAAATTAACAAATAAATCTTACCCGGAGAGACGGAGCGATACATGTTAACCTAGAAAACGTTGCCGATTGGAGTAACTAAAATTTGGTCAATTTACTTTCCACCAAAACACAGCATGCAGATTGTTTCTAGTTTGAAGACTGAGCTCCACAACGATATTTCAATCAATATGTGTCAATACATGGGCGCTGCATCTGCTTCCAGCCAAGCTCACTTGGACTCTGTTCAAATGCGTGCTATACGAATCGTGGGTAATCGACATTTAACATCAAATATCGATTAGCTACAAGACCCGTGCAGTTAGTTCTTGAGGTGACACCATTCCTTACAGGTTTTACACTGAATAGATGTTTTGTTAGCCCTTAAGATGCTTTTACATATTGTACAGCGCCATGTTGGTCCTGGATTTGTTTCAATACCAGCCAAGACGAGTGGTGTTTGAAGCAGTGAGGCCAGTGACAGCTGCTTCTTTACCAAAAAAAATGGAGCGATGGATTTGCACCTTTCGTCGAAAGCACTAGCGGGTAGTTAATGGGACAAAGATAAAAATACCATAATAACAACGTACAAAGCAATATGAAAACCCATTTTAAATTATGATGCATCCATATGGACACATCAAGTTGCCGACACTCACTGGAATAAGTTACAAACAACACAAAACGCTGCCTTGCAAACCGCAACAGGATGTCACTTGAAGGCCCATAGAGATGACTTGCACGAGGAATGTAATATATTGCCGGTCCGTGAACATATTGAAATGCTAACCAAACAATATATATTAGACTGTCACAAAGAGCTACATTCGTGCAATGACACCTTATCAACGATTGATCCACCTAGAGACATAAGGAGAACAGCCAGATGCTTTCTGCATGATGTCAGAGCTAGCCAGGTTACTGTTAAAATTGACGAATCTACGTATTGAACTAGCTTAAAAGCACTATTGACGACGTAATAAGGAACTTCTAAATAGAAAGCCAGCAAATGTCGCTTACGGGGAGGTCCAGCTACCTCGCAGCACCAGGTCCATCCTAGCCCAACTAAGATCCAGTTGGTCACGCATCCTAAACAACTAGATGAGAAGAGTTTGACAAGATTGACAAGTTTTCCAAATGTGAGGGCACGCCGCACGATGTATGTAGACCACCTATTCAATTGTCCTGATAATTTATCCAATCTGACCCAGGAAGATTTGTTATACCGCCCAAGAGCAGTAACAGATTTCCTGAACCTGAAGATAGAGCCGGAGGTATAGCAACAAACCCGACGCTTTAACAACAGCAACAACATTAGCTACATTTTTGTCGATTGGTTGCTGATCTTGTTGTTTTCAATAATATTAAATAAATATTATCACCAATAGTAGTCAAATGTATCGTCTTCAATAGTAGACGGAGAAATCGGGTGGATCATTCGGAAGTCCCAAGCATATTCTTTTACCCGTTTTACTTGTCAGTCATTGCAAATAGGCAAACTGCTAAGATCACACATTGTCATAGCTACAGGGGAATTTTTCGAGAATCCAAAGGGAATTTTTTGTGCATATAAACGAAAGCATATAATTTTTCTCTAACCGGACCATATAAACGATTAAGAATATATGAAATATAATTTTTAACAAAAGTTTTTGTTAAAATAAAATTTTTCCAGAGAAATTATTAAAATTTCATGAGTTTCCATGACCTTCCCTGACCAAAATAAAATCCCCTGACTTTCCAGAATTCCATACCTGGTGGACACCATGATATCGAATACGATCTATACATTTTTCTTTCTTTCTTCGTTAAGCTTTTGTTTTTTTCGTTAAAAGGAGACAAGGGATAGATTGAAATTATTTCATTTTAATAACAAAAATGTGTCTTTAACTGAGTTTAATACAAATAATAAGGTTAAATATTTATTAATTAAAACTTAACTAAGAGAGACCGACAACATAAAAGGGTATCTATAGAACACTGAATCAGCTTAAATAAGCCGATTACCGAAGATCACGCATCGACCAAGAACTGGTAAGCAGATCAAAAGTGAATCTTAGTGTACGCCAATTTTTAACAAGATTATCACGGAACGCTGAACTTCGAAATTCATTGTCCATCAGCACTGTTCGATCTAAACCAGAGTGAACCTCCGATAAACGAAAAGGAAATGAAGAAAGAGGAAGTAGACCAGAATGTTTATGTATTGGTATTTTTAGCATGATGAACTCCGATTTTTTGACCACCCAGATTTTTACATTCATATAGTACGTTCCCAATTCTAGATTTTATTATTTCTGACTTAAATTTTGGGGCTAATTTTGCTGAGAATCTATTAGCAGCGTCACTCAAGTGATGTTATCGCACAAAGACTGATGAGGTATAAAAGTCCTTACCCGAGTTCGCAGATTATACTGATGTTGTGATTTCTCAAATGCAGATTTAATGTTAGTCTTAAATTTTGAGTCAAATAAAATATTGGTTACGTTGCTAAGAAATGAAAAAAAAAACAACACACAAGATTATTGAGGTTTTGTCATAATATGGAGTATTCCACATAAAAAGAAATTTTAATTTATTTTAACAACTAGATAATAAATTTATATGAAGTCAATAAACATTATGACAATGCGTGTAGCGAATTGAGATGTAACCCGTACACGTGGTGCACTGAAACATACAAACGCCATAAGCCCGAATATCATATTTCTATTTTTTTAAGAAACAAAAAAAGACAAACAAAAGCGTTTAAAAATCATTTAACATTTTTCCCTTCCAACGATGCAGATCATAATTAAAATATACTTAGAAAGCAACTACACTTAGTCGTAGCTACAATTTTTTTTTTGGTAGAGTAACCAATGACATAATTTAAAGCAATTTTTCTTCATAATTTTATTAATGATACTTTAATGAATCTTAAAAATGATATTATAACCAGATGTAATTATAATATATATTAGAGTTATCTTATAACCATTAAAAAATATAAATACAACAACTAGAAACAATTAATGATTGTTATCTTAAAGTGAGCGCTAAAAATTTAATTTTATTTTTCTTAAAGCAAATTTTATTTCAACAGAAGACGCCTGTGGTTTCACTACATCAGCTGTTTAGTAGTGTTTATCTCTTACATCTTTTTTACTATATACATACTTTAAAGTTAATACGATATTGATGATAAATGTGATACATTACATCAAGGACTTATATTACCATTCCTTCAACTTTGAGTTGATTGGCATTATCAGACAAGAATTGACTTTTTGATCTGCTTATTTTTAAAAATATGATACATTTAATTTAAATATATCAATATCTAACAACAATCATCATATTCACACACAAATTATCATCATGGTTTATCTTCTGCTATATCCGTTAAACAACAACATTAAACTAATAATAATAAAAAATATTAAATTCAAGAAAAACGATAATGAGATTTTAATGAAACCAAAATAAAAAAATTAATAAAGTTTATATATTAATATATATATTGTATGGTTTTTTGTTGTTGTCTTTTCCCTCCATTTAAGATGTTGATTATTTTATATTTCAATCCGTTTCTTGTTAAAAAACAATTTTCCCTCGTCCAATAATAAAACAACAAAAACAATTCGACAAACTTTTTATCTCATTTCGTTATTTTTATTTTTTTTTTGTGAGTAGATATACGATACACGAGAATACAGTTATATCATTGTAGTTAATTTTTTTTTTTATTTTCTTCTGATAAAAGATAAAAAAGATAAAATAAAATTGGGAATAAAACAACCAAAATCCGATATGTGACAATTTTTAAAAAATAAAATTAGAAGACATTCAACCCTCTATTATGCGATATGATATCCGGCAAAAATGAATACAGACTGACCCGTAGACTGCAAACGGCAAAGGTTATTATGTGATATGTATAAAATACGAGTTAATGAGATTTTCAGTTTTACGATCAACACAAAAGCGAATCAACTTCAGTTTGATATAAAATATAAATAAATATCTTATCAAATATTCATTTATGACACACCGTGTCTATAGATAGATATATTATTTTTACATTTTGGGACAACATCCTTTTTACAGCAAATACTACAATCATTTCATATTTTTGTTCCTTTTGTTGGGGTATTTTTATTTTCTTAATTTATTATTATTTTCTTATTTTAGGGTTTTTTTGAGATATTTTTATCAATTTCATATTTTTGTTTTCTCATTTACAATATTTTCTATTGATTGAACAAATAGAGACTGGGTGCTGGCTTTATTAATATAAATATATATTGAAAACAAATCGATATATAGATATATTTATTTGAATGGATTTTGCCTTTTTTTGTGTAATGTTGACAAAATTAAATTAAGGTTAGGTAAATGTTTCCTTAGGAAATAGGTAAGGTTGTATAGGATATGAAATTAATTTGATTTAAATTTCGATTAGACTTTGTTAAGGACAAACAAAAGATGCTTTGGTAAATTTGTTTATTCAAATATTAAAAGCTATTTGTTAGTTGATATAATAATTAAGGATAATGAAATTAAGTTGGATGCAAGAGTTAATTTAAATACAGGGTAGTCGGTGGAAGGAATAATCTAACTTTTGTTTACTTTTAAGATAAATAAAAACAAAAATATTTTAGTGTTATTATGTAAAACAATGTCACAAATATGATATGCCTGCCAAATAAAGTTTTGTATCACATGTTCATACATTTCAACCGGTATTTCTACTAAAACGACTGTTTTAGTTTGTTTCAGCTGCTGAGATGTTTTTTATTTTATTGTCATTAGTCGTGCTGATTAATTCGTCCCACCAAAAAAATTCGCAATTGTTAAACGCGGTAACCGCAACATCTTGAGATAATATGTTGCACCACCTTATTGGCAACATATGTAAACAAAGCCAAAAGCAGCAAATTCCAACGTCAAAAGTTATACATTATGATAATATATCGTACGGGCGCATAAAATGTCAAGTAAAAAATGTAAAATGTAAAACGTAAAATGTAAAATGTAGAATGTAGAATGTAAAATGTAAAATGTCAAATGTCAAATGTAAAATGTAAAATGTAAAATGTAAAATGAAAAATGTAAAATGTAAAATGTAAAATGTAAAATGTAAAATGTAAAATGTAAAACGTAAAATGTAAAATGCAAAATGTAAAATGTAAAATGTAAAATGTAAAATGTAAAATGTAAAATGTAAAATGTAAAATGTAAAATTTAAAATGTAAAATGTAAAATGTAAAATGTAAAATGTAAAATGTAAAATGTAAAATGTAAAATGTAAAATGTAAACTGTAAAATGTAAAATGTAAAATGTAAAATGTAAAATGTAAAATGTAAAATGTAAAATGTAAAACATAAATTGATAATCGGCGAAAATCAAGGTGTGCAGTAAATGTTGTGTTGTACTATCATATCAGTAGAGATCATATGTTTACAATATTAAGATATTAGTGCTAGTTGTTGGTCACATCCAATGGAATGGCAAAAAATATCATGTGCTGAAATGTGAAACGTTGGTAACGTTCCTGATTTGTTACCGCTTATACCACTCTAGAATTTTCTAAATCTGTTAACTCTAAGTAAATTATTTTATTTCTGAATTTCCTTTCCTGGAAAAAAATAAAAGTCCTCGGAGTGGTTTAGATAAGAGCTCCTTTTTATTTAAAATATCCCTCCACTTCCCTCGATTTATATTCATTTTTGGCTTCACATTTTATAAGAAAGAGTTTCCAGTATTAGTATTCCCATTTTCAACCGCTTGTACTGCCATTTTACTTTCACTCGTCTGTAGTTAGCCTGTGAATAAATATATTAAAAAACTGTTTGAAAATATATTTAGTTTTTGTATTCCTTTTGTTCGTTTTGTTTATGGAAAGTCTTAATAAAAATTACTTAATTGTTGTTATACAAGTAGACCAGTGCTAATAACACTGTGCGACAACCCAAATCCGCTGGGGTTCTGACTAGCGGGAAAAGTTATATCGATCAAAAAAAAGTTATGCGTGTCCCGGCGTTTCGCTGGGTCACATTAAATAACACATCTTTGAAGGTTCATTGTCTTTTCCATTTCGCGTCTAGTAGGCTTATACCTAAGGTCGGTTTGTACTTTGTCATAAACAAAATCAAATTCAGATTTCAGATTTCTAAAAAAGAAATATCAGTTTTGATTTAGTTTTTGAATGGATTTGACGTTACGTAAATTCTTGATATATTTTAACACAACGTAAATTATTTTTACGTAAAATAAATATTTTTTTTTCCTTTTATGTTAATAGGTGAAATAATTTTTTTTTTAAATATCTTAATATTTTAGCATACTATTTAAAAAGAATATATGAATATTATATATATGAATATTATTATATATTATATATAGAATATTATTTCAAAAATTAATTAACGTCACCCTCCCATCAGAAACAAATTAGCACTAACCAAATTATTTTATTCAATCAATTGATTCACTTAAAGGGTATTCTAGGATGGTTTATTCTAGTTAAGAAATTAGAAAATAATTGGCTTTTAAAAAATTACTTTCGTCACTACGTACGAAAGTAATTCGTATAGGTTTTTTATCACCGGTGACGAAAAAGAAGTTTTCGATGCAATGAACAAACATCAAAAGTAGATTTTTTATGTTGGGTAGTAGAAAAAATTATTTTCCTGTTAGTCGAAGTAGTGAAATTCCTTTTTTTTGTGCAATTAAAGAACAAAAAGAATAATAAATAATAATAGAACGATACGAAGAAAAAATTTACATTTGTTTGTAAAACGATTAAAATTTAATCAATAAATCAGTAAATAGGAAAAGTATTATTATAATATGCTTGTTTCGCGGACAGTCGGTCGTGTATCGTCAAAAATAATACATGGGGTATGTTATTTTTATTATAAATTTGATTTTTCTTAACTTAAAGATTATTATAATTTAATTAGTAAATTAATTCCTTTAAACATAAAAATTGAAATTTGTGATTTTTGTGTAATAAATTGTTTAAAACAAGGAAAACAATTGAGTTTAGTTTTATTATTAAACATGTTAACTTTCTGAAAACTGTAAATCAGCTGTTGATTGGTTGCACACAAAAAGAGAAAAAAAAATTGTTTTATTGTGACTTGGTTAACGTTTATGCGTGTATAATTAGTTAAAATTGGGTTAGATGAAAAGGAAGGAAAATTAATTTGCAAAGTGAATTTTTGTTAGTTCCAAGTTAGTTCCAAAATCTAGTAAAAGAAAATTGATTAGAAAAAAGAATTGGCTATTACAAATTTAATATAACGGATATCGATATATATATATAATATATACTTAATTATATTGCAGGAAAAAGCTGTTACCAAAATTGGAAATAGTGCTTAGTTGTTGCCGCTATTCGGTGTATTTCTTTTTTCAACCTCCATTATACCAGTTCACCATTCCTGATTTTGTCACGACAGTTACTATTTTTTTTTTATTCTACGATTACTGACTACCGTTGTTAAATTTTGTAATGTTGCCAAAATCTATTTGGTTTTCTCATCATTCAACAATGATTTTGTAAATTCAACAATTACTTACATCTAATTGGTTTTCTCATCATTCAACATTGATTTTATAAATTCAACAATTGCCGACATCCATTTGATATTCTCATCATTCAACATTAATTATATACCTTCTTCCAATTTAATGTCAACAATCGTCCATTCGTTTTGACGCAACAATTTATTTGATCAATTATTTATATAACTATTATTGTCAACAATCATCCATCCATTGTGACGCAACAATTTATTCGAGCATATGTATTTTACCAATTTATTATCAACAATCGTCCATTCGTTGTGACAATTATGGCAACAGTTTACTGGATCAATTCGATATTTTATAATTACCGTTCAACACTCGCCCTTGCAGATTTGGGGTGTAGCAAAACAATATATATTAAACCGTCGTATTAAGTAGGATGGCAGGCTGAGGCTAAAGAAGGTGGGGATTGGTGTGAAAGTGACGGTCTTCGATCCTTCGCTGCTATAGTCGTCAGAGTGTCTTCTGTTCAATTTTGCTTGGTCTGTCTGTTCATTTTGCTTGGTCTGTCTGTTCATGCGTTCACATTAGTTAATTTGTGCTGGAATGGGGGACGTTGATTCTCGTATCCACATAACTTTTGCTTACGACTTTTACGTCTACGATTGCTTCCTGTTGGTATTCTTGGCAACAGGTACAGTGTTCATTACAATTTTAACGTTTTATTTTGGTTTTAAAACTAAAAAGAAACCTCCTTTTCACCCGAAAATCCCCATGTGCTGAAACCAGTTTAAAAAGAAAACAGTATTTCTTATTTTTGTTTAAACGTCTACATTTAGATGGTGTAAAAAAACATTACAATGGAAAATTTATATTTCTTTAGGATTTCAAATTTTAAACAGTAATTGAACGATAACGTTTTAAAACCAACTTGGGAGTTTTGAGATTTTAAAATCAAATTTGTTCAGTTTTTCGCAATGTTTTTTTGAAGTGAAAACATCTTTAGCAGCGTTATGCAATTTTGTATGGAGTAAAATTTATATATTCGCGAACTCATTTTTAAGAGAACAAAATATTTTTAGATATGAAATACATCTATTATTTCTTAAAGTTTCAAATTGCGATGTGGATATCGCGGTCGACTGAGGTTCTATAGGTCGTGAGTTCAATTCCAGGTCTGGTACATTTTTTTGTTGTTTTTTTTAGTTTTTATTAAATGCCATTAAACTTTTTTTTTTATTCATGAATTCATAAAAATAATAATAATTTCTTTTTACGAATTTTAAAAAATTTATCTGTAATGCAGTTTTTTAAAGTTATATTGCTACTGTCTTTTGCAATTTGCATTTGAGTCATCATGCTAAATAAATATAGAATATATATAAAATTGAAAGTATGTCTGTTTGTCCTTTATGCATTAATACATTAATACATTAATCATCATAAAAATTTGGGAAGTTGTTGTGTACACTTAATTTGCTTTTTATTTAACTATAGGTTTAAACGGTAGTATGCTTTGATCAATGTTTTTTTTTTGTTGAACATAATTTTTATGAAATTAAAAATAACGTAAGAAAGATAGTATAACCTGAAACAATTACATTTGTATATCAAAATTATTGTAAATGTATTGGAATTTAACACATCTTGAATTGAAATTACAAATTGGATCATCTTCACCAAATATGTTGTTGGTTTGGAATTGTATGTAATACATGTTTCTAAAATTAAGTGAAGACTTAATACTTGTAACTTGATACTTGATAACATCGATTATATCGATTTAAAGCTCACAATTACGAGACGAAAATCGCATAAATTATGTACAAAGAAGCATAGCTTATGTATGGTTAGACATGGATGGCAATGATAAATAAACTAATTAAAAATGGTGACACCTAGCCGATAGTGATTTGCAAACGGCAACAATGCGCATTAATGCCAATGAATTTACTTAGCTTTCCGCAGGAAGATTTGTAAAATTTAAAATTGTTGATCTATGGGTGTGACAACCACGCGTACTTTAGTCCCTGCTATTGGCATATGAGTTATCTTGAGATATCGTATACCACTGGCAATAGCAGTGCAATCTCATTAGCCAAAGTGATATCTTAGGGGTGCTAGTGGATGAAGTATTTTCAATCAACGATACAATCCCTTACTCTAAGTTATGGAGTATTCTTTGACGATACGCTATTTTTTTAATATAAAATGTGTTTGGTAGTGGAAATTACAAGGTGTGTCACAACAACACATAAAAAACTTTTAAGAACAAGTTTCCCACAACAACATGCAAGACGCAAATTTGTATATGATATGTTTTGATTATTTTAAATATAAAAATGTATATAATAGTTGCTTGGAATGCTGATAGATGTGAAACCCAGAATAATTTTAATGATTTTAATTTAAATATTCTGAAATTTTAATTTGCAATGCTACAATAATTGGAAGATACAAAAAAACGCAGCTAATTCACAGATTTAAGTTTTCACTTCTGTCGGCAGTCCTTAAGACTGCCTTCTTTTTTACACCATCTAAAAGTAGACGTTTTAACAAAAATAAATATGTACTACTGTTTTTTTTTAAACTCCAGCACATGGGGATTTTCGGGTGAACATAAGGTCTCGTTTTTGGTAATCAAAATTAAACGTAAAAATAAATATTTTGATTAAAAAATTTACAGCTTATTAGTAAGGTGACCAATTTTTTTTCAATCAAAAGGAGGACAAAAAAATTCAAGAAAAAAGTACAATGCAAATATTAGGTTATATACATAGTATCCGCCGTTTTTGTTCAACTTTAAATGCAATTTTTCGGGCCCGCATAATAGCATCGAAAATTCAAACCGTCAAATCGAGTTATAGAGCTGAAAATTAGTAGACCGAAAGTTCAAACCACCGAATTTTATATCATTGAATGGTTTTGAAATTGAAAAATCATTAGATCAAAATATCATATCATCGAAAATTCATTACGTCGAAAAGCTATTCCATCGAAACATCATATCACCGAAAATCATATAATCGAAAAATTATTATTAATTATTAAACCGAATTTTATTTTATTCAAATCAATTTTAATGAAGTACATGTTCCCTTTAATGTTCCACTAATTATTATATTTACAAGCTTTTGTCATTTTATGGATAGTTTCATGATTAAATCGGTTTTGTATTTCTGTGAAGCACAAAACTTGGGCAAGTGATTTTCGGTGGATCTTCTGTCGTCAACTTTTTTCATCATATGCGTTTTGCAGAGACCAAAATAATTGGTAGTCGGATGACAATACTTCCGAACATCAAAACTTCCCAGCCCTGTTCATTAATTTTTTACGGATCATCAAAGATGAAGAAAACACTAAAAATACAATAAATTGAATTCATGGCTACGTACTAATGAAAACATCTCTGAACAGATTAGGTTTAAAATATCGAATAGGAGGACACGTTTCGAGGAAGGACATAACCTACAAAAGGAGGACTGTCCTCCCTAAAGGAGAACGGCTGGTCACCTTAATATTAGGGACGTAAAATGTAAGTTTTTACCAAATTGTGTGAAATAAATTTTTTGTGGGAGATAAAAATTAAGAACGGTATAACCTTTTTTGCTCTTTTTTTCTATTTTCAAGGCAAGTTTTAGGCTATGTGAAAAAATGGCTTGTACAAAAGTTTTGCATCTTTTTATTACCTGCTTTATAATTGAGAACATCATATACAAAATGAACAAATGTATACTAAATCTGTGAATATTACTATATATTAATCTCTAGCAAGAGATAACAAACTTTCGTCCATTTCTATACTGACTGCGCCAACCACTTCTATTTTATGTAAAAAATGGGAACGGCAAATTATTTATGTATACAAAAATACTAATAGCCAAAAATCGAATGTTTCTATCTGTGCTAAGATGTATCAAACAATATTTAAATATTTTTTTCTTGTTTCGATTTGAAAGAAAATATAATTATAATAAATTATAGAAGACGTAACTTTTGTACGAACATATCGTTGGTCTCTTTGCAACATAACGTTGTGTAAATGCAAATTTTATGTTTTATTTTATTGTATTGTAACGACTCTTCGTTGGTTCTTTTAAATTATTGATCAAATACGACAGTAAAAAGACAGATCTTTGGTTAACAGAATCTCAAACTTTATTTGTCAACAAATTACAGCAGCTTCCGTTTTTCCTTACAATAAATTCCAGGGTCTCCAATTTATGTACGATAAACTTCACCGTTTTTCCACAATTTGAATCAATAATATTCGGAATCGTAAAATCTGTATTTACTATTCCACTAAGTTCAGATTCTTTCACTATTAGTACCCAGGCTCAAGTACCACCGATTATTCCTTATACTTGCGAATATTTGTAAAACACTTTTAATTGCAAAATCAAAAACTGACTATCTCATATATTGTTCGCTTATTTATATTCAAAAACAAATAAGCAGAATATTCTGGTACTCACTGTAGTTGTTTCTAGAAACAATAGGCCACTCCTCCTTTTAATTCATTAATGTAAACAAATTTAATTTACATTAATTTATGCAACTTGTATTAGTTAAAGGGAGTTAACTTTTAATTCATCTTTGCCATAGAATGTAGAAAACATTTAGGCGGAACGTATTTATGATTAAATTAAATTAACCCATTCTGGACGAAGTTTATTACAGTATGTTAAATTTTTTATATTTATGTTTTTAATTTTTAGTTCTATAGCTGGTGTGGATACGATTTTACTATTTCCATGATATCCCTGGATCACCATAACTATGATAACTGTTTCGTAATTATCCGTTATCACCACCTGCACCCCATACACATTTACTGACGAAGCTGTTGTTGTTGTTGTGTGACTCGATTTATAGCTAAGCGTCGTTGTTGTTGAATTTTCTCTAATGCAATATTCCAATTATATCTGCTGAACTTATTTAACCATATATTTAATCACTACTATTTTTGACATTACTTGTTGGATTAACATAACATTTAATCTTCTTTTATTTTCAGGTAGCAGCCACGAGTGATTCTGTTGATCGACCGAAAATTCGAGATAGCTTGGCGTGGCTTTATTATTTTATCACGTGAGATTACTCCAAATGAAAAAAGGTAATTCTTCAACATATATTTCACATTTATTTAACTATCACTGTTTGTAATTCATTCCAAATACATTATAAATAAATGTATATTATCATAACTAACAGATTTTTGTTATTATTTATTATAACTTAATTCCTAACTCGGTTTTATTAGTCGACCATTTTCTAAAGAAGCTTGTACAAGAATGAACATGTGTAAATTTTGACATTTTTTTATTCTACTTTTTACATACGGCAAAGTTGGCCAGTTAACTGTGTTGTTGCAACGTCGCCCATTTAAGATTGTGTCATCGCATACGCGACCATATGATACTTGATCGCCACAGTTCGTTTTTCAAAAAGTGTGTTTTTAAATTTTTTGTATTTATTTTTTTACTTTTAGTTCGTTTTTCAAAAAGTGTGATTTTTTAAGAATGACCTAACGAAAAATAAATTCAATTTGATGATTTCAATTTGACCAACCAATTTTTCCGAAGCAGCAAATATCACAATAGGCTAAGGACTGACCAGGAAAATCTAGGTCTCGCACCAACAAACTTTTTATTGGAAAATTTTTATTTTTTTTATCAAAACAATAATCTTCTACTTCAAAAATTAAAAAAATATTTCTCTCCACTGATATTAATGCCATAACCAAATTCAATAATCAATTTATCTTACTTAATGTTATTACATCTTTCATAAAATGCCGTTAATGCAAACCAAAAACAGAATATGTATCACAATAGGAAAAAAAAAATTCATATCATCTAATTTCAAATTCGAGTATTAAATTCAATCCAATTGATGATGGATTGGTTATATTGACCTTCTCCTTTGATAGTCGATTATATTGGTCGATATATTAACAAAATAAAACTATAAATAAGCATTCACGATGTTCTTAATTTTTTCCTCCATCTATTATTTGTGGTTTAGTTATGTATATTTTTTTTAAACTAAGCAACAAAGAAGTAATTGATTTTCTTTAATTTAAAAAAATGAAACTGAAAAAAAAATTAAATTGATTGTTTGTTTTAAGTTATGTCACGTTTTTATGATTACATAGAAATTGTTATGAAATGGATAATTTGAAATATACGATTATTTTCTTTTCTTATTTAGGTTTTGAGAAAAATGTTGTTGAGACGAAAAAAAGTATGTATTTTGTGTTCGACATTGTTCGACATTGACGAATATGTTTTTAAAGAAAATTATGGGTTTTTTGTGTATTTTGTTTAAAATAAAAGATCGAAAAGAAGAATTTATATACATACTTGAATAAATAACTTTTAAATTGAGTGAAATGTAATTAGGGTAAAGTTCTTGGTGGTTTTTTTTCTGTATATATAATGACATTTTGGGTGCTGACATACGGTTTTTTGTTTTGCTTATATTAGTCAATTACTTATCACAAAACATGTGGGTAATTAATTTTGTATGTGACTTCTCAAAAGATGTCTCTGAAACCTAAAAACATTAAAACAGCAACTTGTCTTTATTTAATTTCATTTGATCACAGTTTAAACAGTCTTTAAAAATTGCAGATAAAGACAAAAAATTAAAAAATGCGTTCTGTAATATTATGTAAGGGGATCAAATGCTTTGCGAGGCTCTGTGGATCGAAAGAGAAATTTTGTTTATGTTTTATTAGCTCAAGACAGTTCCATTATAAAATTGTCTTTTATGCAGAATAACATATGTCAGTAAGCTGTAAAAAGGCAGATTTTATTTCATTCGCGCAAAAATTAGTCAAGCGTTTAGCAGAAAAAAGTTAAACCAAACAAAAACATAATCAAAATTTTGCGCAAAATGCTTATCATACGATAGTGTTCGTTAGGTGTCCATACAAGTGGTGTTAAAATACCTATGTTTTATTTTTTAAATCAAGGGATTTAACTCTGAGCCAAGATAATTGAATACGGGGCAACTAAATTGGTAACCCCGACTGGATCGAAGAGATATTTTGTTTTAGATTATCGGGATCGCGAATGGTTTAATTAAACCTTAACAAATTAAAAAAAATATATCGGTAATTAATATATAAATTGATTATTGTGAGAAATTCAACTAAAACGGCTACGGTAATAATTTAAACTTTTCAAGTCGAACGTTTTCTTTTCTCAGAAAATAGTTATTTGTTTAACTAGGCAGCAAAGTAGTAGATTGACTGCCGCGGCTGATAGTTCATAGCCGAGCGAGGCTAGTAATTCAGCCAAGGCAGTCAATCTACCTTGCTGTTGAGTTGAACATATAATTTTTTCTCCGATTAATTACAATGATATGTAATTTAATAATTATTACTTTAATAAAAAAATAAGGCAAAATTTTAAAAATGAAAAAAAAAATCGCAATTGTTGGAAGGATTGGTTGTTATGGAAATGTCATAATAATTATAGTTTGACAAATTAAAAAATTTCTGCCAGATTCGTGGAAAAATATCTGTTTATTTTTATGAAGTCTAATTATTTTGCTGCCTAGGCAGGAAAAGTGCCACTTTGCTGACTGAAATAAGTCTGCAAAATTTATATTTGCTGTCAATCGGAGAAAAAAACATTACTTGTTGTTTTCGTGTTTCGGACTGGATTCGAACCTTCATTAGTGCCATGATGGGAATCTTGTTATGGCAGACACACTTATTAACTACGCCACCTAGACTATTACTTCGGTTTTGAAAAAAACCAAAGTATTGAATTCATGAGCCAAAAGTGAAAATCTTACCCCCACTTTTTTGGGTTTTCTCAACGTTTTAGGACCTACTGATCCAAAAACTAGATTATTGCATTATAAGTTTGTTAAAATAATGATGTCAAGTCTGTCAAAAGAAAGATTTTTATTTATTATTTTACCCAATTTTTTGGATAAAAATAAAAGTAATAATTTGTATGACATGAAATTTTATTATTATTATTGAAAATTATGGCATTATGAGTTTGTCAAAAAATATTTTGTCCAGCGTGTCAAAAGAAAATTTTCATTTTTTTTTGGAAAATAATAAAATTAGTTATTTGGATGAAATGAAATATAATGAACATTATATTATCATTATTGAGAATTTTATTGCATTATAAGTTTGTCAAAAAAATATGGTGAAGTATGTCAAAAAAATGATTTCATTTATTTTTTTAGATAATTTTTTCGAAAAAAAAATTTAGCTGTTTGTATGACTTAGGAAATGGAACATGGAAATTTTTGAAGTTGTTATAGTTTTTGAAATACTTTTGGAATTTTGAAAAAAGTTTTAATTTTCGATTTTGTTATAATTTTTGCAATATTTTTAGAATTTTGAAAAAAAATAGAATTTTTGAATTTGTTAATTTTATATATATATGTTTAGAATTTTGAAAAAAGTTTCAATTTTTGTTTTGTAAGAATTTTTGGAATATATATAGAATTTTGAAAAATTTAAAATTTTTTATTTTATTATAATTTTTGGAATTTTAAAAAATGTTTCAATTTTTGATATTGTTATAATTTTTGGAATATTTATAGAATTTTGGAAAAAGTTTGAATTTTTAAGAATTTTTGGAATATTATTAGAATTTAGTAAAAGTTTAAATATTTGATTTTATTTTAATTTTTGGAATTTTAAAAAAAGTTTCAATTTTTGATTTTGTTATAATTTTTGCAATATTTTTAGAATTTTTGATAAAAGTTTAATCTTTGATTTTGTAATAATTGTTGGAATATTTTTAGAATTTTGAAAAAAGTTTGATTTTATTTAATTTTTACAATAGTTTTGGAATTTTGAAAGAAACATGCATTTGTGATTTTGTAATATTTTCTCGAAACGCTAAATGGAGAGGTTTTTGAGTAGTTTGCTGATTGTATCATCTTTTCACTAAATTATGTTAATTTATGATCTGTTATGATTTTGCGGCAACGTATTGATGTTTCGTGTAAGTTTAGTAATAAATTTTTAAACAGAGATAAAAAAATACATGTACTTTAACAAAGAATTATGTTTGATATACATCGCTGTCCAAAACTAAAAACAATGCCCTCGTAAAAGTTTTATGCCGAAAACTATAACCAAATCCTTAACTAAAACCGAAGTCTTGAATCTCAGAGCTTGAGATTTCAGCCCATCCATATTTTCCAAGTTGAAACTTCATTATCACGTATTTTTACTTAAGAAATTTTTTACTAAATTTAATTTAAATTTAATGCAAAAATTCTCATATCTATTTTTAAGGATTGCGTATTATGAAAAAGTAAAAACGGTACCATATTGGTGAGACTTCGGTGTCCGTCAGAATTTCTACATTATCGATTTACCCACATACTATAAGTGCTATCAACTTGCAATTTTCTACAGTTAATAAATGTGTTTTCCCAGGCATATTGATAATAAAAAAATTTTAGATACTTGTTTTTATCTACATTTTATGGACATAAATAAGAAGGTAGTAAAACAAAAGCTTTTGTAATTGTAAGGAATCGAGTTTAGTTTAGAAAATCGAAAATGATAACTAGTTTTTTGATTTATTGACAAAACGAGTGATTTTTTTTCTGTCCCCTAACTTTGGTTGTTTTGGTTGTTGTAATTTCAAATGTTCATTGGAGGTGTTTTAAAGCAGAAATTTTGAAAATAAATTATTTTTGATCATGTCGTGTGGGGTGTCATACGAAAGGTGAAAGTAATTTTCGAAAGCACAGTTTTCGACTTATATTCGAAAATGTAAATTTTTTTTGCCCCCCCCCCCCCCCCTTAACTTCGAACATTACAAAATTAAAAAAAGTCAGGCAAGTGCGAATATAGTTCGCTATAAGTTCGCTCGCTGAGGGTTCCGTGTATATAATATTTGAGAAAATAACAGTTTTTGTTTGCATTTGCATTTTACCCAAAGCTGTATATGGTGGCTAAAGAAAGCTTCAATAACGCCAGCTTATAAACTATTTATATTGAAAAATATATTATCAATTGCTGTAGCTTCAACTGTTGTTGGTTAATGAATTTTTCTTTATAAATGTTTTTGTAGAAAATAGTTTGAGAGCTAGTTTTGAGGATTTTTATTGAAACCAACGGAAAAAACGGAGAAAAAGTGTCGTCATATTATTGCCAACGAGTGCATTGTTAACACAGTCGAGTGATTTGTCTACTGAACATTGGAGAGATCGGTATAGTATACTAACAGGATATTTTTTGAAACTTCAGCTAGTTGAACATTCACGATGACTACCGGCAGAGCTGCAGAAAAATACTAAAAGCGATGGTGGCTAGTATTTTTCTGCAGTGGTTGTACTGTATCAGACTTAACGAAAAGAACAGATCCCCAACCTCGATTAACTTGACTGTAACAATTTTCTAGTTCAACAGTAGTTCAATAGTTCAAAAATTTCAAAAATGTTTGTAATTAGTGATCAACTTCACAGAGAACATTTGCAATGCAACCATATTAAATGATAATCTATCGAACAGCAAACAGGTATCAGGTATGTTATCGCATAATTTTTCAACCTAACGCCTTTCGCCTGAAGTTTAGTTCATCTGACTTGTAAAACTGTGTTGATCTAATCTGATCTCGTTTGTTCATTTCTATACTTCGTTTCATTCAATATTTACTATAATATACATTGTCTACAACGTAGTAAAATTTATCCTCTTCTACGACTATTTTACGTGAATAGTCCTTCACAAAACACAATTTTAGAATTTTAATCAAATGAATCAAAAACGGTGTTTTCGAAAACTACAAAAAAATTGTTTTAGACTAGAAAAAATTCACCTTTCATATGACACCCCACTCGACATAGTCAAAAATAAATTTTTGTCAAAATTTCCACTCTCAACCCACTCAAAATAACATTTGAAATGATGAGCCGACCGCTATAGTTTTCATTCAATCTTTACAACATTGCCCATAACCATGAATTTTTTCAAATTTTTTCTTTTGTAATGACCGAAGTTAAGGGGGGGGGGGGGGGGGGGAGGGGGACAGGAAAAACAACACTCGTTTTTGGCAATATCAAAAAAAACTAAGCAGTCGAAAATTCATTGAAATTTATTTTTGAAATATTTTGAACTTTTTCGATTTTTCTATAACAAACTCGATTCCTTACAAAAAACTTTTGTTTTACTACCTCCTTATCTATGTTCATAAAATATAGATAAAACAAATATTTGAATTTTTTTGTTATCAGTAGGCGTGGGAAAAAACACGTTTAAAAACTGTAGAAAATTTCAAGTTGATTGCACTTATAGTTTGTGAGTAAACTGATTATGTAGAAATTCGGACGGACACCGAAGTCTCACCAATAGGGTACCGTTTTTACTTTTTTAAAGTACGGAACCCTAAAAATTATAAAAACTCACGGGTGTAGGAATTTTGCTAAATCGAAACCAAAATTTTTTTGGTTGTTATAAATTCAAATGTTCATTGTTTAAAGTAGAAATTTTGAAAAAAAATTATTTTGGATCATGTCTTGTCATATGACAGCGGTGATTTTTTTTGTAGTGCAATTTTTTTATAATTTTCGAAAGCACATTTTTCGACGTATTTTCGAAATTGTAAATTTTTTTTTGTCCCCCCTTTAACTTCGAAAATGCAATAGAAAAAAATTCATGGTTGTAGGAATTTCGCATAAAGAAAACCGTTTTTTGTTTTGGTTGTCATAATTTCAAATAAACAGCTTTGAAGATTCAACCCAACGTAAAACAATACTAACAAAAACTGTTTTTTCTCAAATACTATATACACAGAACCCTCAGCGAGCGAATATATTCGCACTTGCCTGACTTTTTTGTATATGCGTAAGTATTTGCGTTTTTTTAAAATTTCTGCATGATATCAGGTTTTTTTTGCTATCATCGACTGAAAAACCAGAAAAAAAAGCCCCAATAAGGAAGGCCTGAAATAGTTTAAATCAACTGTTGGGTTTCTTCTCATTTTTCTGGAACCATATGCTGGTCTTTACTTTGCTAACGTAGAGGCGGATTTACACGTCAACGTATAATCTCAATTAACCAACTATATTTAATGAGAGTAACGTAACTGTAATGGGCAAGATAATCACTGTGAACCGTACTTCAAATCCCCGTACTCTCTAAATATAGTAATATAATATAGCGTAGTTCGAAATGTATATCTACATTTTTAAAAAAATTTTAACCTACCTGTGCCTTTTTTCAACCCACCTGTGCAACAGAATTCTAATCTTTTTAAACGCTTTTCTTTACTTCACACTATTGGATCAAATCTTGTAACGTTAATTTGACTGCCTTATATTCAATGAAAATGAATGAAACTTTGCAGGCATACGTATATCCGATGACAATACACGAATATCATATTAACTAACAATTTTCATTGTTTATTCGTTGTTTAAATAAAAAAATCGATTTTCATCGGAAATATTCAAATTCTCTTGATCTAATTAACGTAGCGACTTGAAATTTGCACAACATAAAGATCGATAGATAAACTATACAGAATTATACATTTTACATTCATAAATTATGTATTTTCTCGATAAATAAACAATTAATGTTATCAAATTTAAACGTTTATCAACGCCGACGCGCACGTAAAGAAGCAGAACGTCAAGAAAAAAATCCAGATGAAGGAAGAAATCAGCTTACTACCACAGCTCAAAATTGTTGTTACGACGATTTTGAGGCTGAAGTTAACACTTTTGCAAACAAAGTATGTGATATTTTTACGAAGCAGTGCTACCCCAAGCAAGTGTCAAACTACCAGATTCCAATCCGACCTCCAGATTGGATGCCGCCTGAATTAAAAAATAAAGTTCGCCTTACAGTTTGTCACCGCTGCAAGTCACACTTAAGAAGTATTAAAACAACTCCACTTGCTAAAGCTTACTGGAACCATTTAGACCCCGACGACATTCCACCAGGAATTCAGGCACTTTCTCAAGTTGAACAACGTCTTTTGTCTCGGATTCACCCTTTTCTTAAAATTGTCAAGTTTTCTGGATTCTACGGGCAGTACGGATTTAAAGGTCAAGCAATCCCTTTTGCCTTGGACATTTTTGACGTCATTTCAAATCTTATAAGTTTCTACCTCGATCAAGCTTGGATGCTGATATTATAGTAGTAACGTAACGCTTAGAAAATGCAAATTCTATTCGAGACTACACTGTTTCCAGAACTAAATTTATCGCAGCTTTAGAATGGTTTAAATCAAATAACCCATTGTACCAAGACGTTGTTATTGATGAAAATGCACACCTTGATGAACGTGATTTGATTCGACTATCAAATCATGGCCCAAGTAATGAAGATATTGAAGGTCTTAATGAAAATGCGGAAATTATATCGGAATATGTGTCTATCGGCAGTAGTTTACGTATTATCCATGCATCGTGGCATCAAGGAAAAGAAATTAACAAATGTTAAATTCTGTGCTGAAAAATGTGTTGAATTCTTATAAGAACGTGACAAAATAGAATTTCCGACTGTTCAAGGCTTTGATGACTAAAAATTAAAAAATAAAAAATATTATTCAAAAAAACTTGAAATATTTAAAAAAAAATTTTTTTAAGAAACGCTTTTCTTTACTTCATTGGTTTGCATACTGTAAAAAAAATTACTAAAAAGCAAAGAATAAAAATAATTCCAAAACTCAAAACTGAAGTCGCCATTCCGTCAATGTTTCGCGTATATGATTAGCGTCCCACGCTTTTCTTTAACGAATGTGTCAGATTTTCTCGATTTTGAATTTTTTGGAAAATCTATTCGAGTTTTGGAATTATTTTTATTTTTGAATGTTTTACAGATAGGCTGGGGCCGTTACCTTTTTGAGATGAAAAAATTAGTAGCAGGTAACGGCCGGCTGGAATATATAGTTGAGGTCATAAACAATGAAAAAAAAAACTTTCGAACTTGAGATGAAGGGAAGTAGTGAAATGGGGTGATGTGTAAGGGGAGAAAACAGTTTTTCGTTATTTGTAACGAAACGAGGCCTCCTAGAGAAAAGTGTTTCATGCAAAAGTTGTAGATAATAAAAAAGTCTAAAACTTTAGTGAACACATTTTTCGACATAACCTCAAAGTTTGCGAGAAAATGATGAAAAACCGATTTTTCTGTTTTTTATTTTTTTTTCGCGTGAAAATTATTTAATTTTAATGAAACTTTGTGAAAGTACGTAATTATTTGCGCATAATAAGCATGAATTTTTTCAATTATGGAAAATAAATATTTTTTGAGATTTTACCATTTTTCCGAAAAAACACCCCTATCTCCGGCGAACAACTTTATTGATGTTTTTTTGGATTTTGATGTTGTTCTAGTGCTTATTTTTTTTGTCAAGATGTCTACTCTCAAATAGTATATCGATTTTAATGATTTATTGTTATTTAGCAGCTTAAAATTGAGAAAAACCGAAAAAAAAAGTTTTCGAATCTCGAACTTGTCGATTTTTTTAATTTTTTTCAATTTTTTAGCATATTTATGTTAATAGTTCATAATATTTTAAAGAAAAAACTTTCTTTGGTATAAAATAAATAAAGTTAAATGAATTTACTTATTGGAAACAACGCTAAAATTGAATAAAGTAAAAAATAAAAAAATGCTGTTACGTATTCAAACAGAAAAAAATTTACAAAGTTTAAAATTTAACAGCATACTATACGGTTGCCACGTGTCCTACATTCGGTAGGACAGTCCTACTTTGGAGCAAGAATGTCCTACGTCCTCCTTTACTATAAAAATGTCCTACTTTAGGCAAACTGTAATACAATATCTTACACTGAAAAAAATAGATTTTTTTTCTTCCTATTTCTCTCAATAAACGCGCTAGCAAAATAAGTAATTGTTATTGCACCTTTACTTATATTAAAATTGTAACTGATTATTTAACTTTATGTCGAAAGGTTAGTAACAATAGCAAATAATTTACATTGCTGACATATGTGAATATCGATGCTTTATTGCACGATTTATTCAGGTTGTAAACCACCATTGTTTAAATTTTGAAATAAACCCACCGTTAAACCTCTGTTTTTTTAAATAACTTTTGTTACAAAGTACCTGTTCTTAGAATTATTAATTATTATTAATTATTATTAAAATAAAATGACTGAACCGAATTTTGTTATAAAGTAAAACCTTTGGCTACAGAAAGCTAACGATTTTGAAGGAATATGTAAATACACAAAACTACTACTACTTATGAGTAACTTATACAGTTACTTAACTACTTATGAGTAACTGGCTTACAACATAAGTTTATTGATTTTTTTGAAAGTGCCAATGAATCAGCAGACGGCATGTTTGGCTGTATTTCTGAGTTCTTAAAACTTTAAGTTTAAGTTTTTCGAGTGTTACCGCATTGGAGGCTAATAATATCAATGCGAATTTGTATGCCATTATTCATTATAAATAAATAAATTAGATTACAGAAATAACGCCCATACATTCATTTATACTTACACCAAACCGAAACCGAATTTTTTTTTTAAAAATTTATTTTTAACTGAAAATTGATGTGGCACAAATCCAACGAGTTTTTTAGTTTTGAGACATTAGGGGTAGTGTGTCCTAGTGTGTGTAGTAGTTTTGTGTATTTACATATTCCTTCAAAATCGTTAGCTTTCTGTAGCCAAAGGTTTTACTTTATAACAAAATTCGGTTCAGTCATTTTATTTTAATAATAATTAATAATTCTAAGAACAGGTACTTTGTAACAAAAGTTATTTAAAAAAACAGAGGTTTAACGGTGGGTTTATTTCAAAATTTAAGCAATGGTGGTTTACAACCTGAATAAATCGTGCAATAAAGCATCGATATTCACATATGTCAGCAATGTAAATTATTTGCTATTGTTACTAACCTTTCGACATAAAGTTAAATAATCAGATACAATTTTAATATAAGTAAAGGTGCAATAACAATTACTTATTTTGCTAGCGCGTTTATTGAGAGAAATAGGAAGAAAAAAAATCTATTTTTTTCAGTGTAAGATATTGTATTACAGTTTGCCTAAAGTAGGACATTTTTATAGTAAAGGAGGACGTAGGACATTCTTGCTCCAAAGTAGGACTGTCCTACCGAATGTAGGACACGTGGCAACCGTATAGTATGCTGTTAAATTTTAAACTTTGTAAATTTTTTTCTGTTTGAATACGTAACAGCATTTTTTTATTTTTTACTTTATTCAATTTTAGCGTTGTTTCCAATAAGTAAATTCATTTAACTTTATTTATTTTATACCAAAGAAAGTTTTTTCTTTAAAATATTATGAACTATTAACATAAATATGCTAAAAAATTGAAAAAAATTAAAAAAATCGACAAGTTCGAGATTCGAAAACTTTTTTTTTCGGTTTTTCTCAATTTTAAGCTGCTAAATAACAATAAATCATTAAAATCGATATACTATTTGAGAGTAAACATCTTGACAAAAAAAATAAGCACTAGAACAACATCAAAATCCAAAAAAACATCAATAAAGTTGTTCGCCGGAGATAGGGGTGTTTTTTCGGAAAAACGGTAAAATCTCAAAAAATATTTATTTTCCATAATTGAACAAATTCATGCTTATTATGCGCAAATAATTACGTACTTTCACAAAGTTTCATTAAAATTAAATAATTTTCACGCGAAAAAAAAATAAAAAACAGAAAAATCGGTTTTTCATCATTTTCTCGCAAACTTTGAGGTTATGTCGAAAAATGTGTTCACTAAAGTTTTAGACTTTTTTATTATCTACAACTTTTGCATGAAACACTTTTCTCTAGGAGGCCTCGTTTCGTTACAAATAACGAAAAACTGTTTTCTCCCCTTACACATCACCCCATTTCACTACTTCCCTTCATCTCAAGTTCGAAAGTTTTTTTTTCATTGTTTATGACCTCAACTATATATTCCAGCCGGCCGTTACCTGCTACTAATTTTTTCATCTCAAAAAGGTAACGGCCCCAGCCTAAGAGGTTTTTAAAAAATTTATTTGAGTTTTGGAATTATTTTTATTTTTTGCTTTTTAGTAATTTTTTTACAGTATGCAAACCAATGAAGTAAACAAAAGCGTTTCTTAAAAAAATTTTTTTTATTTTTTTCTCCATTTCTTTTTCCATGATTATGTGAAAATTGAAAAGAATTACAGAAATACTTAATCAATGAATTTGATAGGAAAAACAAAAGTGCTGGCATCCTTTTTAGGATCGTTATAGCAGTTTTTGTCTTAAAACGACAGTTGGTTTAAGAGTTTTGGATCGCAAGGTGAGGATTTGAGCTGGCATGGATTTAGTTTTGATATACTGAATTGGCTAGTTTGTTTTTGGTGGTGAAACGTAACTTCACAAAATTGTTTACGATAATACTTTGCGATTAAAATGAACATCAAGGTCAAAAGAAAAAGAATTTAGACAGCGCCGCTTCGAATTCCTCTTTGGTTGGTTCGTCTACATGAACATTTGACGCACGAATAAGCTTTGCTCGTTGCCCGACTTGTTGCTGGTCACTTAAGTTGAGAAGATTCTCAAAATAAGCGGCCCAAGTATCTAAAATATTTTTAAGGTCTACTTGTAGCTCCCCATCTTCGTTTTGAATAGCAGTCGATCTAGTTTGAGGGCCCTTCTTTAAGGTTTTATCCTGTTGAAAGAAGTTACGAGATTGATGTTCCTTATTGAAGCTTTCAATCTCCTCACACTGTCTCTTCCACCATTCTCTCTTCGTTCGTCTACATAGCTTTGTAACGGCTTGTCTTGCCAGTTTATAGTTCTCCTTCGTGGACCTGGTATTGCGTCCTTGTAGACACTTCAGATAGCAATCTCTTTTGTATTGAATAGCATCAAGGCATGCTTGATCCATCCTTGGCTTCTGGGAGTGGTTCTGTGGTCGTCCAAGTATTCCCTCAGCAGCGCTTAAAACAGCATCTTTGAGCAAATACCATGACTTATCGACGTCTCCATTAATGGTTTCTGATTTCTCCAATGTTTCGGCAATATGGATTTGATATCTCTCTTCTGTTTCAGCATTCTTTAATGATGAGATGTTAAAACGTTGCCGTTGATTGAATTTTGGAATGCCTGGATTTGGGAAGTGGAACCTTATCGTTGCACATACAAGGAAGTGGTCACTTCCAATGTATGCACCTCTAAAGGATCGCACATCCAGAACGCTCGAAAAGAAACGTGTTGTTACTAGAACGTGATCAATTTGATTTGGAGTATTTCCATTCGGTTAGAACCAAGTCTGCTTATGAATCGATCGATGCGGAAAGAACGTACTGGCAATTCTCAAATTATTTGATAATGCAAACTCAGTCATTCTCTCACAATTATCATTCGAATTCAAATGTAAGCTGTTGGGACCCACCACATTTCCATCAGAGATATCTCTTCCAACCTGTCCATTAAAGTCACCAAGAACCATAATGAAGTCGCGTGTTGGTGTTTGTTTCATAACCTCTTCCAGTGCTATGTAGAAATCATCCTTCTCTTTGACGGTCTTAGCTTCAGTTGGTGCATGCACGGCAATAAGAGAAATATTGTTATATGTACCGCGTACACGTAGGTAGCAGATCCTCTCACTGACCGGGATGAATTTCATCACGGCTTCTTGTATGCGTGCACCAACAAGAAAGCCAGTTCCAAATTCTCTTCGAGAAGGATGACCACTACAGTATAGAGAGTGACTATCCAAATCTTGTTTTCCGATTATCGGCTGTCTAATTTCTTGTAGAGCAATAATATCCATCCTATACCTCTCAGTCTCTGTTTCTAGACTTATAAGAGCATCAGGAGCGCTCAGGCTGCGCACGTTCCACGTTCCGATTCGGTAATCTGTCCTTTTTCACGTCCAGGTAAAATTCTGTTGTTGTTTCCGGGTCTGTTTTTCTCTTTCTGATAACCAAATTTAACATATTAGTTTTTTTTCCGGGGTTAGGGTGTTAACCTTAGGCCCAACCCAAATTGTCGTGAATGGGTCCGTTCTGCATATTAAGGTCACCAGAAACAACCTTTTTTACACGTTTATGTAGCGAGCCGCTTGATTCAAGACAGACGCCCGCTCCAAGTCGCCCCTGACATGGAGAACAGACGCTTGAGTCGCATTGGTTGTAAGGCGCCAATTCGCCGTGATTAACTAAGCGTCATTGACTAAGCAGTTTTTACTCTGCTTGTCTCCAATACACCAACCTAATTCTGTCAGCATTACCCAGGCAGCACGGCGTGGACGTCGAATTTCGGATTTCGCTACCTCAAAAGAAAAAGCAACCACTGATATTTAAATGGTTTATAATAAACAAACAAATGTAATGATGGCATTATAATTTTTTAAATAAACTTTAACTCGTTTGGAACAATAACCGCCAAGAAATTACTCAAGTAAATAGTGATTCAACTACAGAAGCTGCGGAAGGAGCAAGGTTATGTTAATTTTATGCAGTTAAATTAAAATAAAATGAATTGTTAGTGTAAATATTTAGGGGAGAGTGGTGACATAGCAGATATCCCTTCTGGAGAACATGGGTAGAGCCACGCGTTATGTTTTGAATTTAAATTGCCTGTACAGATGTTGGTCGGAAGAACGTTCGCTCAAGTGGGCTAACGGCAGGGTGTTTTGTGTTACCGAACCTCTTACAAAAGATGGCGCCCAACGTGAGGCTCTGGAGCGACAGTGTTTGTGTCGATTTCAACAAAGTTGTTCTAGAGACTAATAACTTTTCGTTTTCAGTTTTAGTTTTTAAAATTATATTTAAATTCGTGTTTTCTTAAGTACCGCTGGATTGAGTACTAGCCCTTCAGACTATTGCTTATCGAGACTTTACGATCGCACAGACTCCGAGGTGCTGTATTGTTTTGCTTTCGTCGAGGAGTTCAGGGATGACGGAGCAAGCAGGTAATGGATCTTGTTGCTTACTAATGGTTTCCGTCGACGCTACATCCACCTTTGGGTTCTATAGCGAAACGGAAACTCTACATTACAATGCTCAAATAGATGTTGTTTTATCATAGTCTTCGTTTTATCCTATTTTGAAGCATGATACTCTTAATCTAAGGGTCGTGCGTTCGAACCTCACGTTGGGCGCCACCTTGTAATAATAGGTTTGGTAGACCGTGCAGGTCTACCAGTTTGTCGTGCACCCTGCCATGTCTTTACTCCTCGCTAGCTTAATCGGATGAGAATTTTGCAACTTTCCTCAGTGCAAAAAATTTAGAACACACTAGCCAATTAGCTAAACCAAATAACTAAGCAGCGTGCCTCACAAACAAAATTGCTAACCGCACTTTTAAAAAGGATGGACATCCTGTCACAACCCTTCCTATATTATCGCTACGTTATTACTGCAGTATTTTACAAATTTCCAAAAGTGACAAATAAAAATATATAAATTACAAAAAAACGAAAAAAAACTTTCGTTAAAATGATGTTTCACGATGAGTATCTTCATGGGTCAAAAGAATCATGGATCAGACCCCAATTGACATAGTTCTTGCTTCGTTATCCTTATCCGTCCTACATGCTACTCCCTTCTATGTTATGCTTTCCAATCCTGAGTATGGGTATGTTGGTATGTTGCACTGATACCATCTAATTAAATTTTGGGTATACTTTTCAACACACCAGTTCAAACATCGATATTTACAATTTTTAATACATATTTCCAGTATGTGTTTCACTCTTTTCACACTTGAATATACTTTTGTATTTTTATTTTCAAAAACTGATTATTAATTTAGAGCACAATTTTAATATTGTTTAACTATATCAAATTTTAAAAATCATTTAAATTTAATTATAATTCTGCATTAAATCCTACAAAATTCCACGTTTAATATAATTCTAAAACAGTAAAACCATCTTTAACCATAACTCAAACTCAACTCTATCACTAAATATTCCAACCAACTCAGATTTAAACTCCTCAAGAATTCCAGAGAACTACCTAAATGTATCTCCTAGAGTTATCAAAAATGAAAAAAAACATCCCACGAAAAAATCATTTGAATGCATTGTTGTTTTGTAGCATTTATGGAATGCAAAAGAAACACGAGAAAATTGTGTTAACTATTAACAGACATAGAGATTTAATTTAACAAATAAACTTAAGAATTTAAAAAAATTGTAAAAGGAGGGGATGAGAAGTCGTTGAAAATATGAATAAACACGTTTTCGAATAATGCGGATAGTATATTACTATGAACGATGAAAGAAAGTTTTAGTACATTTGCCGTTATGCTGGCCGGATATAACAGTACTTACAGCTGTCATTATTGCTAACGTATCAGAAGTAGTTTCTAAGCCATTGTACAGTACAACAGCTGTAACAGACATACTGTTGAAATCCCTATGGCTAAAATAATTTTCGTAGAACATGCATGAAATCATTTTTGATTAGGAATACGAATCGATAGAGAAACATTAACCATTTCATATAGAACATCAATTCCGCTCAAGATTAAGATTACACTCTTCAATTACCACCATTCTCGGTTAATCACATTCAAACTGTGTAAGTGGCTCGTATACTTTTCCATGCCAATATAATCCCAGTGGTACGTGTTCTACCTGTCGTTTATTTGAAATACATATACTGTAGCTGATAAATCGGTTATCACATTTACTGTCTTTAAAAACATTTTTCACGATTATTGTAATACAATATACGCTGCTAATGTAACCCATATCATAAATTACGGTGTAAGATTACGTAATATCAATTTAAGTTTCCGTAGGTGTGTTTGGTGCCATACTGCTGTCTCGCTTAATTATCTTAGTAGCGAGATCTCTAAAACTGGTGGTCGACCATCTTCAAACAGATTCATCTATCATCAATTTTTACCAATCAACATCTACACGGCCAGTGCAGCGGCAAGTACTTGCTTCAATACATTTACAGGTTGCTGGCACTTCAAAAAGGCAAAAGATTTACTTGTCCATTTGAATACCAAACGACATTGGATAAAGTAAAACTGGCTCTGGCTCAGGTAGCATACCTCGTAAGTTTAAAAGAACGTGGTCAATTCAGGATAAATACAGACGCCTTCCACGTTGTTATTGCCAATGACGACATATCATCTACGAACTATTCGAATGGTAGAGATATTTCTCTGGCATTTAAAAAGAGCTCTATATACTAGAAATATTACCCTGAAATGGAACTATTATGTACAATCTGATTAAAACTTCAGTCATACATGACCACGGATGCTCTCCAGCAGATCTTATATTCAAACAGTCACTAAAAGTCACTGGTGAACTACTGATGCATTCTTGCCATATACAATCGAAATCCTACAATCCAAAATCCGCACGAAGAAGTCGTGAAAGTATGAGACAGTATATTGAGGAGCACAATTCGAGGGTTTTGCAATGGATGAAGCTGCACCTTGTCCGACTACCAATAGCGACAGTAAATATTTGCTGGTCACAATGGCTTATTTGAGTGACAAGAGGTATCTGTCCAATACAAAATCAGGAAACAACAACCATCGCTAAAGCGATGAAATGAAATGAATGAAAATTCATACAAATCAAGAAAGGAATTTTATGTCTACAATATTTCAAGAAATATGTCAAATGACATCAATGAAACCAAAACTACTGCTTCACAACCCCAATCAAATGGCCTGGTGGAAAGATTTAATACTACTCTGAAGAAATATCTGGCAAAAATATTTCTGATGGCTTATAGATCGGCAGTATATGGTACAACTAAAATGACGCCAGCTACAACTGGTTTGGAAATGATTTAAGGAGGCCTGGTGAAAAAAAATTAGGGTTGTTCCATAATTACAATTACATGTCCAAGGTTATGCAAATAAACTGCAAAAAGACCTTGACATAATACACATGTTTGTCAGACTTACCGGGCAACTAATGTGACAACACAATACGAAAAAGTTTATCTGTAGTATAGTAAAAGAACATCGTTTTGGAAAATGCTCTGAAAATAGTTCCACTAAAAAAATAAAACACCTAAATAAATATTTAAAGATAACCAAAACAAAATAACACGTAACAGGAAATTGTAATTTTATCTAATAAGAAATTAGGGTTAGGGTAGGTTAATAAATAATCTAAAAAGAAAATATTTCACACATTTATTTAAATTTTGCAAATCGAACTAAATTTATTTTATTACAAATCTAAACGTCAGTGTTATCCGGCTGCAGGTCTTAAAACGAATCTATTGTGGAGTTCTTTCTGACCAAAAAAAGTGATGTACATAAAAAAAAATTGATGTAAATCAATTGGTCGTGTTCTTTCAGACCAAATTTTTGATGTTTTTTCTGATGTACATCAATTTTATGAAATTGATATTTTTTGATAAATTCGTCTTCCAGCAAAAACTAATACAAACACACACGTATAAAAACAATAACAAACGTGACGCCATTTTTTGAATTTACTATTTGTGGATAGTTTTTTGTGATTTTTAGGTGAATTTTATAAAATTAAACATAAATTCTACGTAAAGTGAATAAATATTTTATGTTTACACAATTATTTTAATGTAAATTTAAATCGAAAATGTTTTGTTTTGTTACCAATACAACAATAATGAAAATCATATGGTTTGTCCGTTCTTTCAGACAAGTTAAAAATTGATGTACATCGAAAACCTGAAAGAACTCAACATTAGTGTTGTTGTGATACGTATTGTAATTCCAATTACACAACAGTTTTTTTTAAATTACAAAGTTACATAAATTAATTAATTTAATAAACACTCACAATTAGTTTACATCCATAAAATTCAAACATCCATCTCACCTGCAAAAAAAGAAAAAAAAATATTTAAGTAAGATGTTTTAAAGTTTTATTAAATGTAAGGTGTGTCAAAAAAAACGTTGCCATAAAAATCAAAACTTTTCTTTAAGATTTGAACTTACTAAAAATTTAAAAGAAATGTATAAAGCTGTTTTATAAATCAAAAGTTTGTATCTCGTTCTTGAGAACTCCTTTAAACCAAAACATCCAAATGCCATAAGAAAAATATTACATCGTTATCCATTTCTTCTAAAAAACAGAAAAAACGTCTTCGACTATGAGATACCCAACTATTTAATAGTATAAAATGTAAATTAAAAAGTTGTAGGCGGATGTATAAGGGCGTTGAAAATAGTTAAACGTTTTTGATATAGATTATTATGAAAAAATTCTTTTAAAGACATGCAACTAAACATTTTACCTATTTGAAATGTTGTTTTTAGTTATGAAGTTACAAAATTTATAGGCATTTTCTGTACGTAAAACTTTCTTTTTGTTGCTATTTGATTTACTCTTATGTGATTTATGATTTGATATTTATGTGATTTATTGGAGATGTAATAGAGTAAGTGATGGTTTCTTGAACTAGAAAAAGATTTATGTAATTATTTTATGTGTAGTTAGTATTAATATAATTATATGATTTGAAATCTTCCGCCTTTTTAACCTGTGTGATTTAAAGCTATAAAACTCTGCCTTTGAAACATAATAATAATCGGATTAACAATTTTGAAGAGGTATCTGTTTGGCAAGTTGAACTCTAGCCAACTTAGAAGTTGGCTAGTTTGCCTACAAAAAATTATGAGGGTGATAGTTAAATTTTGTTTGACAACGTAAACGAGATCGCAACCTACGTAATCTAGCTCGTACATGATGTTGGATCATTTCTAAGTAGGCGTTTTCACCCTGATAGCGGTTTCCAGTTTTTCTTTGGACATAAATCACAGAGTGACGTTGACGTTTTCTTTGTCGTCTGGGTGGATGGATATTTCAGGATAGTAAAAAAGAACACCGAAAGAAAAAATCTTGGTTGATTCAAACATGTTGCATTGTTAATCGAAAATTAAGTGAAAATTGGGGAACTAAATACGTTTGTGATTGAATCAACCAATGCTCCGTATTTAAATTAACAATTTAACCGTTGTTGATATATTTTTTTATAAGTATCACAAACATATTTGATTTAACCATGTTTGTAGTTGAGTCAACTATGATTTAATTTTCAATTGACTACAAACGTTGTAAATTAAAAATTGGGACTAAAAATAGTGATATTGAATACGTTTGTGATAGAATCAAGCAATACGCCGGTATAAATCTTTTGGTTTGGTACATCTTTGTTTTATTTTTGCTGCTATCAATGTTTGTATGGGTTCGTTTTTTTCGTAAATATAATATTTGAAATTTTTTATGTTAGAAGTATGTATTTCGCATCAATCCCGACAAACATTTTTATGCATAAAGCTAGCGTTCGTATATTTACGTTCTAAATAGGAAATGTATGAGTGCGATTTTGTTTGTAAAGGATGCGTCCATTTTTTCGCCATTTTTTTAATGATACAATTTAAAAGACCAAAATTCAGAAATCAAAAAATTTAAATATTTGAATTATGTGTAGAAAATTATACTAATTTTCCATAATTTTCTCATTATTATGAAAAATTAAATTAAAATATCGATAAATGGACATGAAACAAGACAAATAAAAATATTAAAAAAATATAATAATTTTTTTAAATCACCAAAATTAATTATAGAAAGGGCCTGTTTCATTAACGATATTTTTGTTATAACATTAACTGAAAAATTTCTTTCGCACATAATTTTATATGCAAATAATATGAAAATTATTTAAATCAATTAAACACATCTAAATTATTTCCTAAAGTAAAATGTTAAATAAAACCAGCCATATTAAAATATATAAAAACTTTTTATTTTTCTATTCTTTTGTTTATTATTTTTCTTTATTTTGTTTATTAGTTTCTTTTCTTCTGGTTTTTTATTTTAACAAACACAATAATTTTCAAACAAAAACATGAACAAACTGAACTGAAAAATATGAACAAGAAAAATTGATCACGCCGTGGTTGATTTAAATAATGAAAATTGTTACGTTTTTTAAAATAAATTGACAATGCTACATTGGTTAAAATAACCACGTTCGTATTAGACGCAAAATCAAACAAGCTTTGTAGTTGATTCTACCAACGTTTTTTTTTCGGTGAAAGAGACGAGAAGACTGCAAGGATTTTATTAGCATGAAATCAGTGTATCTCAACGATGGAATTTAAAGGCTCAAATATGTGAAACAACTATTAATAGAACATAGAATGTATATTTTGTTTTAAAATTTCAGAGAAATGAGGCAGCACAAATTTTGAACAAAAACTTACAAGCATATGAGTTGCTATTGGTTTCTCGATGTTGGTAAGATTATGAGTTCGGAAGCAGAGTTCGGAAATGTTTTGATTTATATTTACAAAAACAAAATTTCGATTTACTTTAAATCCGATTTAAATCCAACAAATTAATTTTTTTCCTTCCCATTCTTTTTAAATAACCAAAATTGGATGTTGTTGGATGAAATGCAAAAAAAAAATCTTTTTTTTCTGTAGCTCATTCATTCGTTCAATTTGTATTTAATCCAATGCTAAAGGATCAAAGAAAAGTGTAATGCCTTCGTAACTCCTTTTTAAATTTAAATTTTGAGCTTGCTTGAATATATTCATATCAATTTTATTGCGGTGATCACTATACACCTTAACTATTACCGACCAGTTTCATAACAGACCAACCTCAATCAAAACCAGAAAACTACTTCTTGCTTTATCCTAACAAGATTTTACCAAATTTCGATTCCTTAAATATTTAGTCTTTGGCTTTTGTGTGAATACGAACTCTTTTTCTTCTTCATAACGACAGTATTTTCTCTTATATTTACCATATTACCGACATTACCTGTCACGAAACTTCCCTTTTTACATTTATATCTTATTTCTGTTTTCAGCTTTAATTCAGATATGCTGAAACCAATCCACAAAAATGGTAATCGCTTACAAAATGAAATCTACAATGGGGTTGTTTTCCTCTGCACAGCATATAAGATCTTTTCATACATTTTGCTAGAAAAAAACCAATATATTTGCTGAATAACTTGTTGGAGAATATAAACTTGGCTTCCAGAAAGGTCGAGGTACTAACTATGCCGTTTTCTCGATATGGATGATTTTGAAAAAGTTTCGAAAGTTTAATATACCTATGGACCAACTTTTCGTTGATTTCAAGCAGAACGGTACGACTTTCTCGAACTACAGTTCAAAATTCTGATTGTTGTATTCGAGTAGAGAACAAAATGTCAAAGTTTTAAAAGTTGACGCCGGCTCAAGACGAAGTGTTGCTATCTCACTTGTACTCTTTAATACACCCCTAGAATATGTGTATCGTTAAAAGAATCTACCAAGTAACAACAATATCTTGTCAATAAACTCAGTACAGCTGATTGCTAAAGCTGATAATGTTGTCATCCTCAGCCGAAATAAAGCTGCAATAAGTAAGACTTTCAAGTCACCTAATAGGGGTGCTATATAAATTGGTCAGCAAATTAATTACGGTAAAACCAAGATAATGAGTGTGTCAAGAGAGGCAGAGAAAATAGATTTGATGTCCAGCGATAAACGAATTGAGAGGGTTTAATCTTTTAAATAGTTGGGATCTATGCTTGACTCAAATAACAGCTTACTTACAGATGTTAATTCTTGAATCGCTGCAGAAAATCGAATTTTCTAATCGATTTAACCTCTCTTTGCATCACCATGTGTGTCAACTAACACCAAACTCAAGTTATACAAGACCTCACTCTTACACAAAATGACAAATCGTATTTATCTGTATTTGAGAGTAAGATTCTACGCTACATTTTTGGTCATTTAAGACAGATGATGGAGAGTACAGAACCCGATATAGCTTTGAAAACAGATACCTTCCTGGAGGTCCTGATATAATGGGTTGTATCCAATGCAATAGGATTATTTGGTTTGGGTGCGTGTTCTACGAACCGGTTCACAGTCTGGAATGATTAAAAAAATGTACGTAGGTTCCCCAGGAAGGGCACGACCACGACGAAGAACATGATTACTATGGTAGATGAACGCAATGAACGATCTTAAAAAATCAGCTGCCATGGTAATTGTGCCGCTGTTGTGAATAGCCGTTGTGAATATTCGAAGCTTGAATAGTAGCTTGGCAACAATCCTGCTTGTAACATGAACGCCACAAAAAAAAAACAAAAAAAAGCGTGAGTACAGTTTATAAAATTTTGGTTTTACCGGATGGTATCGTTGTTAATTTGTGATTTGTATATTTTTGTCGGAAGTTGCGACCACATATTATGAATTATAATTAAAATGGACACATCTGTTAATTTTTTGTTTACTGCATTTGTTTGTTTAAGATGCTGTAGGCTTGTTTTAATTTGTCGATGTTGATTGTTTTACGCCAGTTTGCATACAAATGTGTTCGAAATGTGTTCTAAAATCTAAAGGGTTATTTTACTTTTTCCATTAGGACAAACACCTGTGCGCATGTTGAGATCTTTGAAAATGAAGATTTTAGTCTGATTAGGTTGCCGGGGAGATGTAGGAATTAGTCTGCTTGTTACTTAGGAATCTCTAAATGAATTTTGAAGTGGTGGCAGTGGGAGAGTCAGCCATACCCCAGTATTGCCGGTGCGGAATCGAGGTCTTCTTTGAATGAATTTCTAATGCCAAGTAAACCAGTGTGAGTTTAGTGCTCCAATAAACGGGTTTGCATCTCTTTTTAAGCGGTACTTTAAGTGGATGAGGGGAGAATTCGATACGACCGTTTGCTTTTGGTTTGAAAGCAGTTGTGCGATATAATATAGATATAATATAATATAGATTATATTATAATATAGTTTTTTCACCCGAACGTGATAAGCAATCGTTTACGTTGTCTTTGCTTTTTATGTGTTTTATGTCTGCAAGGAAACGTAAGATGAACTCTAGATTCAATAGATGAGGTAAGGCAAGATGAGGTAACTACGTAAGTAGTTGTCGTGGACTTGATTAAATTTTGGAAAAATTGTTGTGATCACACGCTTGTGGTCATTGAAGAAATGTTGAATAGCGAGATAGATTTCAAAAAGCTCTCTATCAAACGCAAAGAATTTTGCTTCAGTAAAAGAGAGAGCTTTATGGAGAAAAATGCAAGTAATTCCTAACAAAAATGGTTGAAACGTTGTATTATAGCTCCGAATGCGGTGTTCGAAACGTCTGATGTTAAGTTGACCTGGTGTAGTCTAACGGATGTGTCACAAGAGTAGCGGCAACTAGAAAATATTTGTACTTAATGAAATACTCGTTACAGTCCGCTGGCCAAGAAAAATTGGATTTGTTTTTGCTTTTTTTATCAGTGATGCCAAATTCCCGTTAAGAGACGCTAACAATTCGGATAATCGTGATATACAGTGGTGTTAATAAATCCCCTTACCCACGAATTACTACATTTGGCGGATTGATATTGGAACTGGAAAATTGTGGTTGCCAGGGATTTGTTTTCGATGGAATTATGGTTTTCCGAAATAGAAACGCTCATAAAATCAAGTGATTTTAAGCCGAAGATGCATTTCCAAGGTTTTATTTAGTTATGTCCTATTTGGTCAGACGAATAAAAGTTTGTATCCAAGTGCTGAGATGTTCTGCCTCGCAGGAGCTCTAGATATCATCTTTGTAGAAAAAACCGAAAACTAGTTCCTTTGTAAGTTCATTAAGTAACGCTGGAGTGTCTGGGCTGAGTTTCGTAAGCCAAACGAATGAACTAGAACAATGCTCATCTCCTATTGGAATCTAGTGATAGGCTCTTAAGATATATTATACAACAAAATTTTGCATCATTTTTGTATTGGGGATAGTCTATCTTTATCTAGTCTATCTTAAGCAGCGTTAAGTTGTCTATCCATAGTCTCCACAAAAACGACAGTCCTTGTTCACACCGCATGAAAAGGTTAGAAGACGGGTGAATTACAAGGACGACAAATACGTAGTTCCACCATATGCTTGATTCGATCTTTGCAGTTTGAAATTTCATCGAGCTCAAGTGTCTGCGATTAATGGATAGAAGTCTTCCAGTAGTCAAAATCTAGTTTGGTGCCTTAGTAAGGTTGTAGGTGTTTTTTACTCAATTAGCTTCTATTTCACAGATCGACCAAAATGCTTTGACCGGAAATCAGTATATGCTTATTATAGTACTGTTAGTATATGCCTGTGTGAAAGTATATGTCAGTATGAAAGTACCATATGTGAACCGTTAGCAGCTGTTAGTGTTTGATTGGGATCTTTTTTTTCCGTGAGGAAAAGTGGAATGGGGTAGTACTGAGAGTACTACCCCACTATCAATTGAAAACTGTAATAAATATTCATCGTCCCTAAAAAAAGGTGGCGTGAATTGTAGCTCCTACTGTTAGCTGTAGTAATAAGGGGAAGGGAACTTAAAAGTTGCCCCATTTATGGGATGGAGAAGCTTTTTCGTCTTGTTTTTGGAGCTGCACGGTGCCGATCATTTCGATATTTTGTTGCTAAATATTTGCCTCACACACTTTTGTTTTTAAATATTATATATAAATAATTTAAGTAAATAAATAAAACAATTATTATTAACAATTGATTTTTACTGAGTGTCGCCACCACAGAATAACTGTTGCCATAAATCTCTAACTAAGCTATAATTTAAGAAAAATATATTAAAATAAAAGTACAACATCAATAATTCTACGAAAAAACTGAAAACCATATTTTCGGCAACAGAGTTATTGTGAGTTTCGGAAAAAACCTTAAGTAACAATTTTCTTCAAAATCGGTTAACAGTGTTTGAAGTGTAAAATAGTGCTGTTTGGTAGACCGTACTATTTTGCTCAATAACGCCAGACATAACTAATCAGTTCTTTCTCGTTTACATACGGATCATGTATCAAAGTTCCAAAGTTCCTGTGTGATACTGTTGAATACAAAACACATATAATAGAAATGGGTCATTCCCATTTCGATGAAGTTTATGTTGTGTGGAAAAATTAATCTAATTGGAAACTTGCCCGTCATTATTGATCTCAAAGATAGGAAGAAAACAAATAAATTGTATACAAGATGGCAAAATATAAATAAGTAATAAAATTGTCGTTATGTTGTCTGTAGAAATTCATTATTTTCTTATGTGTTCCTTTCTGTTACGTTGGTCACGTTACGTTGGTCACACAATTTTTTTTTAAAGGGAACCTCTTATTGTATTTAGCATTTGTAAAAAACATATGCATATTTAAAAACAGATAACTTGTGCTTTATAAAAACCTAAATTTGAGGTTATTGAAGACATACTTTCAGAAAAATTGCTTTGAAAGTGTGATTAAGTTTTACTGTGGTACTTTTTTTGTTACGTTAGTCACAGCACTGAAATTTGTTATTATTACTTAATATATATTTAATTTACTGCTCTTTCTCACAGCATGAAAACTATTGGATAACGAAGAAAATATTGCGCAAATGATGGGAAACATAAATTAAAGGTGATCCAAGTTACGAGGAAATGGGTTGGCATGGGTTGACCTTTTATGGGTATAAAATGGTTTTTCATGATTTTCAGCGAAACTAGACCTTCTATCGAAAAATATTTCGTTTTTAATTTTTATCTCCCACAAATATTTATTATATATTCAAATACTACAATATTTATTTTTACGTTTGATTTTGATTTTAAACCAAAAAAGTGACCTCATTCACGAAAATTCTCCTGTGCTGGAAACAGTTTTTAAAAAAAATCTTTACATATTTTTGTTGAAACGTCTACTTCTAGATGGTGTAAAAAAAATAAACATTAACATAATGTAAACACGGATACATTATCCAGGAATTGCGAAAAACTGAATAAACTTGATGTTAAGAGTTATTTTTCAATGATTGTTCAAAAATATTCATTGTTTGTTAAAATTTACCGTTGAAATCCTTAAAAAATATAAATTTTTCATGACAATGTTCATTTTGTTTAACACTATCTAAAGGTTAACGTTTCAACAAAAATAAAGATTACTGATTTTTTTGAAAAAACTGTTTCAAGCACAGGAGAATTTTCGTGTGAAAATGAGGTCACTTTTTTGTTTAAAAAACAAAATCAAACGTAAAAATAAATATTTTGATTTCGAAAAATTCACCCTATTAGGGACATAATAAGATATGTTTTCACCAAATTGTGTGCAAAAATAAATTTTTTTGTGGGAGAAAAACGAAAAGACCATTTTTTCTCGTTTTTTTCTATTTTCACGGCAAAGTTTAGGTTATGTGAAAAATGGCTTATATGAAAGTTATAGACCTTTTTATTACCTACAACTGTTGCTTAAAACTTTTTTCGATAGAAGATCTAGTTTCGCTGAAAATCGTGAAAAACCATTTTCTACCCCTAAAGCCTCACCCCATTTCACCCTCGTAACTCGGATCACCTTTAATTTATGTTTCCCATCATTTGCGCAATTTTTTCTTCGTTATTCAAAAGTTTTCATGCTGTTACTAATTTTTTCCATTTCCTGTTTTTAAGGTATCTGCACTGGTCTAATAGGTTTCAAGAAATTGAAAAAAAAATTACAATCAATGTTGGTTCAAAATTTATAGCGTTGAATATAGAAAATTTAAAAAAAAAACGTGAAATTTTCGTTTATTTTAACTTTTTGCTGCAGTTCATCTGCTAATGATGTGAAATTTTCGTTTATTTTAACTTTTTGCTGCAGTTCATCTGCTAATGATGTTCCATGTACTGAAATGAATCGCGGCGACAGGAGAAGCGCATTTTTTAAACATTGTGTAACATTTCAAAAATAAAATGATAAATTTTTTGAGTATAAAAACGATCTAATTGTTTGTCGAAATTTGAAAATTTTTTTCTTCGTTGTTTCCTGTTACTGTTGCACGATTAGAATAGATAGGGATGGAAAGGTTTCACCAAGTGATACTTGACCAGAGCCGTAGAATGGACCGTTGGACTTGACGAAATAAAATTGTTTGATTTCTCACCACCCCGCATATTTTTCTCCCATTTTCTCTATTGCATAGTTGGAGTTTGGCTGAATGATTCTCTAGAGCATAAGCGCTCTTCTGAAGAGGTTCTCTGCTCTACGAATATTACGAGCCAACTAGTATTTTTCCACTTGCTCTAGATTTCTTGCACCGTCTCATTTTACTACTTGTAGGACGATATTTGAGAACAGTGCTACACAACACATGGACAGAGCTACACAAGTTATGGACAGAGCTACGTTGCTCATACTACTGGCGTACTGATATTTGACAGTGTGTAAAGTACAGTGTGTTTAGTAATGCAATTTACACTTATACGGTTATAGCTTTCGAGATTACCAAAGGACTCCATTAAAATCTGTTTTGTTTAAATGGGTCTCAAGTTAAACTGATTACATCTAGATAACTTAAGACAACTAAAACTATGAAAGTTTTAAATGCACGAGTGTTAACAAACGATTTTATGGATTAAGTCCAGGTTTCAAAGATTGATGAAAATCATTTTATGAACGCATTTGATACAGAATAGTTTTACAAATATTTATGATGCAATATTTGGTAATGCGGTGGCAAAACAATTAGAACATAAGCATTTAAAAGTTATTTTTGTAGAACAAATAACAAAAACACAAACCCGTCAAACAAAACATATAAGACATTATTCTCATATATGTTAATTTATATTTATACCCCATTAAATCCCACTAACGATATCGTATTTCAACAGTTAACACAATGTTTATTTTCATAAAAGTTAACCTTTTTCTATCATTCAATAACAAATATATTACAAAGCAACGAAAAATTTTAATCTTTAAAGTTAAACCAACAAATTCTACATATTTTTTTATTCTATTTCGAAAATATGTATAAAAAAATTTTTCATTCAACTTAATCCTTTTCTGCGAAACATGAACTAAATAAAAAAAAGTTGTTCCCAATGTGTAATACATTTGATAGCTTTTCATCAATTATATCGTAGCAAGGAAAGTATCGCGTTTGGAAACAATTGGACCACTAAAATAGCCCAGATATAACTTAACGCAACATTAACATTTCTTATCTATGGTGAAATAAATTCGTAAACAATTTAACAGTAACAACGCGTTCAAAACCCATAAATAAAACAAGTCTTCATACAAAGAATTTTTTTGTTATTCAAAAATTAATTTAATAATAATAATATATATTTCACTCTCATAAACATATCATCTTCAGCTTAAATTTTTCAGATGTTCCACCAAAAAAAAATCCAAATTCCAAGACAATTTAAAGAAATAGAATCACAAAAAAAAGAGTTAATTCTTTAAAATTTATATCTTTTCTTTGCATTCTCGCGTCATAATATAAAATTATATCAGAATAACAGAATACGATTACTTACTTAAGATTCTATTTCAAATACATAACAAAATGTGTGGTCTGAAGTTCAATGAAGAATGAAATGAAAAATAAAGCAAGGAAAACATTTATTTTTTTAAGATGTAAAGAATTAATTTTCTTATTTTTTTTATGTATTGTCGCATTTCAATTTCTTGTAATTAATTAGTTCTCATTAAACTGAAAATAAATAAAAATGATTTGAAACAAAAAAAATTTACTTATAATAGAATATGACAAGAAATTGACTGAAACATATGATGGTGATTATGGTAAGGGGTTTAATTTTGACATCTTGGCATTGTAAGTATATTTATAATTTAATTTATTTTTGTAAATACAATTTGACGTTTGGGATTTTATTTTTGCGAAATCTTTTTTTAATGAATTTTAAAATAAAAATTATTGATTTATTTTAATATTTGGCTTGGGAGTAGAATGGTATTGAGTTATTTTTTGATAAAACTTAATGCATTCTGAGAAAAATCAAATTCCAATATCATTCGAATATTTTTGCAGACATGCTATCCAACTACGCCATCAAGGCAATGATATTTCAAAATTGAAAAAATGGAGGGGCTGAAATCTCACAGCTCTGAGATATCAAGACTTCGGTCTGGGTTAAGGATTTTGATATACACTGAAAAATACATGTCCTATTTCCAATCGAAATGCAATTGTCTCAACCTCACCGTGCGGTCACATATGGCAAATCAAACTACGAAATTGCTTCAACCACTCTACAATTATAAATCGATGAAGTTGAGACAATCACACGAAATATTTGTGTGAAAATAAAATATAGCTCAATTAATCTCAGATACTTAAACTTTAAAAAGAAAAATTCATGATATAAGGCCAAAGAAAATTTTTTTCCGGGAAACATAACTCTTTGTTAAAGTACAAGTATTTTTTATCTCTGTTTAGAAATTTATTACAAAACTAACACGAAACATCAATACGATGCCGGAAAATTATAACAGATCATAAATTAACATAATTTAGTGAAAAGATGATACACTCAGCAAACTGCTCAAAAACCTCTCCATTTAGAGTTACGAGAAAATATTAAAAAATCACAAATTCATATTTCTTTCAAAATTCCAAAAATATTGTAAAAAATTAAATAAATTCAATTTTTTTTCCCAAATTCTAAAAATATTCCAAAAATTAGAATAAAATCAAATATATAAACTTTTCTTAATTCCAATAATATTCCAAAAATTCTTAAAAATTCAAACTTTTCCAAAATTCTAAAAATATTGCAAAAATCATTACAAAATCAAAAATTCAAACTTTTTTCAAAATTCCGAAAATTATAATAAAATCAAAAATTTAAAATTTTTCAAAATTCTAAAAATATTCCAAAAATTCTTACAAAATCAAAAATTGAAACTTTTTCCGAAATTCTAAAAATATTGCAAAAATTATTACAAAATCGAATATACAAACTTTTTCAAAATTCCAAAAATATTTCAAAAACTATAACAAATTCAAAAATTTCCATGTCCAATTTCATTTTCAATTACATTTACGTCATAGAAACAGCTACCTTTTTTTCCAAAAAATTGGCTAAAAAAATAAATGAAATTATTTTTTGACACACTTGACATTATTTTTTGACAAACTTATGATGCCATAATTCTCATAATATTAATAAAATTTCATTTCAAACAAACAATTTTATTTTTTTCCAAAAAGTTGGGTAAAAAAATAAATAAAAATCTTTCTTTTGACACACATGACAACATTTTTTTGACAAACTTACGATGCCATAATTCTCAATAATAATAATAAAATTTCATTTCAAACAAACAATTTTATTTTTTTCCAAAAAGTTGGGTAAAAAAATAAATAAAAATCTTTTTTTTGACACACTTGACAACATTTTTTGACAAACTTATAATGCCATAATTCTCAATAATATTAATAAAATTTCATTTCCAACAAACAATTAATTTTATTTTTTTTCCAAAAAATTAGGTAAAAAAATAATGCCATAATTCTCAATAATAATAATAAAATTTCATTTCAAACAAATAACTAATGTTATTTTTTTCCAAAAAATTGGGTAAAAAAATAAATAAAAATCTTTCTTTTGACACACTTGACAACATTTTTTTGACAAACTTATAATGCAATAATCTAGTTTTTGATCTCACATACCAATCCCTACCATCAAGATTTCTCCAAATTCAATTTTCCTACTCGTAATCACTTCAAATGAACGTTTTTTAAGCCAAAAATATGAAAATTTGGTTTTTTTGGCACACTTAATGATTTTTTGACACACTTCTGGTACACTTATTGGACACAGCGTCCTTTTGGACCCGTCCCTTGAGTATACCTATTTTGAGAAAAAAAATTTTTGAAATCCCTACAGCGGTTTTCCCTGCAGCGTAGGTAATGACGGCCGGCCGGAAGTCAGACATTCATTTTTTCTTTTGCTTTTTTAGAATCAGTAGGTCCTAAAACGTCGAGAAATGCCAAAAAAGTGGGGGAAAGAATTTCACTTTTGGCTCATGAATGTAATACTTAGGTCTTTCAGACCGAAGTAATTTCATCGTTATTTATTTACTTAAGTTGAGTTTTTTCAATCGTTAGATAATTCTAATTTGATTAAATTCAATTCTAGTGAATTTCTTTGTCTGATTTTAACTCTATAACGGACCGATATTTTTTATACTCTAACTAAGTTAAAGTCCAAGAGCCAGCGAAAAAAAATGCTCTGTGTTTATGATATTCTGTCAGATGGTTATAGTAGTTGTGAACACACACGTACTTCGGTCAGTCATGCGAACTGTAGAACAGGCGTCTTCTATATATGTTATCAAACCTGTTATCATTACGTTGGTAACGAAATGAATTTATAAAGCCTAAAAATTGTTTTACAGATTATATATTACATATCAATAATAGTTATGACAGTCAGTCAGATTATTGTTAAAACAGAGCTGGTTCAATCAACCTCAACGTATGCAGAATAAATAAATAACCATCGTTTTGATTATTAAACTTGAAAGATTCTCTAGGGCTACTTTTCATGCTTTTCAAAAATCTTCAAGTTTAATCAATAAAATGGCGGTTATTCATTTATTCTGCAAATATTATGACTATTGGGACTGACTCCCCAGCTATGTTCTCACATTTAACTGACTGACTGACATAACTGTTATCTATATTTAATATATAATCTGTAAAACAATTTTCAGCCTTTATATGTAAATTCATTTTGTTACCAACGTAATGATAACAGGTTTGATAAAATAGACGACGCCTTTTCTATAGTTCGCTTGACTGACCAAAGTGTGTGTGTGTACACAACTATTATAACCACCTGACAGAATATCAGCTATTATAAAATCAGAGCATTTTTTTCGCTGGCTCTCCGTCTATTAACTTTGAATGAATAACAACTCTGTAATCTACGAGTTTGGAAGACATTTTCCAGACAACTACTTGATGTGGCGACTAATAGCGAATTAAATTCTATATTCCCACCGCAGGAGGGATCGATTTTGATCGATTATGATCAATGTTGATCTACGGGTCTGACTACCCTGCGTACTCCAGTCCCTGCCATTGACGTATGAGTTAGCGTGAGATATCACATACCACTGGCAATGGCAGGAGATGTCATTAGCCAAGGTGATATCTTAGGGTGCTGGCGGACGAACTTTAATTAGTCAACGGCAGCACTTCCAGTCTTAGCTGGGCAGCGTTCCGTAGCCGTACCGCTCATTAGCTCTTCCCAGGAATCGAACCAACACGTAGTTATGTGTGGGCTTTGTGCCTCGATTAAGGTGGTGGGCGGTGCGTCTGGGGTGCGCTGCATCAGCTGGATTATTGGCATTTAGTTTTGTTTTGTTTTCTGCAAATTTCTCACAATTTGTTTTTCACTTATTATTTTGTTATTATTTCTTCATCTTATCATGAAATATTGGCATATGTCATATTTTGTAGTATGATAGGATTTTTTACTTAGTTATGCATTTTAAAATAAAACACAAAAAAATAAAATAAACATTTTGATATATATATATATATATATATATATATATATATATATATATATATATATATATATATATATATATATATATATATATATATATATATATATATATATATATATATATATATATATATATATATATATGGCAGTACAACCGAAAAAAAATAAGTCTGCAAGTGGTAAAGCAAATTTGCGCAATCCACCCGCCCATAAAGCGGCATGTCCACGGAATTTGCAGGGACAAAACGTATATGAATCAATAAAAAATTTTAAAATACATGTTCAAAACATCTGCGGATTGAACGCTAACCATGACCACGTGCAACATCATCTTGAGCACGACAAATCGAACATTCTATTCCTTACAGAAACACAAGTTTCTGAAAATTTTCTCTTTATAGAATCGCTTAATTCCAAATATAGGCTTGAATCAGCTTTCAAACTCCATCAGGGCGTATGCGCATTCATGCATGAGAGTGTTGCGTACACGCGCTTTCCAAATTTTGAACTACACGGTGACGGCTTCAATACAATGGTTTTAAAGATTTGTCTTCCAGAAATGACTTTTTTTACAATAGCTATATACCGGTCCCCCAACAAACGTAACCCAAACTTTTTTAATATACTGACAAAAATTATGGACGAGATTAGAGCAAAGTCCCCTAATTGTGAAGTTATCGTTACCGGTGACTTCAACGTCCACAACAAATCATGGTTGGAATTCTCCAAATCGACCGACGATGTTGACAATAGTGGAAAACTGGCAGAAATTTTTGCCGCGTCTCAGGGCCTATTCCAAATTGTTAAAAGCCCGACTTTCACTCCCCGTAATGGCGGTGATAATAGTTTTCTACTAGATCTCTATCTTACCACAATGCCAGATATTACGAGTGTCGATGTTGCGAAAGGTAGTATTGGAAATTCTGATCATTATTTAATCTCATCAGTTATCAAAACTGATTTACTTAAAACTACAGCTCCCAAACCCCGTAAAATATTTCACTACTCAAAAATGGATAAGAGTGGCCTTCAAAATTTTTTCCATGGTTTCCCTTTCGACCGTCATTGTTTTTACACTGACATAGTAAATGTTTCTGCTCAAAACTTTACAGAAACCATCCAATTTGCTATCAATAAATTTGTCCCTTTCTCCATAGTAAAACCCAAACAAAAATACTTGTATTCGAAAGCTGCCAAATCGGCACTTAGAAACAAACGTAGATAATTTTAATATTTGGATTCATAACAAAACTCCCACTAATCGATCCCAATGTCTAAAGGCCAACAAAATATCTAATCAGATTATCTCAAACGAAAAGTCCGAAATTGACAGAGCGAAAGCCTCAAAACTTACGTCTATGTCTGTTTCTGACAAGAGTTTCTACAGTGCCATTAATTCTTTAAATTCTTGTACAAAATTTTCTATTCCCCCTATTATTAATGGTGATTTAATCGTCAATGATCCCGCAAGAAAAGCTAACTTGTTCGCTGAACGCTTTGCTCTGAACTCCACTGTTTTGGAAACTCCTAAAGAAATACCCCAAATCCAGTCTTCAGGAGTTAATATGAATGAACTTCACTTCAAACCCAAAATAGTCGCTAAACTTTTAAAGGGGTTAAACATCAACAAAGCATCAGGAATGGACAATATTCCACCCATTATTTTAAAAACCTTTTCCAAAGAACTTGCACCAACTTTAACTAAAATATTCTACCAATCCTACAAATCTGGTATATTTCCCTCGTGCTGGAAGTTGGCAAATGTCCAGCCCGTCCCCAAAAAGGGACCAAAATCCGATATCTCAAATTATAGGCCAATAGCTTTACTATCGGTCCTATCCAAAGTCTATGAGCATTATATTAATACACATATTTCAACATTTCTGGAAGAAAATCATTTAATATCCGACAGCCAATACGGTTTTCGAAACAAAAGATCAACTACCGATCTATTAAACTATGTAGCGCATTGTGGGAACAGCATACTTGATAAAGGTGGTGAAACATACGTTATCGCTTTAGACATCTCCAATGTATTCGATCGAGTCTGGCATGCCAACTTAATCAACAAGCTCGTTGCGTACGGTTTTCATCCCAATGTTGTGAAGCTGATTCAAAATTTTCTATCCGACCGATACATTTCGGTAACCTTAGACGGATATTCTTCTGAGTCTAAACTAATTAACGCTGGTGTACCCCAAGGCTCAGTATTGTCCCCAACCCTATTTTTGATTTATATCAACGAATTGTTGAAAATCACCAGCAACCCAATAAATAGTTTTGCAGATGATAGTACTCTGCACAAGTCGTTCAAGCCCCTTCCTTCAAAAGGTAAAATGCACGAACGAATTAATCCTGCCCGGAGAGACGCTGCCATAAACGTGAACAAAGACCTGAATAAAGTCGCCGACTGGGGTGACCAAAACCTTGTCAATTTCAACTCCACCAAAACACAGCTGTTGATTGTTTCCAGATTAAAGACCGAGTTCCCCAAAGATATTTTATTTAGTATGTGTGATGAACCAATAGGTGAATGTAAAAACATTCGTTTATTGGGTGTCACAGTTTCAAATGACCTACTCTGGAACGATCATGTAATGGCGATGGCAAAAAGCGCGTCTAAATAACTCGGCCTCCTAAATAGATGCAAAAAATTTTTCACTCCATACCAATTGCTCCATGTTTATAAGTCCTATATTCGTCCCTGTATGGAGTACTGCTGTCAAGTTTGGGGTGCTGCCTCTGTTTCCATCTTGGCCCTCTTGGACTCTGTTCAAAAGCGAGCTATACGAATTGTAGGTGATCGAACTTTGACATCAAAACTTGATTCCCTACAACATCGTCGCACTGTTGCTGACCTCGTTGTTTTTTACAAATATCGTCATCAGCAGTGCTCAGATGAAATCAGCGGCATCATGCCTCAAACTTATTCTTACCCCCGTTCCACTCGGCAATCGGCTGCCGCAACCCGTGAAACGGTAAAGATCCCGCGCTGTCATACTGGCAGATCGCAGAGAGACTTCTTTGTCCGAACTGCGTACAAATGGAATAGTTTGCCGGAACACTTAGTCTCAGGTGGCTTCAACCCACAGATGTTTAAAAAAAGCGTTAATCTACACCTCAGAACGCCAGTTGTTGTGGGACCCAGGTCTAGACCTAGGTCTTAAGAGGTATTTATGTGTTGTTGTGACACATATTCTAAACCCTATTACACAACACATTTTATTAAAAAAAAAAAAAAAAAATATATATTTCTTATATACGAATGTTTATGTATATTAAATTGGTTTAGAAATTTAAATTCTAATGGAATTATTAGAGATTTTTGGCACATTCCAGCAATTAAGGAAATCATTTGAATTTTTCAATTCGGAAGCATACTTTGATTTTTCTCAGAGAAAACTCCATTTTTTCTAATACGTGTTTCGGTTGGTATTCGAACCTATATCAACCTCATCAGTGCTATGATTCGAATCCACGCTATCCATCTACGTCACCGAGGCGATGATATTTCAAAATTGAAATTTAATCATTATTTATCTACTTTAGTTTAGTTAATATAGGTTCGAATGGGTTCAAATAGGTCCAAACTTCAACCGAATATGGAGTTTTTCTCTGAAAAAAATCCAAAATATACATTCAAATTGAAAAATTGAAATGATTTCCTTATTTACTTAAGTTTAAGTGTTCACAAAAATCACTAGTGATTCAAAACTCAAAACTTGTGAATTGTAAATTTTAAACCTGCGTTTGATATACATAAACATTGTCTTTCGCGATAACTTTCGAAAGTGAAACGAATGTCAATGTTCAAAAAAACTAGTAGGGTATACTAATATAGGGGTAGTCACTAGTTTAACAAATTCTCGACGCTTATTTACTAACGATTCATTGAGCAAACTACATTTTTTAATTGATATAGGTGGCGACATTACTGTAATCTGGTTATAATTATGCTAAGCCGGATAATAACAATACACATTCAGCTGCAAACGGGTCGCATCTATAACAACTTTTGGAACAAAACTTCTTAAAATAAATATAGGACTTCGTCATAACCTTTGCAGCAGTCTCACGTAATATTAGCGGAGCAGATTTTCTATCGAAAATTGGTTTAATGATGGAGCTTAGTAGGATACAGCTTATTGATCATGAAACGTCACTAGCAGTAAATGCAGTTTATATTCGAACCGACTTCCCAACTATTAAAGTTAATATTTTGGATAAAAACGAATTTACATATATTTTGCGGTATTTTCTTAAGAAGAATGCCCTTCGGATTGAAAATGTCTCACTGTTTTTTCAACGGTTCTTGCACTAAATGTTTAATGAATTAAACTTTGTGTACAAGAGGTTTTTAGTCCTGTTTCCAATATTTCTACGATCCAGCTTCCGGTTTATCACTTCCGGTTAAAAAGGATTTTTAAGTGTTTATCCCTACTGTAGGTGACAGTTTCAAATCGATTTTCATGAAAAGTTGATAAAAGGTGTCAATCAATATAAAACAGATTGATAAGCTAATGTTATGGGATGCACAGTTTGAGAGGTCCAGCAAACAACATATGGGTTTTTCACTATGTGTTAATGTTTGTTAATAACATACAACATTGGCAACATTTGCATTTCACTATATTTTTTATATTTGTTGGGAGCAAATATGTAAGGTAAGAAGCTGATAAGTTTTGAACGATATTGAACAAAGTGGTGTGGGGTTCCCGAGCACCTGTTTTTTAAAATCACAATAACATCTGTACCTGGCAATAGAATTGGATGAAACTTGGTGCATAAGCATTTAATTTGGTTCACAATAGCTTTGCATCCCAACTTTGCAATTGTTTGAATCTTTTCAGTGTTTTTATCCACACAACCGCCTATAATTATGAAGTCATTACGATGAGTTTTATGAAAACGGTTTCAATTAGTTTGATAATATAATGATCAGCTTTTGGAGCACATTGATCAAAGGGCGGGGGGTCCACCATACAACTGATGACTATTCACACGTTGTTTTTAAAGTTTGGTGGGAGCATACATACTCAATTTTGATGATACTTTGGCAAAAGATGGGAATATGAATGAAAAAGAACAGATTAGTTTTTAGACGATATTGGGATAAGTGGTGGGGGGCCTCCCGAGCACCTGTTTATTTGAAACTTCAATAACATCAGGACCTGATAATTGATTTTGATTAAATTTGTTATATATGCTAAGGGTAAGATTTGCAAAAGTTCTGCATTCCAACTGCTAGTTTGTCACTTTCGGTAAAAAAAATGTTTGTTTGCTTTTGCAATTCGTACAACAGAATTTAAGTCTTACTTAAATGTTTTGATAATTAGAACTACGCGAAATCTATAACATTCGTCATCCATTAACATGCATTTGATGGATGTAAGCTCACTTTATATCCATAACATTTTGTTTCCAGAGCTTTGGAGTTAGCATCAGCATCGCTATAATGCATCAGTGCATTATATGCATCAGCATCGCTATAATGTGACATCAACTCAAGTTTTGGAGTCAAATGTCTGCCAAAAACATTCATGTTCGTACTTTATAATAACTTTTTGGGCGTCAGTTTACCGTTTATTATCAAAATGGTCATATTATTGGATTGAAGAGTGTTTCCACCTTCCAGTAACAAATACTGACGAAGGTGGTTTTAACATTAAACTCACAATTATAAATTTTATCATTCAAATCTATTTCAATCATTAATCCGTTATATAAAATTATGAGCTTAGTGATATTATTTTTGCATATTGAATTTATTTCTTTTGACCATCAATCAAAAACAAAAAAATTGGTTTTTATGATTTTTAAACCAATATTTATTGTTGAATGGTAAACAATGCTATTGATTTTACTTTTAAGCCGATTAGTTTCAGTTGATTTAATGCTTGCTTTAAATAAATTTAATTTTAATATTAAAATAATATTAAAAAAAAAATTAATTTTTTGTCATTTGGTAAACCGTAACAAATAGCAATAAAAACTTATGAATAAAATTCTGTCAAATTTTAATGAATAAAGTCGTTCCCACATGAATAAACCTCACACTTCACATGTGAGTAGGGAACGATTTTCTGGAATTTGATCAAACGAAGGCTTGTTTTATTTGAGTACATATTGTGAAATATATACTACAAATAATCAATCAAAATAAAATTAACTTATGATTTAATTAATTTTAATTTAAGTTTTAAAAATTATTGTTGTTAAATTTTTATCGAATACTCTATATGCAAAAAAAATCCAACAATTTTCGATCGTCCTTCAACTTCAAATTGTTGTTTTGATTTTATTTTACGATTTCACTTAATTTTTCCCTAAATCCTTTTTTGTGCAAGTAATGAAAACATAAAAAACAAACAGGTACTTTGGATAATTAATTTTAATGATTTAAAAAAATTATTACATTTTTTATTATTTTTTGTTTGAGTTGTTTCATGTCGGTTTACTGATATTTAAATTTATTTTTATAATATTAAGAAAATTATTAAAAATTTATGGAAAGTTACTGCAAACTCACAGTAATACTGATGACAAAAATTGATTGGTCCAGTTTTTGTGAAATCCAAAATATGCCAATTTCTTTCCAGAAATATAGAGTTATCTAGTGAACAAATTAATTGGTCTTGGCTACTACGTCCATTTTCCCCAATCAATTGGTCCTTTAGTTAGATATCTATAGAAAATGTAAACCACTTTTTAAAACAAATAGCCTTATTATCTCCATATCCATATTTTCGGTTTTGGTAATTATTTCCTTTTTCAGAAGACAAGAATTTTTCGGAGATCAACATAGTTAAGACAATAATTACTTATTTTTTGGTGTTCATAGCATGTCCAACTAATGCATGCAAAAAATAATCAAACAATAAATAACAACCAAAAATAATACCATGGTAACTATCTGAAAAAAAATGCAAAAACTCAATCCAAACCAATCGAAAAGCTATAAATAGGGCGCGTTCTGGTGGACGTGGTTTCAACCATACCAATGTTCAGAAACAAAAAAAAATTTCTTCATTAGAAAAGATCTCGCTATGATTCGGCTCTCGAAAACAAAAAATTCACAAAATGACGATTTAAAAACAAAATTAATTTTGAACCTTTCCGAATTTTTTAAAAATAGTAGGAATAATTTTCAAAATCCAAGTACCAAACTATAGAGAACTATAGAGGATATACAAAGAAAATTTCCAAATTTCCAAATTACCAAAGCCGCTGTAACTCCGAAAATAGTTCTAATTTTGAAAAATTCTGTTGAGGAAAATATAAAAGTCTCAACTTTAAAGATATGCAAAAAAATCGACTTTTCAAATTTCTATACCAAGAAATTTGAAATAGATCCTTTTAACCGACAGGGATTTTATCACTCTTCATATCAGCAAACAGCAAACTGTGTTTTATTGCAGTGGAATAAGATATTTAGGTACAATCCTATTTTATCCCCGTTAGTAAAAAGTTGTTTTTTTAGATAAATAGAAAGATTAGGTCCTCTGCATCCTTATTATGAAAAAAAATTTGCGGAAATGAAAGGATCAAAAGTTATAAAGGATCAGACATTCAATTTTACCTTGGCCCCCCCTTGATTATTTTTTAGATTTTTAAAATAAATATTAAACAAATTAATTAAAACGTAGTATTTCAAGAGGGGTCAAAAGTTATAAAGGATCAAACTTTCAATTTTACCTTGGTGAACAGGGTTATATAATTAATCGTTTTTATTTTGATTTTATTAGACTCGCTTCTGTGACCTTGCAACCCTTGCAGACTCGCTTGTGTGACCTTGCAAACGTAGTATTTCATAATATTTTATAATTATAAAAAAAAAATTTGCGGAAATGAGTTATAATTAAAGGATCAATTAACTAAAGGATCAACTTTCAATTTTACCGTGGTGAACAGGGTTATACAATTATTCGTTTTTATTTTTATTTTATAAATCATTTTGTTTCAACAAAATTGAAATGAATCATTATTAAATCAATACCACCCCCTCCCCCCCCTCCCCCCGCGCCACACCCCCCGAGTTTTTAGTTTTTTTTCAACAAATTTATAATATTTATAAACAAATTTATAATATTTATTATAAAAAACTAAAAAATAATCAAAGGGGGACCAAGGTAAAATTGAAAGTTTGATTCTTACTAACTTTTGATCCTTTCATTTCCACAATTTTTTCATAATAAAGATGCAGAGGACCTAATCCGAGCTTTAAACCCTTCCGAGCTTTAAATTAAAACAATCCATTTCAACAAACATAAAATATTTATGTGTGCTATAGATTAATCAACCAAAGCTTAAAATTTTATCAATTGATTGCTTTGTTGCGTCACTCTATGTTAATTAATAAAACATGTTTCTATCTAAATGAATGATCAGAATTTTTATAATGTAAAGCTTGGTTACAATATTGTACCTAGATATACGTCCGTAGATATGCATGGTTGTGCATTTTATAAAAAGTAGAATGGTTTTCTGTAGTTGTAGAGGAGAGCGTTTTCTCGTTTGAGTAGAATTGATTGTTGAGATGATGTGAGGAAATTTAAAATTTGTGTAAGCTGAAAGGGATAACGAAAAAAGAATCCAGATATGCAGATTAAATGTTCGATCATTATGTAAATATTAATGGGGGGGGGGGGGTCATTATGTAAATATTAATAAAAATACTAAAAATTAGTCAATTAACCCTAAAAGGATATTGTAAATCAGACCCACATGAAATTAACTTAATAAGCCTTGCTTTTCTGGACTGACGAGGACCGGATCACACCCGGACTGTATTCAAACTTTCTGAAACTAATTTCTGCTTGGGCAATTATAATATATGTATAAAATTTTCTTAATTAATATATTTATTATATTTTGTTAAAATTATTTGTAAACCATAAAAACCAATTTTTTTCATGGAGTAATTTCTTAAAAAATTGCAAATCATAAACATATCTTCAGAATAGGGTCAAGGAACTTGATCAAATAGATTAATTTCAATAGAAAAAAAATCAACTATTACAGTTAATTTATAAAATTCTGCTACAAAATCAAATAATATAATATCTGAAATAGATAATTCAAAATAAAAGTACCGACAAGAGAAGGAGAATCATGAATTGAATGAATTTAAACTCGAACTTCTGCAACTAATTCTATTTGTCTGTCTAATATTTTTACTTTTAGAAACAACAACAAAATATAAACATTTTTAAAATGGAGAGTGACTACCCACTCTTTAGTTGAACTGTTTCTTCTAAAATCTTTTGTGGGTGAGGTTTCTACATATATATATTATCTAGGCTTAATTTATTTATAACATACGAATTCCTACAAATTGATACTAATCGAAGATAAACTGCTCGCTTCAAGCAATTGACCTTTTCGATTGACAGGTTGATGATGACAATAATAATAATATTAATAGCGTTTATATTATTCTTTCATCAAAATTTTATTATTTTTTTTTCCAAAACTATTTATTCCATCTGTTCCAAACTCCATCGAATAAGAAAAAAACTAAAACTAATCTTACAGAAATAGTTATTGTTTTTTATCTTAAAATTTATTGATGGATTATAGTTTCTTTTGTTCTTGTTTGTTTCTTATATGGAATTGAAATAAATTTTACTAACATTTATGTACAAGGGTTAATTTATCAGACTTTTAGAGTCGTCGTTAAGCATAATTTATTGGAGCTAGATTAAAATTCTAAGGCAAAGAAGTAATAAGAGTTCGGTGACTTGAGACCCAGTCAGATCTCGTATTTGTTTTTATTCAATAATGTTTTTGAGTGTGTTTGGTAGTTCTTATCCTACCCTTGTATATAAAAACAACTAAAAGTAGATAAAATCTATATACGAACAATAATAACGATACTAAAAAAGTTTAATGTCACTCATCCTTTTATTGAAAAATTGGAATAAAAGGAATCGTAATAATAATTTACATAAAACTAAACAGAGTGGAATTGAATCGAAAGTTTGTATTGTTTCAGGTTGATTAGTTTCGTTTATTGCTGTCGGTTTTCTAAAAAGAATATTGTTTTTTTGTTGTTGTAGTTCTCTTCGTTTTTTTTTTGTAAAATGAATTGTTGTAACCAATTAAGTAGTTCAACATATCCATATCTATAAATATTTTTAACGTTTTGTTTTTATTATTATTAAAAAATTGTTTAAGGAGCTTTACCATGTTCAATTAAACATTCTACATGATGAATTACATAAAATTGGTTTTTATTCATTGTTGACTCAATGTTAAAAAGTTACATAATATTTCTGATTATTACATCATTATTCCATATGATAAACAGCTCGTTATATCTACATATTTCAAATCAATTGAAAAAAAAAACACAAAAACCACCGACATTTTTGTTCCATCATACATAATTCCGAATCAAAATCATTTCTTTGCCATTAAGAAAACCACCCTAACAAAATAAAGGAAACTTTTAAATTATTATATGACGCAGCACCATTGTCATTCTATTATAAAAAAAAGAACCATGATAGATGTTTGTTGATGTTCAAAATAGACAGTGAAGGAGTCTAACTTATTGCATAGACAACGTAAAAGAAAAATCAAGAAAACAAAATTTTTCACATTCGTGCATCGTCATTCAGTTTTTTATTATCATTTTCATGTCGTGTTATAAAAAATAATAATAATAAGGAGCACAATAATTTTTTTATCGGTTCGAAAAGTCATTTCACGAAGTCATCAAAAAACATCTTTTTTTTTTATTTTTGTCCCTTTTTTATGTTTTGGCTATTTTATTATTCTTATTAATTTTTTATTAATTTTTTTATTAATCCAGTGGTTGTAGATTTAGAAGAATTTTTTATAAGCTATATGATCATTTTATTAATATTAGTTTAATAAGGTTATTCATGGTTTGATTGATTTTGTTTGTCAGATATATTACATACTGATGATTCGACATATTTTTTTTATATATTTCATATAATGTATATAAAAAATTTGGTGACGATTTTTACCAATTTCTGTCAACAATAACATTTATAATAAAAGATATTAAAATAGAAACAAAACTCAAAACCATAAGAGATGATTTTGGATGACAGTTCTTGATAAACGTTTGAGACAGATATATAATAGGCCTAATTGAACTGACGATTATTATTATTAAGCCATACAATAGAGCAAAATCTGTGAAGATAACTTTCCATTTCTTTACAATACCTGGTGGTGACCTCAGCCATATCAGTTGGATGGCAATTTTTTTAGATAGTTGTTTTTCTTTGGTAAAGTGGTCCTGAAATAGATTAATAATTAAGCAAGCCAAAGTGGCTAACATTTATTTTAGCTAGTAAATTTAGTTTGCAGCATCATAAGAATGGTTAAGAAAAATATCATGAAGTTTCGGTTGTGCAAAAAAAACCTAATACTCAGGAGATCTGTTAGAGTACGATGTACCAGATCACAGTTTTGGGACCACTCTTTTGTTTTGGTTTGTATTCTTTGTAGTTAAAAAAAAATGAATGTGTCTTAATTTAATTATCTTGAGATACAGGATAGCTTCCAAAAACAGATGTAGGTGTGAACAACCACCGTTTCTTTGTTTTTCGTATTTTACGTACGCACACTAAACTAACACTAAAAACCCACACCAATATTCCCTGCACTAAAAACCCACACCAATATTCCCTCTGCAGATGGAACGATTAGAGATCAAACCAGATAATTAATTCTATAGCTGTTATTATAATGGAATTTTTTTGTTTGCTTTTATGGAATCAAATTGGAAATGTTATTAACTATGCTACAGTGGCGCCCATCGTGGGGCTCGAACCCACAACCCTATGATTAAGATTCTAATGCTCTATGATGCAGAAGTTGTCAACAAGTCATTTAAATAAACAAATTTTTTGTCGTTTAGTTGAAATTATATTACCCGACGCCCTAGCCGACTCATGGTTTGGGGCGAATTACACAACCCAAATGGCATGATTGTAAAATGATATAAGGGTCTTGCAGGTAAAGCAGTTTTGTCTCCTTTGTATGAATTCTTCAACTATTTAAGATTGAGGATCATAAAATCTAAAATATTTTCTTTCTGGAGGATGGACCAAGGGATTCAATAATTTGATTTTTATATTAATTATAATTATAGTTTTAATATAAAAGAATGTACGTTTCTCTTTCTTAATATCAAATTTTTTTTAATAACTGTTAAATTTATTATTTTGTAAACCAGATGATTAATTCTATAGATGATCTAATGGCATTTTATTTGTTTGATTTTTTGGAAGCAAATTGGAAATAACATTAGCTATGCTACAACTCCTAAGGCAGGAGTTAACCCAAAACTTTTGGTCAAAGTTCAGACTAAGATTCATCTCATGCATTAGTAACACTTTAAAGAGAATCCCTACCGAGTGTGGGTGTACGGGTGGGTGTAAGTTGCATAAAATATTAATCAAAAAAGTTTTTTATATTCAATTAACAGTTCATTTTTTCTCTATATGAAATCTAAAGATTCCCTTATAAAATAGATGTAAATTGAATAACATTAAATTTTCTTTAAAATGGGTAGAAAAAGTTTCATTTATTTAATTTTGTGAAAACTTAATTCTACAATTTGTGGGCTCAATCGGGATTAGCATTTTGATTTCAATGAAGAAAAAACGGATTCAGTGCAATATACGCCGGTGGCATTTAAAAAATAAAAATGTTTGGTTCAAATAATTTATACAAAAATTATCCACATTCTAAATGAAGGTGTAATTTAGAAACAGTAAGAATGTGCCTTGCTCCAGTGTTTTGTATAATATTTAAAGTTGTTTTATTTGGTTAAAAATATATTATAGGTGAATTTTAACTCAAACAAAATTTTAAAATACCATTTTAGCATTTTTTATTTAAAATATAGTTTTAAAATAAGAACTGGGTGGTAAGCGAGTAAGGGGAATAGAGAGAAAGGAAAATGCTGACGATTTATTCAATTCAACGGCAAAGTTTAGACGCAAAATTGATGAAATTCAACTTCAACTTCAGTGATAGAGATAAACATATAATGATAAAAATAAGTCAGGTAAATAATAAAAGTATGTCTTGTCCATCAACAAGTTCAATTAATTATAGAGACGTTGAAGACTCCTAAACAAGTTTAGTGGATATGATGAATACCCCATTGAAAAATGGATTATAGATATAAATAAAGTTATCAAATGGACTGACACACAGAAGACAATTTATGCTAGGAGACTACTCATTGGAACTGCAAAGCAAAGCCTTAGGGTAGCAAATGATACATCAAGTTAGGAAAAACATACTATGTACTTTCTTGAATAATTTAAAAAGAGAGAAAACAGTGCTGTGATTCATAAAAAATGGCTTACAGAATCATTTGTTGTGCGATTTGAATTTTTACGAGCACCTTTGGGACTGTGTAAACTGTATTTCAAAGGTATATTAACAATATTTTCCAGCCATTATGAGTAGATGTAAATGAAGCAGTGACGTGGCTTGAAATGGTGAAAAAACTTTCGGAAGAAAATGCCTTACAAATTAAATGGAACCAATGTCAATTTCTATGCAAAAATATAGAGAATTTAGACTATGAAATTGAAGCTGGTAGCACTAAACTGTTAACTAGAAAAAAAGAAATAATATTAAAGTTTCCTGAACCTATAATTCAATCAAAAAAGTGCAAAGTTTTTTAGGGCTAGCGGGCTACTTCCGTTAGTTCGTTTGTGACTATATATGCATCGCTTTGTAAACCTCTAACCAATTTACTGTGAAAGAATATGGAATTTAAATTTTCAAAAATAGAAAAGCAGTCGCTTGATCAACTAAAGAACATCCTTTTATTTAGATGCCCCGGTGTTAAAAATTTATTCAGTAACAGCACAAACAAAATTAAACACAGGCTATTTACCAGCTCTGCTTAATTGTTCTACATCAAGAAATATCATAACCAATTCGACATAAATTTTTTTAACACTAAAAACAAAAACAATCAATTTGAGCTTCGTTTAAAAAAAATTCTGATGCCTTAAATATCATAAAGACAAAACCATTATGACCATGTTATGTAAAATGATTATTGTTCAATAAATGTGCCCCTATCTACAATAACATCTAGCAATAACATTAATAACGAAACATTTAGGAATTCAATCGGTCAACATTCTCTCAAGAAGTTTTGGTGTAGAAGGCTTAAGTGCTTCCTATTTAACATTAAAAAAATACCTTTAATTTTATCTTACCCTACCAAAAGAAGACAAATGATTTTCAATTTAAAAATTAATGATTCATCACACAAACAATTATTTCTTACTCTATAATTTGTATTTTATTTATCATAATTTTACATCTACCCAAATTAAATTAAAATTGAATTTTAAAATTTTTTTTTATATCCACAAATTATCATGTGGTGGCGATCTCAAAGCTAATGTATAATTTTTAGGGTTCACAATTTACATACACAAAACATAAAATTGTTTAATATGATATTTTGTAAGTAGGGTAGGTAGAGACCGCTGCTGCTGTAAGTGCAATAAGGGGAGTAAAAGAAGGATCAATATTCTTAATTTTGGTGTGGTTTGGAAAGCAAAAGGTTGCAGTGAGTTATACAAGCCTCTGTATTTGTCTAGGCAGCTAGTTGGTTTTTTTAAGGTCACCTGCAGATGGGTATAACTCAATGGGTTTTACTATATAAACTTTGGCGCAATAAAAGTATAATTTTGAGACTTAGTTTCCAGGTTTGCCCAAACAAGTTTTTATAAAGAAAAAAAGTTGTGTTTGCTTGATTTGATATATTTCAAGTGTTAACTCCAGGTGACGTTACTATCCAAAATTGGAACTTCACTCTATTGGTAAATGCGTCGATACTGCATTTTGCGGATTAACAAACAATCCACCCTTGTTCAAGCGATTTAATTGCCCAATTTGTTCTGCTTGAAGTGAACTATTGTGTCGACTAATGGGTCTGCAGCTTGGCTTGTGGAAGGATCCAACAGACCCAGGTCTTGTCTGGTTTGGTTTGTTGAGATTAGAAATTGGTTCTGCAAAAATGTGTTAAGAGTTTCACTACAGTTGGTGGTTTACGCACCATTCGTTCTGCAGATTGAACAGAGGTAATTTTTATGGTCAGGCATATACGTAATTTTTGGAGTAAAATTGCAGTCGGTAATCTATCTTTCGCTCCGCAAACTGTTCCTTTTTTGTCGTCTTTGTTTACAGTTATATATATGGTCCAGGGTGCATCTTTTGTCATTAACTTTTGCATGGCACAACATTGGCTTTTTATTTCAAGTAATCTTTAGATTAGGACTATTTGTTACTTCTTGCAGCAAAATTTTGCAACCAATAGATATGATCATTGGCTTTTATGCAAACTCTCTACACATGTTGCATATTTATCAAAAGCCAAAACTGTAATATTTACCTTCAATCCTTCCTGATTAAAGGCATATTGGCCTAGTGAACGATCAGTGACTCAATTTTAAAAACAGTCGTGTTTTTTCATGAAATATCATGTAGAGTGTAGATTATTAAGTCGAGTATGCCAAACTGATTTGTTACCATCCACAAATTTCCTCACCATATTCAATAACCATAGATTTCATTAGTTTCTTTTTTGTTGATTTTAGAATTTTCTAATTTTTTAGGTGTATTTTTACTACAACTTTTGTGAGTAACATATGGTCTCTTTGTGAGTCGATATATTTTTACAATTATTTTTACTGGTTAAACTTAGATGATTACAATACGTACAATACAACAAGGATTTTTAACAAAGGAGAGGCAGTAACCCTCCGAAAGAGTAACGTTTATGCTTCGCAGAAAAGTTTTGTTTATAAATCTTTGTAATTTTTCAGTATATTTAAAAAAATTTCAGGTTCATCTCGTGCTAAACTAGAAATTATTATTTTATTTACTCTTTCAACTTGTTCATTTCCAGTCGGAACACTTGTTGTGATAGCAGAGTGATGTATTATTTCGTTCGTGCAATAATCTTTGAATTCAGTCGATGTAATAATATTCCTCGGTCTGAAATTGTGTGTTCTGGATTACCGAACACGGTTTTTGGTATCTCTAGCTTCTGAATCACTGCATGTGTATGTGTACCCATAGTTTATTTTAGAAAGATCCAGTCAAACTTGGAGAACGCATCAACCTACAAAAAAGTGTTTGTGTTGTGTTTGGGTTGCATCTAAATTTCCTAAATGATGTGTCTGCAGTGGGGTGTCACCTTTGGTATTGGATTTAACCAACCATCTTATTTTCCATGTTTTGTCTCCGTTAAAATGCATGAAATACAGTTTTTTATGCAAACACTCTTATAATTTGAGGATGAAAAACTCTCTTTGTATCAACTCCTCTGTTTTCTTTTCAGCAAAATTGCCATGCTCATGATACGTTTTAATGACTTCAGATTGCATAAATGTTGGTACCTTCTGCGCACCGTATCACCTCTAACCATCTTAAACAAAACACCATTAATAATAAAATAATATTCAAACGTTCCTTTTTCAGCAATATAAAAATCGTCTTCAAATCATCTCCGTTTTGAGTTGCTTTTACTTTCGCGATTACATCTTCTTGTATACTCAAAATAATTGGATTCCGACTTAAGTCATCGGCACCCAACCAGGCTTGTATGTATTCTAGATGGTAGAGGATGAAAAAAATGCTGTTTACATTCAATAATCTTCTACCATAGCAACTGCTGTTTTTCCTGTAAAAATAACCATTTTGAGGTTTTAAGATCCTGTATAATCAGCGGTTCACAACTTTGCTGATTACACATTTTCTTTCGAACTAGACAACTGGTTTTCCAATCGGATTTCGTTTTTGACCTTAAACAACATATTAACACAGTACAATAGTATGCTTTCTCACGTTGTCACGTCAATTGACGAATAGTGTTTCTATTTTCTGTAACCTGAAAACATATTCATACGTTTACCTAAAAGTCAAAACAGTCATCAAATCTGTGCATCAACCCTAATAATAAGGTGATCATGATTTTAACATTTATAAAACGGGACGCCACACCATTTACTTAGGAGGGAGGTGTGTACCACCATACTTTGTCAGTTTATTTTACCAATGTACTAGGTCAGTGTATAATGCAAATATAATAAAGTTAACTGCACTGGATTAAAAATTATTATATTTGAGAAGACGATCATAAATTTTCTATCGAATTTTCTATCTTGTACTCGCAACAACAAATATAAATAATAATAATATCGAGATTTAACTTTTTTTAATAAAATACTATAAAAAAGTTATGAAAAAGTGTTATTTGCTTAATTAATATTAGTGTAGACTCCCAGTCAATCTAGGAGACCCATACATTATTGGTGACCCCGAAAATCTAAGCACCATTACGACTTTATATAAAGTTTAGTGCGAAACGCGTGTTCAAAAAGTTGATTTAAAGGCTTTGTATATAGGCGTGTGGTACAGCACTAACTCATACCGCACAACAGGTACGTGAAACGTTTTTTCAAAGTGATTTAATTTGAAATTGGTGCTGTGCATTTCATTAGAACAGAGCAATAAATTTGTACTTTTTTACTAAATTATAAATTTAAAATGCCAAAAAATATTAAATGTTTTCTTCATACTTGTACTAAATATTATTTTTATTAAACGAAATGAACAAAATTTATGTTATGTAAATATTCTTCAAAACACACATAACCATTGATATCGTGTGAGCCATTCTCTTGAAATTTGATTTCAAAGCTATCACTTTTGAATTTTAGGAAATGCTTCAGACCACTTTATTCACAAATTAAACACTTTTAAATGTTTCTAAAATGAAAAACGCGTATTTTTACTTTACATATACAACTTGATCCAGATCACTATTTTCATCTAAGATTAAAGTTTTTTGAATGGGCATCTCAAAATCTTAGAAAACTAATATCTGTAGAACACAAACGCGCTGAATTAACTTTTGGTATGTTTTACTGTAGCACTGGAACTTTCACTTTGTTACGATTCTACATAACGCAACGAAATACAAAACAAAATTGTATTTAATCACAATTTCCCCTATATAATATTTGAAAACTAAAATAAAAGTTACATTGTTTTCAAGAAAAAAGGGTCAAAACAAAAACGGTAAATAAAATAATCAAAGTAAAAAATTAAATCAAAATGACGTCGATGGTATAAGATTTATCAAGTTTTCTTTTTAAGGGCATTTTGGATTTGCCTCAAATTATCGAGAAATTAAGCAGAAAGTGTTTAAGGAATTCCTTTTGTAAAATAATAGTTAATTTAAATTAGGCTACGATAGTGTAAACAGATTAACTAGGAAAACAATATTGTTGTTAATATTAATAATCAGCGATAAAATAACAAAACGCTGCATTGTGAACATAAAACCGTGTAAATAGAAGTCAAGTTATTTTTAATTGTGAATACAGATTTATGTTAAGTTTAAAGGAGTATTGAGTTTTACTTTGGACGTTGTGGTAATAGAAATTTCTACAATCAACCTTTAGTTTTTGAAGCTATTGAGTATTCTTGTTAAAGAATATTGTTTTCAGAATTGTTTTCCTGTTGTTGTGAAACAATCGTTGTATTGAATACTTAATATAACCTAGTGTTGTTGATTACAAATCAGCAATTGAATACAGAAAGTAATTTGGGAATTACGCTTGCCTAATTGCAGGAAAGTAGAAAATTGGTCAACTGGATGAGAGTAGAAAGACGTGACAATATTATAAAATGTATTTTTTTTCGATAGACCAGTCAATTACCTATCCAACATATATTAAACCTTTGAAGTCGCGTGAGCCGTTCTTTTCCAATTTGATTTCAACACCATTCTAAGTTTGAATTTCCATAAAACTTTCGGAGCAGCCTGATCTCAAACTAAACATTTAAAAATATTCCTAGAACACACTTTAGTTTCATTTATCATTTACTACTTATATTCCAAGTATGAAGTCGATAAAAAATGATCGGGTTCAGTATCGGTCGCGTAGATTATAAATTTCAAAGTATTATTATATTATATTTATTATTCTTAAGCATATTTCTCATTTGAGTAAATTTTTTCTAGGAGATTGCTAAAGGTCATGAAGTCTTCACAAGAATTTGTGAAATTATATTTCAGTTTCACACATAAAATCACTTTCAAAGTCTGAACACTTAATTGTGATTTTTATGATGTCCGCACTTTATTTAACGTAGAAATCTTAGTAAGAACAGCTCGTATTCCACAATTTGTATTGCTTTATTATATGGAACATGGTTTGTTTCATAATGATGAAATTTTTCTAACCATTTGATCTCTATTGTGAGTTTTGCTAAAACCGTTTATTCTATCCATCTAGATTGTGGCTATGAAGCAATTTGCTATCTAGGTAAATCAAGAATTAATCCTTAATAGGAGCATGAAATTACTTACATTTTACTTTCTATACAAAAGTCCCACATAACATAAAGTTCTGTTACGAAGCGGTTGTTCCTGAAGTAATTTCATCAGCGTGGAAAAAAGTTTTTACTGATTCGACGCTGTCGATATAATTCGTATCGTTCTCTCCATTTTGAACAACTAATTCAATGGGTTTTTTGTCACGTTCTCTTGGGTTTTAATTAAATTTTTTTCCTTATACACTTGTACGAGTACACAATACTGACAGTTGGTAAATGTTATCAAAAATTGAGAATTGATTTAATTTTTTTTTGTTTAAAATTTATTTCTCTACAAGTATTGTGACATTCTTAAAATGCTTTTAAATTAGTTTTAGTTTTAAATTAGATAAATCATTTTTTCTGATCTTTATCAACGATTTGTTATCTATCACCACAAATCCAATATATAGCTTTGCCGACGACAGTATTATCTTCCACTTCTATTCTTTTAAAAAACAGCCATCTATTTTATCTTTTAATTGTCAACATAGAAAAATGGTTGAATCCTTGGATTTCGATCTTGACTTAATCCTGGACTGGGGTATACAGAATCTTGTGATATTTAATTCTATGAAGACAAAGTCGTGCGTTTTGTTTCATAAAACCTCACTATATAACGGTAATGTAATAAGAACTGAATCTAAAAAATTATGAAATTTTTTGCAATCCATACAATTTTCGACCGATCTAGTTTCGAAACAATGAGAAAATTTGTACTTTTAAAAGTTCATCATTCTCATCAGGACTACCTAGATAAACTACCAAAAAATGTCAACGCTTATATAAACCAAAAATTAGTCTACATCTCTAGCGAGGTATAAAAAAACAAAAAATTTACATAAACATATATTTCATAGATTCAGGTTTAGTCAATTAGTTTCACTAGTGATCACTGTTTTGTTATACTCTAGACATACTAGTATTGAATAACAAGCTCGTATCGGTGAGAAGAAGATGACCATCTTCCCTTGTGTCTATTGAGACATAATCAACTATTAATTCAGTAAATTATTTGTGATATAACATCACTCCGATGGAAAACGTCCCATCAAGAATATAAGAACTGAATTTAAAAAATTATGGTGTAAATTCTGAAATTTTTTGCAATGCAATGCAATCCATACAATTTTTGACCGATCTAGTTTCGAACCAATGAGAAAATTTTAAACTTTAAAAAAGGTCATCATTCTCATCAGGATCTTTTGCAAAAATTCAAATTCAACAACCGCTATATTGATTTATTATTATTCATATTCAACATTCGCCGCTACCATTGGCGCACCAATTTTTATTATATTATATAGTTGTTATGGATTAACAATCGCCTGTACAGTTGGCGCAACGATTGGTGGTTTTATTAGATTAATTCCTATATGTTATTCACTATGCTTGGCTATTGTTGATGAAGCATGATGAGTTGGATTGAATTCAAATAATTTTTAACAATTTAATTTTTAAATTTTATATATTTGGTGTGGTGTGTGTGATGGTCTTAGTTCTGCCAACTTGTTGGGTGGTCAGAGTCTTTACTTTTCACTCATTTGAGTTTGTCTTTTTCTGAAACTTTTACGTGCAATTCAGCATTCGTGATGGACTGAAGTACGGCATAATCGAACTCACAGACTGCAGCCAGTCGGAAATTTAAATCTCAAGGCACGCAATTTCTCTAATATTCCTGATAGTGACTCCACTATCAGGAATGCAGTGTTTGTTACAGTGCTTACGTGAATGCTTCGTTTTACTTGTCCAAAAACATTGTGACAATATTTTTTCACATAAAATCAGAAATTATGACATTTTCACTGTTAAAGAGGTATTCATGATGATAAATTTGTACAAATATGGATAAATATTGCATATAATGAAAACTAATTATACGAAAGCGCAGAAAATACTTAAACGACTGTAGATATATAACGCTGATGAGGATATCTCTAAGAAATTATTACAAATTATAGAAAAAATTGTGTTTCAGTTCCTTTGCTTTCATACGTTTATACACAGCACACAAGGTAATATCACAGAAAACGTATATACAATCGGATGATATAAATGATGGCGAACTTACCAAGGATACTAGTTTCACTCTCTACTGTATAACAATAAATTTGTAGCCAAAATGATATAAACAACGTAACAATATGGTATATTGAAATTTCTCAACCATAAATATTTAAAAATATTTCGCTTAATTTGACAAATGTTCGGCTAATTTAAATTATTCAAAAATGTGGTTTGTGTTATTGCTTTTAAAACCGCGTTTAAACTTTAACTTTAAGTAAAACCACATCAATGAATAACTACTTAACCAAACTACAAATCATAATCATAGTATAACAAAAGTGACGCAAATTATTAAAACTATTAACACAATATAAATAATGAAATCCCCTCTAAATAGATAATGACCAACACCTTCAAAAATTTAAATTTGCTTTTATTTTTTGTTTTCTTATTAACATAACCTCTAATTTTAATTCGATTATCCACCAATTCAACAAAAACCAAAAAGGAACCACAAAATTAATGTTTCTTTTTCTTTTTGTTCTTAAACTTAAATAATCATAAATTGTAAGATGAATTTCATGTATGAAAACATAAACTAAAAAATTAATAGTTTCGACTAAAGCATAATTTGTGTTCTGAGTATTTTTGTTGCTGTTGTTTTGGGTTATTTTATTTATCACTCGACTTGTTTGAGTTTTGGACGAAGCGAATTGATTTAAATTATATGTTATTAAGTTTTAAAGCGGAAATAATCAATTTTATCTGATCCTTCTTCGAGGTTTCAAACAAAATATGTATGCGTTTTTGTTCAGGGGTTAGTGTGAGATGATAAGTGATAAGCTTGATTTTCGATTGCCATAGATTGTTTGCTTAATACATTTCAACCTGTCTTTGTTTTGTTTTTTTCCCTATCTAAATATGTTCGTACTTGATTTAATTTGTATTTTATTATTATGGGTTCTTATTACTATTAAAAAAAATCAATTTTGCATAAAATTTTAAAAGAATTAAAGAAAAGAATAATATATAACCTAAATGCAAAAACTGTTAGAATTAACAAGAAAAAATATTCAGTGGCTATAGGCAAAATGGTAGGATTGGAGAAACACAAATAAAATAATACAGTAGTAACACAAAAGTAGAATTTTTGGAACGGAAGAAGATATATTTGCTTATATATAATAACTTTTACACTCCTACGAACAATATACCCATAAAAATACAGCACCCAAGAAAACATTAACTATTGTAAGGCTGGGCTTTTCAATTCATAAATAGATACCTATGGTTTCTATTTATCCAAGGGTTTTTTAAAAATTGTTAAATGATACACGACGAACCGTACGCAGACTCCACCGAGGAAAAAATCTCTAAACAATTATATCAGCTTATAAGACCATGATGGTCTTATAATATAATCAATATAAATTGAAGAATTTTATAACAATAAAATAGAAAAATTAAATCTAACCTTAATCTTATAGCTGACTGTTGACTTCAATGGTGCAAGCCACTTTCGCTTGTTTTCCTTCTAATTTTTGTTTTTTGTTTCCCCAAAATTGTCTAGATCAGCGGATTCATCGAAATTGTTTTCATCGTCTTCATAATTGTATCCAATTTTTGAATTATGTTTATGACTATTTGAAATTGGATTAAAATTAAATGATGTTCGAACTATGATTTTATCACCCGGTACGCTGACAAATCTTTTGCATACATGCACTATTGAATTTGTTGGTAATTTTGCGATTATGATATCACCACGTTCTATACAATCAAATCGAACGGAAAATCTTTCAGTTAGTAGTTTATTATCTGAATAAAATGTTGGTTCGATTTCAATGGTCCTGAACAAATAACTACACAAATATGCTCTTTTTCTCTATAAATTTTGCTTTTTTCTTTATTTATTTTTTTCCCAATAATAAAACTAACATTTTCACGAATCAACATTGTAATCTTCAAACTTTAAACATGATTTTGATTTTAAATATGTACAAGTTATCACTCTAAACAATATTTTTGTTTTATTTTAAAGTTTTCCTCTCAAAAAAAAAAACGAACAGAACGAATTTTTCTTTTAATTAATTCATTTTAGATGAAAACTGAACTGAATTAAATATTTAATAATTTTTCTTTTAAATCAATAACTGACTTCCAAAAATATAAATATTTTTGGTTTGAAATCAAAAACTAACTACAATTAATTGTAATTATTAAACACCAACTGACCAAAAATTAAGCAATGTGCTAGCATAAATATTATTTCTATTTTTAGGACTAAAAAAGACAAAAGTTGATTCATTGTCATTATGTCTCTTTCATTCGTTCTATTATCGAAACGTACAACAAGTTTTTGATGAGGTATTAAAGCATTTTTTCAAACAAACAATTGCATGAGAAAAGATTTGATATTTCTGTTTCACTTTTTCCTCATTCAAATATATAACAGATAAAAAAAACTTTACAAAGGAAAGTTATATGATTACGTTTAATATGATATTTTTAAATTGCAAGGTTTGATAAAAAAAATTGAAATAGCAATGTGTATTATGTAAATATTAAATGAAAACAAAATATAACCACAACAATATCAGTAAATAATGAATTTAGGAAAAAACACGCTGGACGATAAAAGATTCATCACATTTGCAACTGATTATTTAGATACATGTTAAACAAAACTTATGTAACGCGAAGCAGGTAATATTATAGTTGGAGAATGAGGAATATAGGGTGAGTTATTAGGTTGCCGGTCTTTGCTGGTAATGCAATCGGTCCTATTGTCTGACCTGTCAAGTCCCGACTTCCCGACAACCCACCTCCATTCCACAAACGTCACCAGGCAGAATTGTGATCACAACAATATACCGGTCAAAAAAACCGAAATGCAGAATATAATTCTCGTCTAAAAATAATAAAACAATATTTCAATAACATTGAAAATAATATTGTGAATGGGTTAAATTTTGACAAACTCAATAGACCCAAAACTTGAAATTACTCAATTAAAGATAATTTTTTAATAAAAATTTTAGCAACATATTTTTTGTTAGAGCATTGATTATCATATATCTTAAGAACATGAAACAATCTAGATAAATTTAACCTCTTACATCTTCGGAGAGTATTAGCGGCAGGAAACCACTATTTTGTCAAAAAATGGCATGGGGTTGCATTTTTATTAATTGTCGGTATATACATCAGTACCACCCCGTCCATATGTTCTTCCAGGCTCTTAGTTCTCTGCTAGAAAGAAGATATTTGGGCAACTACTTCTATCATTCGGTTATTCTACTGTGGAAGTACCACAGCAAAAAAAATGATACATCTGGCGCCCAATTTTTAAAGTTTCAAACCGATGCGAAAATTTCACCTTTAAAAAGTTCAACATTTCTTTTCAGAACCTTGCGGCTAGATAAACCAACTGGTGGGTGGTTACTGCGTTGTAAAATATGTTTGCGATTATTATTTTTAATTTTCGGTGTAAAATCGAAATTTACAAAATTATACAAAAATCAAAACTGACACGATATTATCTCTGCGACCAAATAGAAGAGTTACTTAAAAATCGGGACTTTTTGGTTGGTTGGTCTACACTAACTGTTTTCCTTAATTCTTATTTGAAAAGTCGACTCTAGTAAAATTCCCAAGACAGTTATGAATTTTGATAAGGTTGAAATCAAAATTATTACATAATTAATTACAAGCTAGTTCTCATTCCAAGGCTATCTAAAAATTATTTATGATCTTGTTCCGAATGAACAGTGATATACCAAATAAGTTTAATATAGAAATTACACTCAAAAATATTACAGTCGAAAATAAAATGAAGCATCAGCTTTTTGAATAGTGTGCTCATATAATTTGCTAATCCTAGCTACTGCAAACCTCAAGCCAATTGCTGTTATTGTTAACCCTGAAACTAAATATTTCTACAATATCTTTTTTCTCCGATAGACAGCAAATATAAATTTTGCAGACTTATTTCAGTCAGCAAAGTGGCACTTTTCCTGCCTAGGCAGCAAAGCAAGTACTTTGCTGCCTAGGCAGCAAAATAATTAGACTTCATAGAAATAAACAGATATTGCGATTAAAAAAAAAATTTTTTTAATCGATTTTTTTTTTCATTTTTAAAATTTTGCCTTATTTTTAAAGTAATAATTATTAAATTACATATCATTGTAATTAATCGGAGAAAAAATTATATGTTGAACTCGGCAGCAAGGTAGATTGACTGCTTTGGCTGAACTCCTAGCCTCGCTCGCTCGGCTATGAACTATCAGCCGCGGCAGTCAATCTACTACTTTGCTGCCTAGTTAAACAAATAACTATTCTATATATCCAAACTGATATAAAACATCTTAAATTTTTTTTGTGTGCCGGTGAAATTAAGTAGAATGTGCATTTGACCAGACATACCTACGGGTACGTATTTTGGTCCGCTGAATCCGAATTCGAGGTCAGTTTGACCCCTACACCCTCGAAATTTCGAGATAACTTCGAAAAACCGCATTTGCCAAATTTAACAAAAAATGCCAATTGTGGCCGAAAAAATTAAAATTTTTCATAAAAATTAAATCCCATATTAAGACTATTAAAATACATGTTTCCTGAAATTTTCATGAAAATTCGACGATTTTTCCGCCCCTTATCATAAATTTAGTAAAAAAAAAAATTTTTACTTTTCTCGAAATTTCGAGGGTGTAGGGGTCAAACTGACATCGAATTCAGATTCAGCGGACCAAAATACGTACCCGTAGGTTGGTCCGGTCAAATGCACATTCTACTTAATTTTTTTTGTGTGCCGGTGTAATTTTTTTTAAATCTTTCCCTACGCATGAATTTCATTTTTAATTTTCCGAAAAAAGAAAGTGAAAAATGAATTTAAACACAGCTGTTTTAAAACAAATATTTTTTAAGCCTGAAATAAATTAAATCTAAAATAATACGTCCATCCATTCCAAAAGGAAAGCATAAACTAAATTGAAATTTGAAGAGAAAATATAAAATACTAAATAGAAATTTCCTTACCGTATACCCTTCAGTCGTCTTTTTTATGGTATGGCTACACTTTTTCATTTTTTTGTGTATTATATATATATAGATCTACACAGATCATAGAAAAAATCATTTGAAGTAAAGTTGGGAAGGCTGTGTGAAGCGCGGTCTTAATATTTATTATTCATAATTTTAGTTTGCATATTATTTCATTATACACTAGTGTCTAATAAATGCATTTTATTATTGGTAGCGAGGAGATAGAAGTGAAATTTGAATCATAATTATTTTTTTTAGTTTGGTTGCGAAATATTTAAAATATATATTGTTTACCTTTTAATAATAATTTTTCATCGGGTTTGTTTATCCAAAAGACCTGCAAGAAAAATTAATTTCATTATGAAAAAAGAAGTTTCCATTTTTTTAAATTCATAACATAATTTACAAGACATTCATAAATCCATTCAATCTTACATCTCCAAAGTAATTTTGTTTTAAAATGCAAAACAATTTTTGAGGCTCCACTCATGTATGTACATTGTACACCATTGTACACTTATGTAGACTTCTTGGTCATTTTTAGACATATTAAGTGCAAAATAACTCAAAAGAGTCTAAGTTCACTTTTAGTCATAAAAATGTGTTTTAAAATTTTGATCAGAAACATCAACATTCGAACTTTTTAAACTTTCTAAGACTAAGAATTATTTATTTGTGTCGTAAAAAACTTATGTCATAATCCGCTGTATGGTTTTTTATTAGGATTTTCTGATACATTACTAATCTATTCTTGACTATGGTATGGTATGGCAACGGACCGCTTGTGCCTATGGCTCGTCCTGAGGACGGCCGTACTAGCCTAACGTGGCCTAGCCTAACCTCACATATCCACTAATATTTTTGGTCTAGTCATTACGTCAAATGCGGTTGTATATTTAAGTTGAAAATTGAAAATTTATGTATGTGTGATGTGATATACAGTTAACTATTTTACAGTTAATAAAAAAAAGTTCGAAATCCAAAATTTAAATATAGAAAACTTATATATAGCAAATAATATTAATTTGTGAATATCAAAAATATAAATTAAGCTATCAGAAATAAGGCCAACAAAATATGTTAAAAAAATTTAATAATTTTTTTATATTACTAAAGTTAATTATTTATAATATCATTATTTAAGTTCATTACTTTCACTAAAAATTTTCTTTCGCACATTTTTAAAGACAAAACCAGGTAAAATTCTCAATTTTAATACGACAAACGTCATACTTTTTCATAAAAAGCTAAATTAAACCGTCAACTCTGTAAAATGTAAAAATAAACAAATTCATTCTTTCATTCTTTGTTTATTGTTAAATTATCATAATTTCATTGTTTTTTATTTTATCTATTTTTAAAACAAAATTACTAGATTTTGTTTCGTTAAAATAATACAATAATAACAAAAATATTTGATATATCATACTTTTATTGGAAAAGAACCAAAAATCGAAACCCAAATTAAATTGACACATCAGATTAGTATTTGAATTGTCGATTTCCTTAGTAAGCTACCTTACGCTATTTGTTACATTAAAAATGTAGTTGTGTGATCCCAGAAATATAATTTATGAATTAGTCTAAACATTTTTAGCAATTACTTATTTTACTATTGTTATTTAAAAGTTTTTTCCTAATCATTGAATATTTTAGCATCAATTGATTATTCGATTTAATTTTAAATCTTTTTTATGTTGTTATTTCCACCAAACAAATTTAACTTTTTTACTTCTTTCTTCCAACTGTTAATAATGAGAAATTTTATAGTATTTTTTTTTAAATATAAAAAATTTTAAATATGGAAATTTGTGTTCAGTTAAAAACAATATGATTAGGAAGTGGGCTCCACATATGGTGTTACATTTTTGGAAAATTATACAAATTCCGTCAATTTGCACTTATTGTACAAAGTAATTCTTGATTTCGTTAAAATTTACTAGTGGACTTTAATTCAAGAAAAAATAAATCACTTTGTAGAAATTGTTCGCAGGATTGATTCAAAAATACCCAATTGTTATCTTCACTTTTAAACTATTTTATTTAAAAATATAATTCTATATTGTTTCACCATTTAAATATTTCGGTTCTTTTTGGGACCCTTTTCAGTCCCAAGTCTTTTTTGATACCATTACCAACCCTCCCACCTTGAAATTTTGTTTTTTCAGTGTCCATTTTTATCTTTGTTGGAGACCATGAATGTAATCGCGATGAAACTGACGCCAGAAATTTTGAATTGAATTTTGAATTTTGTCACTGTTGAATCAATCGGTTCATTGATGTCATTCTCATTGATACCATTCACACGCAACTGTTGGGGTGTATCGCTAATTAAAAAATTAGCTGGAGTCAACACTTGGTAGCTTCAATCATCATTGTCTGTCAGTCGATCGATGGGTTTTGAATTTAATATTGATTCTTTTTGACATAATAAAGTTGAAAGCTCTTAGAATTTTAAATTTGTTTTTTGAAAGTTGACTTTAATATCAGTGATTTCAAAGATTTTATTGGGGATTTTGAATATTCAATTATAATTAGGAGCACCAGGTGGAATGAAATGCCATTCAACGCTCTTTATCGTTGAAATAACTCTGTAGTTCTTCGTTTCATTGTGGCGACGACTCAATTTTTTCTTCATTTCAGTTTCTGAATTTTATCAGCAAAGCAACCTGTTGAATAAATTTAACAACTGCATTAGAAGCTCTCTTTAGCTCTATGATGGTGAGGGGTCTCTTTTAATTGTAATTTATTCTGCCAATTTTGTCGCAAAATCACAAAACTTATGCTACAACACGTTTTATCTTCGAAAATGAAGAAAATCTTTCAAGACCCATTCCATCACATCTCATTCCTTCACTAATCTCGAAGGCAAGCTCCCTCTTAAAGCTGGATCTGCTGGGTTATTTTTAGTGTTGATGTTATATTATTTAAAACGTTGAACATTCTCTAACATGAAAGCAGTTCGGATTTCTACAAAAGGGCAGGATAATCTTTCCATCGTTCAGGATAATCTGATAAATAAGCCCGCACTTGCGTGAAATGAAAGCTCTGCACATGCGTAAAATCTACCATCATTGATCTTTAAAATTTCCATTACCAATGTAGTCAACAATAATGCACCCAAAAGATGTAACTTTGCATTTGTCACAGTTTTAACGGAGCAACCTTGGTTTTCGCTGTCACAATTAGCACATTCTCCTCGTCATGCACTTCTGATCACATATAACTTACTACCTAGCGTCGCAAAGTACATGGTACACAATTCGGCTAATATTTAACTATTGTCAGCTTACGCATGCGATACCTGATCAAAATTGATCACACATTTGGTTGAAATGTTAGCGCTACATACATCCTTTCAATTAAAGACACTTCAGTCGATGTCTTCACCGAACCGTTTAACGTGAACTTTTGAATTGTTGAGCTGTCCGGTTTGAACACAGCATGATGTGGCAAACAGAAGCTCTGAGTTTAAGATACATGCAGTTTGTTCATTTTTATTTCAACTAGGTGCTCAAACTTCAGATAATCATTAATCACATCATTGTAAGCTCTTTGTAATTTTTCGTTTTGTTGCAACTTGTTTGCCAAATTATTTAATCGTTGTAATGCCATCCGGTGTGACATCATCACCGAATGGGATTCGAACCAAACATCCTCCACACTCATCTGTGGTTGTAGTTTTAACATACATCTTTTCACATCGTTGTTCCTATATCAATAATGAACTACATACAACAACTTCTTCAAGCTCCCAAAATTTTCTTAAACTGTCTTCAAAATTAAAGACATGCATTCGCCTTCGGTATTACTCGATCGCCTTCGGTATACTTCTGGCACTTTTTAGGTTATCCCTGTTACGCCCTTGGAAAAGCTTCTCCTTTCGTTGCGATTTTGCACAAAACAATTTACAGTTTTATAGCTTCCAATCAAAAAATACAATAAAACTACAAATAATTGAAATTAAACAACGTTTATTTAATCTATTACTTAATAGGAACTGTTATAACAATAAAATGAACAAATGTGTTTGGTTTTGTGAAAATTACAACTTCAACCTTTTTGATGATTTAAATACTAAATTGATGCTTACAATGGCAAAATAAGTCAAAACACTTTCAAATTAGCAAAAATAACTTTTCGCTAAAATAAATTCAGACATCAGATAAGTATTTAAATGGTAGTTTTTACTAGCAAACCTTCCTACGTCAATTTTAATCAATTTTCTCACTTTTTTAAAATGAAGGAGAAAGGTTTGTTAAAAAAAACTACAGTTCCATCCAACTACTAACTAATGCGTAAATTTAATTGAGTGGAACGGTTTTGTCCTAAACAAATTTAAGTTTTAGTTTTTATTTCGTTTTCAATGAAAGTATGTTGATTAAAGATTTAATGTTTTTTTCTATAATTACTAATTAAAATCGATGTGATCTGGCATTACATAAATGCAAATGTACTCATTTAATTTAATAACATCCATCCCGATTTCAGTTTCTGTACATTTTAACGTTATCCCACACCACATGTTAAAACAGTTTACTAATATTTTTTAATCCAAAAGAGTAACTTTTTTATTTTTTTAAATGTAATAGATCTCCCGTTACGTAACTTTTTATGAATACAATAATAATCATTCATCGCAACAAAATGTTCAAATATCACAATTATCACAACCACAAATTCCACATATCAACGCTAAATACAACTATTACTCCATAACATAAACAAATTCCTTTAAATTTTGGTTTCTAAGAAATTTGTTCTTATTACAAAAATTGTGTAACATTTTTTTCTTTGTTAAATCGGGTCCGTCTTTTGGAGCTCATCAGTCACCAACACTCCCACTGTGTTCGCTCTTCTTATTTGAAATCTTAAAAAAAATGTATTTTTAGTTTGTGCTATGAACATAAAAAACCAAATAATTTAACATTTCTTTTCTTCCACACCAACGAAATCGTTTTGTTTTGCATTCTTTTAGTTTATTTGTTAAAAGAAAAGTGTCCAGCGTTTATTTTTCTTTTAGTTTAAAATTAATATTATTTGTGTTGTGTTTTAAATATAATATAAACAAAACAAAAATACATAATGAAGACGACAAAAAATTTGAATAACTATACATATATTTTTTAATAAAACTAGGAGGGCCCGGCGTGCTTCGCTACGCTTATAAATAAAGTTTTTGCGTAGACATTTTGTTGACGTAGAAGCAATGATTTCAAAAAGTGGTAATGAGAAATGCTACCATATAATTTTTAATTTTTCTTTTTAAATATATGAATGAAAAATAATCAGAACTCTAGCTGATCAGTTCGGATATATGAAAAATTAGCGAAGCTTATTTGAAAACTTATTTGATCGCTAATTTTTCATATGCTAATTTTTCATACGAAGCTTACTTGAAAACTTATTTGATCGCTAATTTTTCATATATCCGAACTGATCAGCTAGAGTTCTGATTATTTTTCATTCATATATTTAAAAAGAAAAATTAAAAATTATATGGTAGCATTTCTCATTACCACTTTTTGAAATCATTGCTTCTACGTCAACAAAATGTCTACGCAAAAACTTTATTTATAAGCGTAGCGAAGCACGCCGGGCCCTCCTAGTACTCATAAAAGAGGAAAAGGTTTTTGAGAAAAGTGAGAGGAAATCAGGTAACAATGACTTCTGGGAAGACGATATTTTTTGTGAAAACTCTATCATCTTTGAACAAATGACCTTGGTCAGATGTATCATAAATATAAAATTTCAAACATTCAAACGCACGCACTCTACTTGCAGCAACATACAATTGACCATGTGTGAATACAGGTTCTTTAAGTAAAATGGCAACTCTGTTGAATGTCTGACCTTGAGATTTATTAATAGTCATAGCAAAAGCAGGAATAATAGGGAATTGAGTTCTTTGAAATTTAAATGGAAGAAGAGTTCCAGAATAAGTCAAATGAATGCGTGGAATTAGAATGCGTACACCTCGCATGACACCAGTCAAAACTTCACAATCTATTGAATTTCGGTGCATAACTTTTACACGCATTCGTGTTCCATTTACTAATGCTTGACCTGTATTTAAATTACGTATGAGGAGAACAATGCAATTCACTTTCAAATTTAATTTATGAAGTGGCAAACCTCCTACACTCAATTTATTTAAAAATTCTATTGGAAAATTGTTCTGCTCACGAATGTCATCACAAACAACTTTATCAAAACTAAAATATGCTTTCTCCTCTCCTGGCATAATACTCAAGATTTTAGAATTGATTTCATTGCAATCATTGTTTTTGGGGGCTAAAATGACGGAACTCAAAATGTCATCAGATAAAATTGTATCAGAAATATTTCCAAAAATGTCTTCAATAATATTGTCTGGATTGCCAATCAAATTATGAGGAATTTCAATGATATCTGAACCAAACTGTGGAAAACTTTGCATATCACCATTACCGAGTCTTCTAAGAAATTCTACAAATTCAATTTCATGAGGGAGAGCTCTCATGTTTTGATTTAATTTCAAAATTTTAAAGTTAATAAATTCTTGCCAAGATGTAATACAATTTTCAATTAAAATAGAACGTGAGCCATGCGGTATAACTGGAAGAAATTGGCGAAAGTCACCGCTCAGTAAAAGAGTTTTACCTGCAAACAGTTTATTTTTATTTTCTTCGTTTGGAGTCAAATCTCTTAACAAACGATCAATTAATTTTAAAGCATGAATAGAACACATTGAAATTTCATCTATAATAATGATTGATGCATTATTAATATATGTGCCATGTACACTGTTTGGAGTTATATTTGGCATTGAATTCTCTAATAATGGAATTGGTAATTTGAAAACATTATGCAAAGTTCGCCCCCCAATCAAAAGAGTTGATGCAATACCACTGAAGGCAGTTACAATACACGAAAGATTTAATGAATTAAATTTATGAATGATTGCCGTTTGAACAAAAGTTTTGCCACAACCTGCATGAGCTGTCAAGAAAAAAACATTACTTCCAGTATCATGGAATTGAGCTTCACGCAAAACAATATCAATCACACTACGTTGCTCATTATTTGCATTTTCATACATTCTATCGAAAACTATAGCTTCTTCTTCAATATCAAAATGACCTACATCGCCAATCTGTAAGTTATATTGTGGAATCGGAAGACCAAGATCACCACATGAAGTATTATGTGTAAGAAGAATTTCATTAATTTCAATCAATGCTCGATTAATTGACACATCTTCATCGTAATTTCGTAAAAAGTCTTCAATCATACTATTTCTAAATTCAATCCATAAAGCTAAAGCATTCGGAGGAACATTCAAACCACAGATAAATGCAAATAATTGACGAAACTGTTTTGGTGATTGAATTTCTGAAGCTTCAAGTAAACATTCACGCCATTCATTATCATTTGTTGCAATACCTCGAGCTTCACATGCTGCAACAAAAGTAGGGTACTCAACACCTTCATACATACGTAGATCAGAAAAAGATTTTGGACCACGAACATGCAACAGAAGTAAACGCATATGAAACAATTCTATATCTTTTGGAGAAACCATATATAATCGAGCAACAACTTTATCAGCCCCACGTTGTCTTCTTTTCCACGATTTACTTTGATCATGCCAAACATAATGTAATGGTAATTCTGTATACAAAAACTCATTAGCTAAATTATCAATGGAATTCAAATGGAAAAATGCTAACAATTTTGTTCTTGATACATTTGCGACTGCACCAGCCACATTACCATTCCTGATATAAACATTTTGTCTATTAGGCAAATGACAATCAAGTCGAATAATTGTATGAGATTGAAAATGCATTGGAAATTCAAATATGCGCCAAGCAGCTTCAGTCGAACCAACATACCGTCCATTCAAAAAATCTTGAATTTCATTTCCCACAATCGCATCATCATTATTCACTGCATTCTCTCCATTCACTCTCAATTCAACATTGGCAGAATCATACCCTTTATATACATACTTGTAAACATATTTCACACTTTTAACAGTCGTACATATTTCAACGTTAATATGACAATTGAATTTTGCAAGAAGATAAGGATTATATGGAACAACATATCTATTATCAAGAGATGCACCACGTACATCAACACTCATACCATTATCACGTCGACGGTACAAAGGATAACCATTCACAGATTCTTTAGTATTTTCAGAAAAAGGTTTTGGAAAATTCTTACTACATTTACCATCTCTCATACAAACAGAATTGGGATTTAGAGCACCACATGGTCCATGCATCATATGACGTTTCACATATTCATGTAATTTAGGAAAAAGAATGGGATCAGGGATTTCAGTACATACAAATTTATTAATCATTTCATTTCCATCAATTCTATCTTCATCTGATAAATTTAACAAAATATGGGCATGCGGAAGACCACGTTTTTGAAATTCAATGGTATATATAAGTGCTTTGACAGAACCGAAAATCTTTTTTTTCATTAAACAATCTATGAGCTCTTTAAGTTTCACTTTAAACACACGCACAACAATATCAGGACGAAAATTCGAAGACTCATAATTACTCAAATTATCAACAATTTCTGGCCATTGAGGATTACATGTCATTGTTATAAATAAAGAAGGTTTACCGAAATGTTGTACAATAGACATTGCATCCAAGTAATTTTGATACATGTTACGTGGTGAACCGGTGAAAGAAGATGGCAAAATTACTTTACGACCAACTACTTGCATATTATCATCGCCATTGCGATTTTGATGCAAGAAATCTGTTAAATTATTGTACAAATCAGCACGAAGAGCAGATTGATTTGAACGAATGTAATGAAGCCGTGTACCTTCGATACGAACATACATATCAACAATCCATTGAAGAAATAATTTTTGAGAACGATGCAAAAGACTAAAACCATCACGTATAGCAAGGCGATAAGATGCATATTGCAACATTGTAACTTTTGTACGTGACACATTAGCACGTGAAGTTGAAACTAAATTATGTGGAATATTAACGTGCCACCCAGTATCACCATTTGGAAACAACAAAGGATAAGCTAAAGGATCCAAAGAAGAATCAAGGACAGAAACAGAACGAATTTCATTTCCATTTTTTGAAAAAACAATCATATTTCTTTCAAAAGGTGGTTCACCATCATCATTTTTAAAAATAGCAGCCACATCAGTTTGAACAGCATCATTAAAACGACGAATATCACATTCTCTGTTAACTTTTATAACCATTGACACATCAGCAGTAACATTCTCAGGTCTTTCACAAAATTCATGCATTGATTTGAAAGAACGAACAAAAGGATTCACACGATCTAACTCAAAACCTATCTCACGCATAAGAAAAATTTCACATACATTGGTATTTCTATTCATTCTCATATTAGCAGCAGTATCAACATCATAAAAATATAATTGTGCATACATTGGAGGTCGACCATAAGCAGGAATTAAAGCACCAGTACGATGATAAAAAATATTATGAATTTTAAAATGATAAATACCACGTGCAGTAGAATCCGCTATATTACATTCAGAACTGATCATTGCAAATGCCGAATTATAGGAACGAATATTTGAAAGAAAACTTTTAGAACGTTTTTTTATAGCATTATCATTTGAATTCAATCCTTCGAAAATATTAGAGAAAAATGCATTTTCAGAAAGAGGATGTAAATTGACTTTGCCTTTATGGCAACACAAAGAAAACGCTTCATTATTATTTGAAGTAACTTCTCTTGCAAAATGTTTGGCATGACAAAAATGACAACTCATATCCAAAGCACCACAAACATACGAATCAAAGTTACCTGGAATCACATTCAAAGCACACTTGAACGAATCTCTCAAAATTACAAAGGGAATTTCATCATTCACCACATTCAATTCTAAATCATTCGCAACATTCATGACACCATTCATGACACCGTTCATGACACCATTCATATCATCAACATTCACTTCATCATTCACAACAACATCAGCTTCAGCATTCATTCCATCATTATTACCATTCATTTCATCATTCATAAAATCAACATTATTACGCATATTACGCATATAATCTCTTTTATTCCGACGACTCGATGTACCACTCACATCCAAACGACGTTTACGACGTAGTCTTGGCATCGAAATAAATAAATATATCAATATATCAAAAATATGAAATAACTCAAATATCAAAATATCTCAAAAATCTTTATATCAATAAAAAACAAAATAATCGAAAAATATCGAAAACCGTCCTTCTTGAAAGATAAAAGACGACTAAAATATAAAATAAATACGACGACTGAAATGAATATAAAATAAATATAAAAATTTTCGTTTTTGTTATTCGTTGTTCGGTTCGATAGCTAATATATAAAAAAGAAAAATTTTAAAGCATTGTTTTAAAGCAAAAAGAAAGATGTATGTAAACTTATAATGCATATGTATAGAAAAAGTTTTCCGTACATAATAACTTTTTTATTTATGATCCGATTTGTTTGAATCCGGATCCGACTATAGGTTACACTAATATCAGTTAGCTGTGAAAATTTCAAATGAATCCATCTGCGAATAAAAAAGCCTAATGCTCCACAAAGTTTTAATCTAGCGTATTAATATATATAAGAAGATTACATTAACATTAAATTTTGTTTTTATGTCGTGATATATAAATCATAAAAAATTCGAAATTTATGATAAAAAATTTATTTTGTTTAAGGCGAGATGAGGAGCATGAAAATAGAGTAAATAGTAACGAAACAGTAACGAATTATATTACATCCAAAAAATTAAATTTATTTATAAGGTTTTACTGTTCTAACCTAAAAATTAAATAGTATACCGTAACTGTGTTTTTTTTCATAATAAAACTTAAAATTTGAGCGCAGAAAGCGGAATTAATTCCAGCAAAGCTTTTTTCGTGCATGGACTGACACAAAAGAGTAAAGAGTAAACTTTGTTTGAAATGTCTGAATACTACTACTACTGGCCTCGCTAACATTTTTTTGTTGCTTTTTAACTTTGACGACGTTTCGGGCTACGGACAGCTAAGCCATGGGAATATTTTTACCACACGAATAAACCTCTTTCTTCGTTCCTGTTTTTAATTTCAAATTTATGGTAATCCCTTTGTATTTTTCTATTTCATTCAATTTCACAATTTTTTATATAAATACTTTAAATTTTTTATTCAAAAATTATAAAAAAAATTCTATTTATAAAATATCATTAATTTCAATTTAAATAAAAATAAAATCATAAATTATTTACTTGACCTAAACCTAAACACAGAAACAGAACATGTTTCTTGCGATAAAAGAAAAACGGAAAAAAACTTCATTCAACAACCCATTCATTATTCATTTAAATTTTTTTTTCTTTCTAATTTGAGGAGTTATGAGTTACAACTATTATTAGTAAAATTCAACCGGAACGTCAATCGCACCAAACAAGAAAACATAGTTTTGTACTATAATTTATTATTATTGTTGAACAAAAAAAGGCTTTTCTGAACCGTATTTCCTTAATTTATTTATATACATGAACTATTAAGCTTTAAAGAAAAAACAGCTTAACTTTTAAGCAGCCATGAGAACTTCTTAGTTTGTCATGAATTTAAAACAAAATTGTTACAAAACTAACAAAAGTGCTAATTTGCTAAAACGAATGATAATGTAATTACAAATTTCATTCATTAGCAGTTGTAAATCAACATAAAAATTAGAAACACGAAACAATGGAGTCTATTCACGTTTGTTCGTTAGCTTTGAGCTTAAGCGGCGATGATACCACCAAACAAGTCATTGACATACAATAAAATTGAAATGTGTTTCTTAATTAGATAACTTAAATTAATTTTTTATGTGTTAATCATTAAAAATTAACACATTAAATGTTAGATTTAACTTTTCTGCCTACCAGTTTAATCTTGTTAAATTAATAAACAAATTAGTCAATTTATAATCGAAAATCTTAAGGCTTTGATAAATATATACCGCACCCAGCTCTACTGTGTGATCTACTGTGAGCTCTACTGTGTGATGTTGCTTCGGACCATAAGCGCTGCTTTTAGTTTACGATGAAATCGTTCTACCATTCCATTCGCTTGTAGATGGTAAACCGTTATACGTATCCGATGTGAGCAGTAAAGTTGCCATAATTCAGAAAAAAAGTTTGACTCGGATTGTGTTCCCTGATCAGCTGTGATATGCAGTGGAACACCGAATCGTGATAGTTTTGCGATAGTTTTTGACAAATGTCGTGGGTATGTTTATAGCAGTAGACAAGTCAAACATATAGTAAACGCTTCTGTTCGTCGAGTAATCGATCAACGCAAGTCAAAATATGAAGGAGGAAGCGGTCCTATTATATCTACATAAGTCGATATGTGGAATTTCAAATTGTTCGGTGGACTTTTTGTATGGTGTTGGACCTCAGAGCGTTGACAATATAAACAAAATTTTGTTCAATGATTTATATCTTTGTTTATGCTTTGGCAAAAATATGGAGCTGTAATCAATTTACGTGTACCGGTGACACCAGGATGTGACAAGTTGTGTAAAGCGTTGAAGATCGTTTTGCGTAATGGTCCTGCCATTTATACTATATCGAAATCGGGACATTTGAAAGGCTCTAGTTTCATAGATGAACTACCATGACCTATGGAACCAGAAAGCTGAAGTTCTAAGTCTGCTTTTTGTGCGGTGATGATAGCATCGTAGAGTCGAAATGATTCTCTACAGATGCCGTTTTGCTATTGTTTTGCACGAGATAATGCATCCACGACTGTGTTATCTTTACCTTGTAAACATTGAATATCGGTTGCAGATTGACTTATAAAATCCAACTGACGAGATTGTTATGCGTTTCGTTTAATTATAGAGCGTATCACGCGGCTGAGAGGCTTGTGGTTAGTTTAAATCGTGAAATCCTTCGACAGAATGCCTTAAGTGTTTTATAGCAAGGTACATTTTGAGTAGCTCTCCATCGAATGCGGAGTATTTAATTTCACCATCTGAAAGTTTCTTTGAAAAGACTTACAGTGGTTCCTAAGAATCATTGTAACGTTGCTGTAACACTGTCCGATAGCAATGTTCGATGCATCCATAGTGATGCAGTATGCAGAATCGTTACATGGATGCACTATAACAACGTGATATTTAGCAATTCGGGGTTAAGCTTGGCGAGGTGAAATTCGTTTGACCACGAGAAATTTTTCTGTGTCTTGGGCTTATTTAGTAAAGCAGCCAAGTGTGAATGAATTAGAGCGAGTGTTTCAGTTACTTCCGGTATGAATCGGTGATAATAATTTATCATAGCGATGAATTGACGAATTCGTTAGCTTTGCGTGGTTGGTGCTAGGAATTTCGTAATTCCATTAATTTGTTCTTGAGAAAAGATAAAACCATTAGGTGTTATCGTGTGGCTGAGGAAGTCAAGAGAGTTCGTGCCAAATACGCCTTTGAAACTCCTGATATGCACACAAAACTCGCTAAGTTTCTGGAAGAGTTGTTCCAGATGAAGTTTGGGTTTCACATTTTTCGATGCCACTTATATACTGTCGATGTAAACATATACTAAGTCGAAATCTCGAACGATTTCGTTAATGAAAGGCTGAAACGTTTATGCATTCGCATTAGGAATAAGATAATAAGCTCTGACAAGATCCATTTTGGAGACAATTTTGCAACTATATAAGTTCATCGAAAAATTTTGTATGTGCGGTATCGGATAGCGATCAGGTTGTTGAAGACCGCCCTTATCAATATTGCTGCTGAATTTACAAAAAATTGCCTGATAATAAATTTACATTAAAATAAGTCTACAACTACAACAGAAATACTTTTTGGAGACATAGATTACTCATCAGAAATAATATTATTAAAACTTACACAATATTCATTCTTTTTTGCATCCGAGAGCTGACCAGTTGAACCAGATAAGTTAAATCAAATTTTATTACCTTGTTTTCATTTAATTGAGAGAAAAAATATTAAATAATTTTTGTGATAATAAACCTTTTTGTTGAATTAAAATTACAATAAATTAATTTATGTTTTCTTTGCTTTACATAAATATGTTGAACTTTAATTATATTATAAATAAATTTATTTCAAATCATTACTTTTATTAATTCAATAAATATTAAAATAAATCAGGTGTTATTTGAAACTATTTGTAAGCAACAATCAAATAAAAAATAAACATCGGGAATAAATAAATTTTATATTTAAATTAATAAAATCAACTTTTATGGTGTACTATTTCTGTGATTAATGGTGATATAAGTGAAAATAATAAGTATTTTACGAGAAACTCAGTATTATATATATTGGGTTATAGTAATTAGAAAACACGCAAATAATTCTGAGTTCTCGTTGTAAGAAAGTGTTAACGTTTTTTCATGGTCCTTCGAGCCGGATTTAACCACATTTTATTTTAAACCACTTATTATTTTACATTGTCTTGAATATGGCTGAGGATGCAGAAATAATGGCGGACTTGAAACGAAGGCGTGGCAACATAAAAGGTTCATGCACACGTTTGTGTACCAACTTCGTTAATAAAATCAACATAAAAACTACAGCAGAAGCCATCAATGTTCGTTTAGAAATGTTGGAACGCTACTACCTAGAATTTGTTGAAGTTGATGACAAGCTTAGTGGGTTTTCTGGGATGAAATCTGAAATTGAAGAGTTTGAAGATTCATACTGTACAATTAAAGAAAAACTACGCATCGCACTAGGAAGTCGTGACGTGAAAAACACGGCTATACAGGATCAACTGGATACTACAATGGGCCGCTTTGCTGATCAACAGCAAAGCTTTTTTGATAGATTAAACCAGTCTCAAACTGCAACGACAGAAGTTCGACTACCTAGAATTAATATACCCATCTTTGATGGTAGCTATATGGAGTTTCCATCATTTAGAGACCTTTATTTAGCAACCGTTCACAACAATGGAGCTTTAACAAACGCCCATAAATTTCAATATTTGAGAAGTATTTTAAGAGGTGAAGCTGAAACTCTTATTAAACATATTCATATAACCGATGCCAACTATGAAGACGCATGGGAAAAGATAATTCAACGATACGATAAACCCGGTCTAGTAGTGATTTCATTAATAAAATATTTTATGGAACCATCAATAGTATCATCAAGTTCCAGTAAAAGTCTTCGACATTTAACTAATGTCGGCGACGAAGTGATTCGAGGACTGTCCGCTTTAGGACCTGAAGCTGAAAAACGAGATCCATTTCTAATCTACCTGTATTTGGAAAAATGCGACCGAGAAACTAGGCAAGCATGGGCGGATTATCCAAAGGAAAATTTTCCATCATTCAAAGAATTCTTAAAATTCCTTTCAAAACGATGCGATAATATGGAAACCAATGAATTTTTAGCAAAGGGAACCAATCAATCTAAACCAAACAAGGCTGTAGCAAAAACTTTTGTGGCAAATAATGGCAGTCAACTACGTGAAGCTGTATGTGTCTATTGTGAAAAAAATCATCGCTTGTTTGAGTGTGATGAATTTATAGGGAAGACATTAAGTGAAAGAAGGAAACTAGCAGAAGAGTTACACTTATGTTACAATTGTTTGGGTTCTGGACATTCAGTAGTTCATTGTAAATCATGGAAAAGATGCAATATTTGTAGACGTAAGCATCATAGCATGCTGCATACTGATTTAGTATCAAACCAGGCTGAATCGAAATCTTCCGAGTCTAGTGTACCATCAGAAGCTGGAGCATTCCACCTTTTCCAAGAGGGAGACACAGAACAAATCAACATAAACAATTCTCATGTTATAACTTCAAACATCGCTGTTACTCCTGTACGATCAATTTTGTTAACCGCTCGCGCGTATGTTAAGGATTGTTGGGGTGGCTATCAGGAATGCAGAATTTTACTGGATTCGGGCTCTGAAATGTCTTTTATTTCAGATGATTGTCTTCAAAAGCTAAATCTACCGCGTGCTCACGCAAAAATTTCTATTACTGGTCTAGCTTCAAAAGGTGTTACCACTAAAGGATGCACTAACATTGAGATGAGATCCATGCATGATTCGCAACAAAAAATTGAGGTTGTCGTCCTTGTACTAAACAAAATAACCAATATCACACCACCTTTAAGTTTATCGGGAGACGAAACAAAAAATTGGGATTCATTGCCACTCGCAGATCCTCACTTTACTCAACCAGGTGAAATAGACATTCTGCTAGGAAATGATGTTTTTTTGGATATATTACTAGATGGGAACATTAAAAACAAACAAAACAACCTTATTGCACAAAAAACGTTGTTTGGTTGGATTATTGGAGGTTGTTCGTCTCACACAACTGCATTACCTGTTAAAAATGTACCAGCTCATCATACGTGTATAGACATCGACAATACATTACGGATGTTTTGGGAACATGAAGAAGCAGAACCTAGTACATGCTCAAGTCTAGAAGAAATTAACTGTGAAGACTTTTTTATTAATACATACACTCAAGGAAATGATAAAAGATACCAAGTAAGGCTTCCTTTTAAGACCAACCCTTTAGAGCTTGGCAATTCACTCAGAGGTTCTTTAAAAAGATTTGAAAGAACTGAAGAACGAATGTCGAAAAATATGGCATTGAAAAACAAATATACTAATTTTATTCGTGAGTATATCGATTTAAATCATATGACTCTTATAGGTGAACCCAAAACAAATGATGGATATTTTCTACCACATCATGCGGTATTCAAGACTACGAATAGTGAAAAGAAAATTCGGGTTGTCTTTGATGGCTCATTCAAAACTACCACTGGCTTGTCATTGAATAATATACTAATGGTGGGCCCAACAGTTCAACCAACTTTGTGGTGTACTTTGCTGAGATTTCGACTCCATGTTGTAGCATTGGTAGCAGACATAGAAAAGATGTATCGCCAAATTTGGATTCACCCAGATGATAGAAAATATCAAAAAATTCTATGGAGAGATTCATTAGAAATGCCCATCCAAGAATATCAACTAAACACAATAACATATGGCACATCCGCGGCTCCATTTTTGGCAATTCGTTGTTTAATTCAACTTTGTAGGGATCATGGGGAAAGATATAAACGGGCATCAAAAATAATACAAAGTGATTTTTATGTGGATGATTTGCTATCAGGTGCTGAAAACGAAGTAGAGGCTGTTAATCTAAAAAGAGAGTTAGATGAGCTAATGTTGCAGGGGGGATTCAAATTAACAAAATGGCTATCTAACTTACCAAAACTTTCGAATCAAAATGATGAAAATAATCTTAACTTGGATGATGGTGAATGTATAAAGGTTTTAGGACTTCAGTGGAATCCATCAAACGACATGTTTACTTTTAAAGTAAACTTGGATAATGAGCTGGTGCCAACTAAACGAAAATTACTATCAGAATCTTCGAGAATCTTTGATCCTTTAGGTTGGTTGGCACCTTCTGTTATAATCATAAAATTATTATTTCAACAACTTTGGCAAAAAAAACTAGACTGGGATGATACATTACCAGAAGATGTTTTGAACTCCTGGAAAAATATACGATCCAAACTAATTGAGTTCGAAAAAGTTCAAATTCCAAGAAATATTTTAAGCATGAAAGATAGAATAGAAATTCATGGATTTTGTGATGCGAGTGAAATGGCTTATGCAGCGGTGATATACTGTCGCATATTATCAGTGAACGAAGAATGTAAGGTTCATCTTCTCTGTTCTAAAACAAAGGTTGCATCATTAAAAGGAATATCACTGCCCAAATTAGAATTATGTGGTGCTCATCTTCTGACGAAGCTGTTGAAACAAATATTAAACATTGCGGAATTTAACACAGCATCAGTAAACTTATGGACTGATTCTTCCATAGTATTGTCATGGTTGTCAGAAAGTCCTAGAAAATGGAAAACTTTTGTCCAAAATCGAGTCAGTGACATTCTGAGTAATTCTAATCGCTCTCAGTGGAATCATGTAAAATCAGCTGAGAATCCGGCTGATGTAGCTACAAGGGGATTATCACCGGAGAAGTTAATAAATTGGGAACAATGGTGGCATGGTCCAATCTGGATGAAATTTGACAAGACTAAATGGCCAGCTGGAACTTTGAGTGTTGATCAAAATGTAATAGATGATGAAAGAAGACCAATTAAAGTTTTAGAAACACAGCAAGCTAACACTGTATTTGATAGAATTCTCTTTAGAACTAATTCATGGTTAAAAGCACTTCGTATTCTCAACTACTGCAAAAAATGGATATATAATATTCAAATTAAAATTTCAAGCAATAAAGAACATTCTGTAATTGAGGATCCTGGAACAATTGATTTGGTGGATCAGCTCAATAGCTCGGAAACTGCATTTGTAAAATGGGCCCAAAATAAAGATTTCGCCGCTGATATAAAAGAATTGAATGCAGAAAAGTGCCTGAAAAGGAAAAATCAACTGAATTCGCTGTGTCCATTCATCGACAAAGAAGGCGTTTTACGAGTTGGAGGCCGTTTAGAGAACACAGATTGTCACTACAACACAAAACACCCTATAATTTTAAAATCAACCAACATAATAAGTGAAATAATAGTTTTTTACCTACATAACCTTCACCACCATCCGGGACCAACACTTCTTTTGCAGTTAGTTAGGCAAAAATATTGGATAACAGGATCACGAAATTTAATAAGAAAGATATTTCGGAAGTGCCTGTTGTGCTATAAGCAACGAGCAAATACTAGTACGCAACTAATGGGAAATTTGCCAGCATCTCGAGTAAGTGTTTCCAGGGTATTCAGTAATGTTGGTGTGGATTATGCTGGTCCTATAAATATACTAAATAGAAAAGGGCGAGGAGCGCAGACAACAAAGGGTTATCTTGCAATATTTATCTGTTTAGCTACTAAAGCAATTCACATAGAAGTCGTCTCAGATTTAACCTCAGATGCATTTATTGCTACTCTTAAACGTTTTATTGCTAGAAGAGGTTTGCCATCAAAGATTCATAGTGATAATGGTGGAAATTTCGTAGGAGCGCACAAGCAACTTTCTGAATTAAATAATTTCATATCCAATAATAATTCAAACAGTTTCATTTCAGACTATTGTGCTCAATTGGGAATCAGATGGTCTTTTATTCCTCCAAGAGCACCACATTTTGGAGGGATTTGGGAAGCAGCTGTTAAGTCCGTCAAGACGCATATTACTAGAGTTGCAGGATGTACAAATTTAACTTTTGAGGAGCTATCAACTCTAACATCTCAAATTGAAGCTGTTTTAAACTCTCGACCGCTCTGTCCAGTCAATAATGAAGATGTCAACAACTTAGACGTATTAACACCGGGTCACTTTTTAATAATGGCTCCATTAACAGCATTACCAGAAGATATGCAAGATCAATCGTTTTCCTGCCGATCGAGATGGAAAGTAATTCAACAGTTGGTCAAAAGTTTTTGGAAGAAATATTCAACCGAATATCTTAACACACTACAACAGCGCTACAAATGGCAACATCAAGATCGCAACCTTCAAGTAAACGATCTTGTTCTTATTAAAGAAGACAACCTATCGCCTTGTCATTGGATTCGGGGACGTATTCTTGAGGTTCATCCTGGAAGTGATGGCGTTGTTCGAGTCGCCACGGTCAAAACATCAACAAACTGCGTAAAACGACCTATAGTCAAACTCAGCCCACTACCATTGAATGATTAAGGTAATAAATTCCTTAATGGCCGGGAGAATGTTGAAGACCGCCCTTATCAATATTGCTGCTGAATTTACAAAAAATTGCCTGATAATAAATTTACATTAAAATAAGTCTACAACTACAACAGAAATACTTTTTGGAGACATAGATTACTCATCAGAAATAATATTATTAAAACTTACACAATATTCATTCTTTTTTGCATCCGAGAGCTGACCAGTTGAACCAGATAAGTTAAATCAAATTTTATTACCTTGTTTTCATTTAATTGAGAGAAAAAATATTAAATAATTTTTGTGATAATAAACCTTTTTGTTGAATTAAAATTACAATAAATTAATTTATGTTTTCTTTGCTTTACATAAATATGTTGAACTTTAATTATATTATAAATAAATTTATTTCAAATCATTACTTTTATTAATTCAATAAATATTAAAATAAATCAGGTGTTATTTGAAACTATTTGTAAGCAACAATCAAATAAAAAATAAACATCGGGAATAAATAAATTTTATATTTAAATTAATAAAATCAACTTTTATGGTGTACTATTTCTGTGATTAATGGTGATATAAGTGAAAATAATAAGTATTTTACGAGAAACTCAGTATTATATATATTGGGTTATAGTAATTAGAAAACACGCAAATAATTCTGAGTTCTCGTTGTAAGAAAGTGTTAACGTTTTTTCACAGCTATTGTTACCGCATTTAATCTGCGATAATCTCCACATGGTCTCCGAGATCTTTTTTTCTGACCAAGTGAAGCGAACATGAAGCAGAAGAAGAAGCACGACAAACTCCTAATTCAACCATGTGTTAAAATTATGTAAATGCAGCTTTATTTCGAATCGTATCTAGTTTGCGTGGTCTTGACACAATTGCCCGGTGGTAAAAGTATGATGTACCACGTTATGTGGGACGGGTAAATTATACTTCATCTCTGCTGTTAGGGAAGAAAACTTCTTAGTAGCATGTATACTTCTTGAGTAGTTGTTGTCGATCGTAAATGGGAGTAAGGTTATCTACGTTAACCATTGTGGCCTTGATTGACAGCTAGGTAGCTGAATCCATAAACTGTTTTCGCTTGAATTCGACAAGGCGAACTTATTTACTTAAGAAAGCAGTACCAATGATTGTACGATTCTCTTGCGCTAGTATTAATGCATATGTGACTTTTTGTTTAAGCCCGATACCTACCTGTAGCAATTATTGTTTAACTATATTGTATTAACTATTGTTTCTTTGGCCACTGATAGAATAAGATTCGTTGATCTTGAGCTACACGTTAATAATTTGCAAAGATTGACTAGGAGAACCGAAATGTCTGCACCCGTGTCGACTATAAAGGGCAATTTATTTGATTTCGTATGAAAATAAATTTCTGGAGTCATTTTCATATATAATCGTCTCAACCTCGAATTTCATTTGTTGTTTGATAACGGCTATTGTTCAACATCCATGGCAGTCTAAGATGACACTGTACACAGCACTAAGGCGCTGTAGCTCCGAAAATTTGGTGGTAGCAACATGATTCCGTCTTGTTTTTCGAGCAAGCTAGAGATCACGTCGGTGGTCCGTATACGGATAATCACTGGCATCTTTCTTATCCAGAGAGACAGTATTATATTGTCTTTGAAGTTTTGGCCTGGCAGTTGCTTGGTCACCGAACTCTTGAATAGACAAAAGTATTTGGGGGTGACACTCGTTTGACGGTGCTAGTCGTACCAGCTACGTTATTGTGAATTTTTCATATTGATTTGATGGGTTGCCAATCAATGTCGCCCGAAACCAACTCACACGGGGTAAGGCAGTGCAGCAAGTGAAGGTATTTTTGTTTGTCGCTTTTGATGTTCTGGTATTCGAAAGCCTTTTCTGTTGAACCCTGAACCAAGTGTATAGGTTTTTTCTCCACAATGATTGTAGCTTGACTTGGGACGTAGCGCCGAGCTCTAAGGGAGCTCTACTCATTTGATCGTCTTCAGACATTTTATTCAACGAAATGTAAAATTAAGTAGCTGTAGTATATTTTTTTTTTTTAATAAAATGTGTTGTGTAATAGGGTTTAGAATATGTGTTACAAAAACACATAAATACCTTTTAAGACCTAGGTCTAGCCCTGGGTCCCACAACAACTGGCGTTCTAAGGTGTGGATTAACGCTTTTTTAAACATCTGCGGGTTGAAGCCACCTGAGACTAAGTGTTCCGGCAAACTATTCTATTTGTACGCAGTTCGGACAAAGAAGTCTCTCTGCGATCTGCCAGTATGACAGCGCGGGATCTTTACCGTTTCACCGGTTGCGGCAGCCGAATGCCGAGTGGAACGGGGATAAGAATAAGTTTGAGGCATGATGCCGCTGATTTCATCTGAGCACTGCTGATGACGATATTTGTAAAAAACAACGAGGTCAGCAACATTTCGACGATGTTGTAGGGAATCAAGTTTTGATGTCAAAGTTCGATCACCCATAATTCGTATAGCCCGCTTTTGAACAGAGTCCAAGAGGGCCAAGATGGAGACAGAGGCAGCACCCCAAACTTGACAGCAGTACTCCATACAGGGACGAATAAAGGACTTATAAACATGGAGCAATTGGTATGGAGTAAAAAATTTTTTGTATCTATTTAGGAGGCCGAGTTATTTAGACGCGCTTTTTGCCATCGCCATTACATGATCGTTCCAGAGGAGGTCATTTAAAACTGTGACACCCAGTAAACGAATGTTTTTACATTCACCTATTGGTTCATCACACATACTAAATAAAATATCTTTGGGGAACTCGGTCTTTAATCTGGAAACAATCAACAGCTATGTTTCGGTAGTGTTGAAATTGACAAGGTTTGGGTCACCCTAGTCGGCGACTTTATTCAGGTCTTTGTTCACGTTTATGGCAGTGTCTCTCCGGGCAGGATTAATTCGTTCGTGCATTTTACCTTTTGAAGGAAGGGGCTCGAACGACTTGTGCGAGAGTACTATCATCTGCAAAACTATTTATTGGGTTGCTGGTGATTTTCAACAATTCGTTGATATAAATCAAAAATAGGGTTGGGGACAAGACTGAGCCTTGAGGTACACCAGCGTTAAATTAGTTTAGACTCAGAAGAAAATCCTTCTAAGGTTACGGAAATGTATCGGTTGGATAGAAAATTTTGAATCAGCTTCACAACATTGGGATGAAAACCGTACATAAAAATGGGTATGGTTTTAAAATTAATTTTTTTGCATTCTTTTTTATTTTTTTTTTTCTGAATGAGCAATATGTCGAGAATATTGTGTACAAATTTTAAGTCAATCCGAGTAAAACTAATGAAGTTACAGCGTTTCAAACGACCGGTCGTGATACCTGATTTTCCCGAAAACGTCATTTTTGAAGTTCGTAAACATTAGAACTCAAAATCTCCTGAACCGATCCTTTTGAGAATTTGAACATTACTTCTTCACATAAATCAACAGGTAATCAGGAAGAGCTTTTTTGGTTTACATTTTTTTCTATTTTTTAATAAAAATTAACCGCGATTTTTTTAACTAAAATCGCGTTTTTCACTTTCAAGTGCTGCAAAAAATAGAAAAAAAACTTTTCCTTATTACCTCGAGAAATACATCACCTTTAAAATGCAAATCAATTTCGTTGATTCAGATGATCCGGTAACGAGTTATAATATTCACCGCAAAACCACATTTTTTTAAAGGCGCCTCTGAAGATTCAACGTCACCGGCTTATTTATCTATATTTTTCATTCAAAATTTTTCCTGACATACTTCAAAAGTTGTACAATAATATGTTTTTTTTCGACTTTAAAACCTTCATTTTTCATAATTAGGTGAAAAAAATAGAAAATCAATTTAATACTGATTTCCTGTGTCAAATTTACTTGTAAGAAAGAATAAGTGTGTTACACACAAAATTTGTTAAAAGTATTTTAAAACGTATATTAACGTTTTCGAGGTACGCAATAGTATATTACCAAAGGTAAATAAGACGGAAAATGGAAGTACAATTGACAAGGAATATCTTGCCCATTACAGGACAGGCGAAAGGAGGAATTCCGGCTGACTACATTCGTCCTGAGAATCATAAAAATTTAAAAAAAACCTTATGGGAGTCAGGCTCCAACCCAAACTCCGAGATATACTTTGAGGCTCTACCAACAAAACTAGCCGGGCCTGACAAAAAAAATTTACCAAAAGTAAAAACACATGAAGAGAAAAAAAACAAAAAAATTGACAAACAAATAAAAAATAAGGAACAAATAAAATATACCCAAAAACAAATTTAAGACATCTTGAAAAAAGAAAAAAACGGTAGCCGCCAAAAAATCGAGCTGAATCTTAACAACAAAAACGAAAACCAAAAAAAAATTAACCTAAACGCATAATAAACAAAAAAGGGTTTTGGAAAAGTGTTTTGGTGAAATAGAAGGATGACCAGTGGTCAAAAGTGGTCTAACTATGGCTCAGAAAGCCAAGGGCTAGCATTTTCCTTTCCGCACTGTTCTCTGGAAAGCCAAGAACACCATTGGAACATCCTGTGTGTAGAATAAATTGGTTAGTTTTAAGGATTGGGAATGTCAGTCACAGCAGCCCGAACGACAGGCGATTAATTTCCTATCGTCCACTGGTCTACGCTCTTATCATTCTCCAACAGGTTACGCTTTAACGAATAGAATTTTTTAAAACAATGTCAGTTAGACTTAATGAGCGTAACACTTGGTGGTCATGACCTCATTGAGAACCCATGACCGTGGTGAAATAACCATGGTGGGATGACCTAGATGGTAAACCGTCAGGGGTCAACAATGTCAGGGCATATCTCTTCACTACTTACGACCAACTAAGGTATGCAGGTTCGTAAACCCCGTTAGGAATACGTCTGAAGGACCTTTCCTAACCTTGCAGGATTATATAAATATAAAAAAACTTGACATAAATGTTGTCGGTGTGTCAAGGACTTACGAATTCGACCTTTCACCCCCAGAACAACAACTCTACAACAAGCACACAAAAAAATATAAACTAGACATCAACGAATTGTCTGCGCGTCATGACTTACAAGACTTACTCTTGAATACCGCCCACAGATTAATGTGACGGGTTGATTGGTGAAAGTCATAGTATCTCAAAGGGGACTGAAAGAAAAGAGATTGAAACAGGAGAAAACTAAGAAGTTTTTAAATAAAATTGGTCGGGATGTCAATTTATGGTTTTTGCACCGAGAATAACACCAAGGACAGACAACAAAAAATGGGGCAATTAGAGAGGAAAACCCAAACAAAAATACTAAAAATAATAAAAAAAAATGTCAATAAAAATTCCAAAAAAAAATTATGCACTATAGCTCTGGAAACATAGTGTTCTGGATATATAATGAGCTAATATCCATCAAATACTTTAATTAAAAGCTAACCAATGTTATAGACTTCGTAGTTCTAATTATAAAAAAATTAAAGAAAGCAGTAGTATCCCAACAAACATAAATTCTGTTGTACGAGAAAAAGTAAAAAAAAAATTTTACCTTAAGTGACAAACCGGAAGTTAGGATGCAGAACTGTTGTGAACCGTACTAAATGCTTATGTACACTGAAAAAAAAATTGAAGTTCATGACAACCTCATCTCGAAGTTGGCACTTGATTATTCAAGCAAAGAAAAATTATTTGCAAACAATTTCACTGTGATTGGGACAACTACACGATAACATTCTCCTAACAACAGAATGAGGTTTATTTAAAATATAAAGTATTATATCCAATATAACAGTAGTTGAATAGAGTTGAATAGAGTTTTTCCCCATCTCCTTCCTCTTTAGTTGACATGGTATCTTCGGATATTCAAAGAGTCTGAATAATGAATATTTCATATTTAGTGTGCTAAACATGTCTAACTAATTAATTAAAAAAAAAAAAAAAAAAGTTAATAATTATTTCCCTGAAAAAAATTTTCTTTGGTCTTATATCATAATTTTTCATTTTAAAGTTTAAGTATTTGAGATTAATTGAACTATATTTTATTTTCACATAAATATTTTGTGTAATTGTCTCAACTTCATCGGTTTATAATTGCAGAGTTGTTGAAGCAATTTCGTAGTTTGATTCGCCATATGTGACCGCACGGTGAGGTTGAGACAATTGCATTTCGATTGGTAATAGGACATGTTTTTTTCAGTGTACCAAGACTCAACCAATTCGATTATCAGGTACAGTTGTTATTAGGGCTGCACCGATTAATCGGTAGATAATCGGTAATCGGCCATTTTGCCGATTAATCGGTATCGGCTTTTTTGTCCGATTAATCGGCCGATTATCAAGACATGTATTTTTAATTGTTTATTCCATTTTAAACACAACAAATACCAAATTTTAAAACACCATAGTCAGCCATAGTTAAAAACCATTTTAAAAATGTGTAAGGTTGACGACTGTTAAAAATATGACAAATCTGTCTGAAAATTATACAAAAAATCGCGATGTTACTTATATTAAAAGCTCTTTCAAATGTCACTTCTCTAAATTGTGTCATGAATGTTAGTTTTACCAATTCATAAATTTTTACTTGAGACATCATTGTATTTTTCATTGTAAACTTAATTTTTCTATCATTCCGGAGACCGTTTTTCAGTCAATCAGGTTCGGAACAAAGCGAAAAACACCATGGAAGGACTGCTATTAATCAAAATTATACAAAAAATGTGCGGTATAAATTACAAAAATAAATGTAAAAATACTGATGTACCGTCCTTTTATTTGATACGCTAGTGGGCTCGTTAAAAAATGTATATGTTTTATAGTCTAACATCGCATCACTACAAAACAAAAAAAAACAACTTTATTTATTAATAACCACGCCATTTTGGGTGGACAGGATAATTTTATACGCATCTTAAATTTCAGTCAGACGCATAGGGTTTGTAGTTTATGAGATACTCGATATAATAGAAAAATCAGGTACGCTTAAAAACATGCAGTCAGAAATATTTCCAAACCAGTAAAAGCATGGTTCCGAGGGTTGAATAGTCTGTAGGGTTAAAACTGCGTAAAACTCAGAAAATATCGAAAATAACCGAAAACAAATTTAAAAATAGTTCAGAACTAGATCTAGGATACTATATAATTCAATTGCCAATAAAACATTTGTGTAGCTTAGAAACATGAAATATTCACTAAAGCTATTTTGTCTGGACTAAAATGCTCTCAGTTCAATACGTTATAAGAAGTTCAGTTTCTTTCAGATTGGAAAAACTCGATTTGTGTTAAAAAATTCGGTGCAAAGTTTCTCGTTCGGTCATTAATGGCAGTATGGTTCTCAAAGTTTGCCATCCGTGACTTCTGTCTTATAAATACGTAAGTTCTTATTATTTCCATTTCTGAGTAACCATGCATGAAACAATGACAACGAAGTCGTTCCCAAATACATGAATCCACCAAATGTGACACAGTTCACTTTTATACATATTGGGTAAAAAAAAAAGGAAGCAGGACTGCAGATTGTTTTACCTACAAATGCAAAATAGTTGCAAGAAAAATGCAAAAAAGCACTTTCAACAGTTACAGAATTTTTTTATTTAAATATTGTCGAACTATAAATTAACAAAATAAAAGCGACATTTGCATAATATTTTAAACTAAGGTTACAAAGCGTCCCGATTTTGGTGGAATTGTCCCGACTTTTAAAGAAAAGTCCCGCATAATCGGCAGCCGATTAATCGGTATCGGCCGATAAAGAAAGCCGATTAATCGGTAATCGGCAATTTTGCTTATCGGTGCAACCCTAGTTGTTATTGAGTTTTCAAAAAAACAGGTGTATGGGACACCCTCCACCACTTTGTTCACTATTGCTCAAAAACTAATCAGTTCCTTGCCATAAATGTTTGCATTTTTTCCCAAAGCGTCGTCAAAATTCGTTCACGAACGAATGCTGTGTGCTCCCAACAAACATTGAAAAAATGGTGACACAGTAAACAGATGTTCGGGAGGCCCCGCACAACTTATCCCAATATTGTCCAAAAACTAATCAGTTCTTTGTAACTTAAGTCTCCATCTGTTTTCAAAAGTGTTATTCAAATTGATTAATAAACGAAGTTTGTATGCTCCCAACAAACTTTAAAAACAAAGTGTGAAAAGTCAGCAGTTGTATGGTAGACCCCCCGCCACTTTGATCAATGTGTCCCAAAAGATGATAACTATCCTCTCACGCTAATTGGAATCTTTTTAATAAGTTTCATCATAATCACTTCATTATTGTAGGCTGTAGTGTGCATAAACACACTGAAAAAGATTGAAAATTTACAAAAAAAAATGTTTTCCGGAAGTGAAAAACCGGAAGTTGGGATGCAGAACTGTTGTGAACCATACTAAATGCTCATGTATTAAGTTTCATCCAATTCGATTGTCAGGTACAGATGTTATTGATCTTTCAAAAACACAGGTGTTTGGGACACCCCCCACCACTTTGTTCGCTCAAAAACTAATCAGTTCCTTGCCATAAATGTTTGCATTTTTTCCCAAAGTGTCATCAAAATTCGTTCACGAACGAATGCTGTGTGCTCACAACAAACATTGAAAAAATTGTGACACAGTAAACAGGTGTTCGGGAGGACCCCCACCACTTATTCCAATATTGTCCAAAAACTAATCAGTTCTTTGTTACTTAAGTCTCCATCTGTTTTCAAAGCGTCATTAAAATAAATTAATGAATGAAGTCTGTATGCTCCCAACAAAGTGTGAAAAGTTAGCATTTGTGTGGTAGACCCCCGCCACTTTGATCAATGTGTCCCAAAAGATGATAACTATCTTCTCACGCTAATTGGAATCTTTTTAATAAGTTTCATCATAATCACTTCATTATTGTAGGCTGTAGTGTGCATAAACACACTGAAAAAACTTCAAGAAAGTACAAAAAAATTTTACCGGAAGTGAAAAACCGGAAGTTGGGATGCTAACTATTGCGAACCTTACTAAATAGTCACGTACGAAGTTTCATTCAATTCGATTATCAGGTACAGATGCTATAGAGCTTTCAAAAAACAGGTGCTCCAAGGACCCCACACCATTTGGTTCACTATCGCTTAAAAACTGATCAGTTCCTTGCCATACATGTTTGCATGTATCATCAAAAGTGTCATCAAAACTCATTCACGAACGAATGTTTTATGCTCACAACAAAAATAAAAAACATGTTGGAAAAAACCACCTGTTGTATGGTGGACCCCCAAACCCTTTACCCCATGCACTCCAGAAGCTGATAAAATCTTTCTCATGTTACTTGAAAGCTTTTACCAACGTTTCATGAAAATCGATCGGTAATTGTAGGCTACAATAGGGATAAACACCTAAAAAAAACTTTTTAACCGGAAGTGACAAACCGAAAGTGGTAAGCAGAAATATTGGAAACTGTACATAAGCCTTATATACTAAGTTTCAGTAAGATCATAGTCCGAGATTATAAGTTATTCAAGATTTAAACTTAGATGTGTTCGGGAGACCCCCCGCTCTTTTGTCCAAATTTGAAAAGAATCCAGATCTTCCATTTTCAAGTGAACCTGTACCATTTGCCAAAGTTTCATCAAGATCCTATGCAGAAAGTACACCCATAAAGTGTTATATTCAATATAACAGTAGTTAAATAAAGTTAATAACTTAACTGAAAAAAATTTTCTTTGGCCTTATATCATGAATTTTTAATTCTAAAATTTAAGTATTTGAGATTAATTGAACTAGATATTTTATTTTCACATAAATATTTCGTGTGATTGTCTCAACTACATCGGTTTATAGTGGTATATTTGTTGAAGCAATTTCGTAGTTCGATTCGCCATATGTGACCGCACAGTGAGGTTGAGACAACTGCATTTCGATTGGAAATAGGACATGTTTTTTTTTCAGTGTAACTAAAACTAACTGTTACGTCAAAATTTTAATTAGTTTGGCGATATTTTTCTATAGGGAACGATTAAACCACCGTCAATAATTAAGAGCATAATTCGACTTTTTCGTTTCCGAAAATTTGATTTGATATTTTGTTGACCTTGTGGTAGTGATACCTGGGATCGTGTTGAAAAAGTAACAACCACCATGGACATTTTTTCAACAGCATGATGTTACAAAGAAGTTCATGTGTGCAAAACATAAGCTTTTATGAAACTTAATAATTAGTGTTTGTACTAAACTACTTATCATCCCACCTTCTTAAAACCTACGTTATTGTGTTATTATTACTATTTATTTTTTATAAATTTTGCCTACAAGTTTCTTTCCACAAAAAATAATTAAGAAATAAAAACTTTAATTTCAACATAAAGCAAAAACAAAACAAAAACATTTTAAAACGTTTTAAGAAAATATTTTTTGTGTAGAAGAAAAATTGCAAGAAATTTATGAATCAGATTAAAGCTTTAATTATTATGTACGATTAAATTTATTTTTTTATATTTTGCAATTAAATTATATTTTTATTAAAATTTGTAACATGGGAATGGAAATAATACAGTCTGGGCAGGTGAAGATTTTGGTTTATTTTAAGGATAGATAGATAAGTAATGTTTTCAAAGTTACTTTTGAATTTTAAGTTTTAAAATTTTAAATTTTGCGGTTTCAAAACCTTATGCAAAATTTTAGTAAGACTGTGATGAATCTTTAGCTTTTTTTGAAGAATAAAAAATCAAGAACAAAGAATCATGGGTGATCTTTTAACATTTATACGGAAGTGTATGTAGAGCCTTGTTGGAACAGCATGGATGATATAGATGGCGTACGTCATCTTTGAATTTGAAGCTTTCATCTAGTCCACTCGTAGTTCTACCTGTTGATATCAGACTAGTTTTCGCAGCTTAAAAATAGTGTATACCACTGTAGCTTAGCTGCTTCTGTCAGCATGGGTTTATGTTTTCTGTTTGTCATTATTTTTTTCATTTGTGTTATTTTTATGCAAAATAATTATTTTAATTTATATTATTTTGTTATTTTATTTAATATATTATATAAAGCAAATAAAGATTTAGCTTATGTTGTGAGGAGCGGGAAATTACAACTGAATATTATTTTATAATATTATTTATTTTTATTTTAAAACAACAACAAAGTGGGCAAATTAAAGTTATTGATTTTCACTCCTGTCTTCTCATTCTTCACCTCGTTTCATTAAACGATATGTGGTTTTATTTGGTGGTAAACATTTTAAATAAATTACTAAGGTCCTACATCACTCCCCCCTTTATAAAAATAAGTCGCGTTAGATTATGTTATATTATATTATTTTAATAAAATTTAAAAAATGTTAAGTGATCTTGATGTTCACTATCGAAATGGGGTTCTTGGGTTTTATTTATTTAGTCGTATAAACCGATTTGAGTTGCAGGTAAACAGAAATTGATAAATTTTTTTCATTGATTTCAAGTATAAAATTCTTTTGCAATCGCCTTAACACTTTGCATGGTGTCTCATAAGAAGCTGTTAGGCCAATTTATACATAACCAAAACAAAATCACATTCTTCTAAATCTTTTGTAATTATGATAGCTGTCTGAAGGTGTTTTCAAGTATTTGTGGATGTTTCCGAACGAATTTTCTTTCGCAAATCGACCAAACTTTAAAGATGAATACGTAATAATATTTTCCCAGGTATCAGATTTGATCGAACTACAGATCCCTACTAAACAATTGGGAGTGTGTTGCTCCAATTTAAGCTATAACCATGTGGTTTAAAGAAGCTTTAAACTGTCGATGAAAATTTCAACAATTCCATTGGTTTTCTGATTGTAAGCCGTCGTTCGTATTCTGTGAGAACCTAATAATTTAATAAGATTCTAAAATAGCTCAGGTTTAAATTGAGCACATTGATCTGTGGTTATATATAGAAATATCAAACCTGGAGATATGTTGGTCAACCTATGCTTTAACTATAGTTTTGAAATGCATATCTTTCATCAAAGGCCTTTGGTCACCTATGTCAATATGTGCTCTTGTTCATTAGATGGTGGTAAACGGCGATCACCAATTTTCTTATCCCACCGCTATCACCATGTTACGAACTACAACAACATCAAATCAGTACATAAACTCTATCCACTCCAATAACATTTCTTTATCTGCTTCAGATTCGGATTTTTATTAATTTAAAGGAAGACAAGTTACAGCATGTTATAATTTTAATGCTCTTTTAAACGTTAACCAATTAAACGATTCTTCAAAAATGTATTTATATTGTATAAAGTACATATTAAATAAATCAATATGCTGCATTTTATTTAATCAGAAATAAGTTTTTATGCCTTGAATAATAAAATAAGCCTGATTGTAATAGCATTTAAGATCAATTAATAACCAGATGAAAACGTTTTCCTTAATTTATTTGTACTAAAATCAACCATCGAACATCAGTAGTTCAGTAGATTTTTCCCTAGCGCACACTTTGAAAGAGATACTATTTTGTATTAATGATGTAAATTAATGTAGAGATACTTGTAATTAAATTATTAAATTTAAATTTAATTTTAAACGTCGTTTGTAGTTTCTGGGATCAATAGAATATTTCAGATTTTTGCTCAACTGTAAATTTTGAAATTTTCATTTCTATACAAAAATTTTCCAAAAATATTTATCATTACTGCAAACAACTACAAACGATTTCAAACAATCTTGTATACTTGGCTTCAAAATTATCAAAATTATCGCTGTGTATAGGGGAATCACATATTTTTATGATTTGGAAGAAAATTATTACAACTACAAACAAAATTTTTTTTACTACAATCATCAACGTCGTTTGTAGTTTCCAAAAATATTTTTCTTTTTTTTTTTCTCTTATGTTCAGGTTCCAAGTTCACACAGCTACATAAACGCTGAAATTAAAGTTGGTAAAATGACATTAACGTAACGATGAGGAGAAAGAAGAAACGGTTCGTCGCCAGCCGCCTCTATGCCATGCATCTCTCTTGTTCTTGTGGAACTTTATCGATATTTTCCAGTTGTACCTTTTTATTAACAAAATGTTGCAATATTAAAAATTTACGTTAAGAAATTATGTGTCCGTTCAAAAATATATAATTTCAATTTTTTTGACATGGACAAATTTTTTTATTTGAATAAAATATGATTACAACCGGAAATTTGTACAAAAAAATATTATGATATAGAGTGAAAATTTAATATTATCCAGAAAACCAACAATAACATGAAAACAAAAAAAAAACAGATTATCATGTAACAGATGAATATTATATTTATTGTTTGAGTTGTATTGAGATGTATTCTTGTCTAAAGATTTGTTTGGTATTTGAAATATTTAAAAGAATTTGGAATGTCATTTTATATAGAAAACGATAAAACATAAATTGAATTTTACATGTTGATGACAAAAATAGAAAAAATATTTATTTATTTTACTGTTGTAATGAAAGGATAAAGTTATCAGAGAATTTGGTGCAATTTGTTTGTTGTCATTTTACAACTGATGTTAAACTTTTGAACTTTGTATTATTTTTGGAATTTATATGGAAACATGTCAAGTCAACGAAATAAAAGTATTAGAAAATTTAACATGTTAACGTGTGCTTAAGTGACTCCGTCAGTTTTAATTGAGATCTTCGGTATTTTAAAACTGACTCTGTATGAAAAAAAAATTCGTTGGTTTAATATGCGATATTAATTGCACATATGTGAACGATTTTTTGAGACCTCTTTCGATACGAAAACAAAATAGCCAAATGCGTTTTTCACCTAAACGTCAATAAAATTCGTACAGTTCCTGAATCAGCAACACAACACATTTACAGAAAATAGTTCAAAGAATTTTATTTCTATTTATTCCTCACAATTTTTCGATTTTCAATAAGATTTGTTTAGTTTATCAAAAGAAATTATGAATTATCGTGTGAACAAAAATTGTTTGCATTTTGTGTTGACTTTGAGTTTTAGTTTCTGAATAAAATGTTTAATCTTTTAGTCAATATTGCAAATATTTAAATGGGTAAGATATTAAAAATTTTATGTGTGCCAGTCTAACCACAATATGTTTACGTCATTGGTATGGGATTAGTTTTAATTCAAAAAACATATATAGTCATAATATTGACGAAACTTGGGTGTGCTAAATGAATCAGTTTTCATTTATTAATGAAAGATTTACGGCAAGCGGTTAAAATGGTCAGCAAACAACTTTGGATAAAATTGCCACAGTTAAAAGAAAGATGAGGTGGTTGATGTTTCTTATTAGGTATATAATACAACCTAGAAAAACGTGATTGTAAATTAGTTCCAATGAAATATTGTTAAAAAAATGTTTGCCAGAAATTAGTCTGATCTAGATCATACTCAAATGATGGTATGCATTTTACTTTTCGACTGTTGGAAAAAGCTAACCAGATTGAAGTTCGTTCGTTTGTTCATATTAAACGCATATAATCCTGAGCAGACGTTTGTTATGGTTCAAATAGAACCCTAATCAGGTTTGTCCATTTGGACGCTGATCAAGAGTGTAACGTTTTTACCCAATCAGAGCCTGATTGGGATTGTCGATTCCATATCAAGTTTGCCATAGAAAATTAAATAGAGCGTATTGAATAGATTAAAAGCATTTTGTAAATGTAAATCCTGATGTTTGAATCCTGATCAGATTACCCAACTAGAGATCAAATACAAAAAATCCAAAAGAGAAAATAGTGAGAATAAACGAAAACGAAGTTGGAATTAATTCGCTCGAACACTTTACCTTTTAGATAGATTTTAGAAAGTTATTCGTATAAAACAAAATGTGCTTTCAACGTTTAAAGAATGCAACACAGATGTTATGTAAAAATGCCCAATCGGGAGTCGATGTAGATTTTGATTATTACGAAAATAAATTAATGTTCGATATAGAAGAATGTAATCAAATTAATTTAGACATTTTACCAATTGAGAGCTAGTTACAGAACATACTATAAGCGATACTTTTTTAAATTCTTGGCTTCTCGAAAATATTTTAATACATCAGATATCGCTGTCCGGTAAAAATAAATGAAGAAGATAAAATATATTTATGTTATTATTTTGAAAGAAAATTTTTCACTAATGTTATTTTCAAATACATATTGTTTTAATTCAGTAAATTATTTGTGATATAACATCACCCCGATGGAAAATCTCCCATCAAGAATAATATAAGAACTGAATCTAAAAAATTATGGTGCAAATTATGAAACCTTGTGCAATCCATACAATTTTCGACCGATCTAGTTTCGAACCAATGAGAAAATTTTAAACTTATAAAAGTTTATCATTCTCATCAGGGCTAGTCGACTAGATAAACTACCAAAAAAAGTCAATGCTAATATAAACCAAAAATTAGGTTACAACTCCAGCGAAGTATAAAAAAGCAAAAAATGTACATAAACATATATTTAATAGATTCAGGTTTAGTCAATTAGTTTCTCTAGTGATCACTGTTTTGTTATACTCTAGACATACTATGTCTAGAGTACAACAAAACAGTGATTACTAGAGAAACTAATTGACTAAACCTGAATCTATTAAATATATGTTTATGTAAATTTTTTGCTTTTTTATACTTCGCTAGAGTTGTAACCTAATTTTTGGTTTATATTAGCATTGACTTTTTTTGGTAGTTTATCTAGTCGACTAGCCCTGATGAGAATGATAAACTTTTATAAGTTTAAAATTTTCTCATTGGTTTTTTTTGCTTTTTTATACTTCGCTAGAGTTATAACCTAATTTTTGGTTTATATTACCATTGACTTTTTTTGGTAGTTTATCTAGTCGACTAGCCCTAATGAGAATGATTATCTTTTATACGTTTAAAATTTTCTCATTGGTTCGAAACTAGATCGGTCGAAAATTGTGTGGATTGCAAAAGGTTTCATAATTTGCACCATAATTTTTTAGATTCAGTTCTTTCATATTGTTTTACTCCAAACAGATCATAGTAGAGTCATAATTTTAAATTCTTCAACCAAGAATTTAACAATCGCTTCAAGATCGATTTTGGACAGTGTTTCGAACCCAGAAAAATTTGCGTTCAGGTTCAGGTTCGGGTTCAATACATTAAAATTTAGTGGGTTCGGGTTCGGTTCGGGTTTGGGTTCGGGTTCAAATTTGTTACAAAAAAACAATTTTTTCGAATTTATTTTTAAATTTATTTTTTTATTGGGAATTTTTGAGATCAATTAAACTCAAGTAAGTAAAGAAGTAATTGGAATTTTTTCAATTCAAAGGTATGGTTTGAAGTTTCCATTTCACATTTTTCGTGTTTCGGATGAATTCGAACCTTCCTCGTCAGTGCCCAGCTCGAATCCTTGGGCAGACACGCTATCGATTACGCCGTTGAGGCGATGACAATTTCGAAGTTGAAACTTCTTCATCACTTATTTATTTTTGCTTAAGTTGAATTTTTCCACTGTCATTATATGGGATTTTACATTATATGGGATTTTTGCATTACATTTCTAGACAATATTTTGTGTGAATTGATAGAATGGGGAACATTTCTATTCTAATTAACATCCTAAGCCACGATTGTAAAAGTCATTATTGATTGTTTCCAATCAATGTGAAATCAATGGCTGACACTTGTTCAATTTGTCTGCATTAATATTATACTACATTAAGGGAATTTAAATTTATTGAGAATTTTTGAGATCAATTAAACTCAAGTAAGTAAAGAAGTAATTGGAATTTTTTCAATTCAAAGATATGGTTTGAAGTTTCTCAGAAATAAACTCCAATTCACATTTTTCGTGTTTCGGATGAATTCGAACCTTCCTCGTCAGTGCGCGGCTCGAATCCTTGGGCAGACACGCTATCGATTACGCCGTTGAAGCGATGACAATTTCGAAGTTGAAGCTTCTTCATCATTTATTTATTTTTGCTTAAGTTGAACTTTTCTACAGAGTCATCAGACTCCATGTTATGGAAATGTTTTTGCTTTATATGGGATTTTTTTATTTTTATTTAATTTTATTTTTTTAATTTTTATTTTTTTATGTTACATTGCATACCGTATTTATGTTCCACACATATTTATTTTGGAAAAAAATTTTCATTTAATTCTCACTATTCACTATTCTCTACTGAAACAAATAATAACCAAAATAATCTTGTTTGAAACAAAAACAGTTCTGCGAAATATGAAATTTCTTACGCAAACTTCCTAAATTTCCTATATTAAAAATTGAACCTGAACCGCGTTTTTGATTGGGTTCGGGTTCGGGTTCAGGTTCACATAATTTAAAAAAAATCTTGCTCCGGAGCGGGTTCAGGGTTCGGGTTCGGTTCGGGTTCGAAACCCTGATTTTGGACCTCAATTCGTATGAAACAAATAGCTCGTCATTTGTGTTGGATTTTAAATAAACAAAACAACTACAAAGTTTGTGGTGCTATAGCTTGCAATCCAAGAAGAGAATTTTCATTATGTATCATTGCATCCGTGCTATGGGAGCGCATTAATTTTGAATTAGCAGAACCATTTCAAGAAAAAATATGGTTAACAACTATATATATGGTTAACAACTATAAATATGGTTAACGTAACTGACAACGGAACACAGTTGAATGTGTTGCAAACATTTTGTAAAGATGACTCTATAAAACATGTAAGCTCAGCTCCCTCTAAATACACATCAGATTAAAACTAATAAATTTACGACACGAGAACATTTAATTTAACAAAGTATCGGGTCACAGTGATAGGGCTTAGTAGACTCAATGATCTTAGGAGCAATAACGGTGGATTCACCCATGCCGTTGGGTTCTAAGTGAGAATCGAAACCAAAATCAGTCCAATACCTAAAGCTAAGGTAAACACCATGGTCAAATGGGTATTTGATCGCTAGCATGGAGCTCTGGATACCGGGCGTCCTCCAGTTTTAATATAGCCTTACCGCAGCACAGAGCTCTGATGTGGTGTATATTTTTAATTCCTAAATTCAACAAACCATTGTATGGATTTAAATTTACTGAAAAATAAAGACGGGAGCGATGCTTCTCTAAACGCATCACCAAACCTATTCAATTCGTGTTCACCGTACTTAAAGATCATCCCTAATTCATCAGCACATCTTCATTCGGGCAACACAAGTAATAAGGTCGACGGTAGTAAGCCTATCTCACTAAGCTCTGAGGGTATGTTCGCAATGACATCGTTAGTCAACCATAAATAATGGCTCTGGCACGTTAGACCTGTCGAACGAAGAAGATCATTTCACAAACGATTCTGATTCAGTAAATTTGAAATGTCAGTAGTAACCATCATGTTGGATATACACCAAAAAGTAACCGTCTCCAATAAAATCAGATTAGCCAGTAACCCGGAGCCGGAAGTCCCTCAACCCGACCATCAGCCCCAAAACCTTCTTGCCACAAACAAAAAACGCAAGAAATTACTAATACATAAGCCAAGTGCTGTGTCTATCTTAACATTTTTGAAATGGCGGCTGGCTACCTTGGTTAAAGGTGGGATACCTAAGAAGCTAGCTAGAAGGCAGTAGATAGATGGACACAGGTACCAAAAGTAGCGAGAGGATCCGATCTAAGGCTTTGCATAGGCTAGGAGACACCGCAAGCAATTGCGAGTACAATCGTAACTCCAACATTCAGCGTTGTAGCAATATAAAGTGTACATCGCTGGGATATTCCAACTACCCTTCTGAATTCCAAACGGCTCAGCAAAGTAACTGATGGATTTGGTAGGAGAGTGAGAATTTCAGGTTATTAAACCCCACTGGCCTAGCTGCCTTCGAAGCTACCAAACAAATGAGTTACCTCGACCTCGGCCAACCAACAGAAAAGATTCTAAAGCGACTCAGTGCCCAAAATCTGGTGATTAGGCCGAGATCATGGACCATCTTGAAGTATACAGTTGATAAGCATTTTGCGGCGCGTTGCAAATTCATGCATATATGTAGTATCCAGTTCTACCAAGAATGCGTTAGCAACTGATTTCACTAATCTGGAGCTTTCAATCGCAACAAAAGGACCATCCACATCTGCTCCTGCAAGGAGCGATTCTAGCTCAGTGTTTGCTAACCTGAAAAAAATCAGCAACATATGTCCTCCTCCATCAGACAAAAACGCTAACGTGGCAAACACACCAACACAACCAACCCCGAACAAACGAGCTGTTTCATCCTCTGGAACTAAGGCAGCGCCACGCAAAATTCATGACCGACTGAGAATGATAATCGAATGATAATTCGATTGTGATAATGATAATGATAATTTTGAGAACAATTTCAACTATTTAGTTTAACAATACCGAGATCATCAACGACGAAGCACATGATTGAGCACATATCTGTTATACCAAATATTTTACGATGGGGCTAGTGCACAAAACAAAAACTGCTATTCAGATGATTACAACATTACGTAATTTTGACTAAACACAGATGGCGATTAAACATAATTTGTTTTAATTACATCAACTTAACATTAAATTAAACTAAAAATATATCTTCTAATATGCAAACGATCACCATTCCAAACTTTATTGTTATTAAATTACCAGAATCACTTAACCCTATTTTAATTTGTATTTCCCTTCAAATTAATTCCCAATATCAATAACATAAATTTTAAAATTAGATTTTTAAGTTTTTGTCTTAATAAAAATTTTAATAGAAAAAAATTCTTATTCGTCTAAAACTTTTTTTATAGGGATCTTTAAAAAACACGAATTGTAAAACTGAAAAAAAAAAGTTTCTGGTTTTCATTCTTCTTTTTTTTTTCTTTATTTCTTATATCTTGTTCTATTGAGATTTTGATCTTATAAAATATAAGATATAAAAAAAACAAGATTTATGAATTTTTGTTTTGTGTAGAGGTAAGACAAGCAACAAAAATGAAGTTAAAAATGAGATTTTACGAAAATTATGATAAATTATATTTTGATTATTATGATTTATTTTGATTATTTTAACAACGATTAGGAATTAGGTGAATAGACTTAGAATGGATAGGATACCTCGAATATGATTAAATACCGTTTCCGCCAGTATTCCGAACTATTTCAGATACTAATCAAATATTAGCCGTGTTCGATTTGACTGAAGCAACTGAAACAATTGAAAAATTGTATGCAATTGTTGCTTTTCCAGTTGTTGCAGTCAAATCGAACGCACCTATTATTTTCCGTTCTTATAAGATAAATAAGATTTCCTGTTGCGTGTTATTTAGCTTTTGCTATTTGTCAGGTGTTTTATATTATTTTAGTGGAACTATTTTCTCTAAAGCATATTTTCTAGAACGATGTTCTTTTGCACATTACTCCATAATCGTCACAATATTAATTTTAATGATTCGAATTTAAAGTGAAACATTTTAATTTTAGATGAATTTCGTGATCTGGACTGAAGCCGAATATTTTCGATTAAGTTCATACTTGGCGTACATAGATGAAATTTTGAAACATTTGAAGTGTTTAATTTGAGAAGAGAGTGGTCTGAAAGATTTCTGAAAATACAAACTCAGAATAACTTTGACATCAAATTGCAAGAGAATGGCTCACCTAATAACAGTTTTATGAATGTTTTTAGGCCTTTTTAAAAAACTTGTTTTTTTTTTTAGGCCTTTCTAAAAAACTTTTTGCTTACACAGTCAAAAATATTAAGAAATAAAATTTTAAAAGATGCCGCTGATTTTTGGTTTAAGTTTTTTTACTAGTGATATCTTACTCAGATGAAATCGGATGTAATATGCCTCAAACATATGCATATTTCCGCTATATTCGTCAGTCAGTAAATCTAAACAGTTAAACATGTTAGTTTTAGCCAGGCCAATAATTGGAAAAGCATCAAATGTTAGTCAATAGTTTTGGTTTCAGTTTCATCTTTACAAATGTTTTAATTCCAACCATTTCTGTGATTTAATTAAGCTTAATATATTTACATAAACAGAAATTAAAAATCATATTCTGATTTATAACTATAATTTTTTTCATGTCTTTCAAATTTCAAATTAAATTTTAAAATTCGTTTTGTCAGAATATCATAAATAAAATAAAAACTAAAATCTAAATCGGTTCCATAAATAACTTGACAGAAAAATCTCATCATCAAAACAAAAAAAATAACAGAAAACAATCTTAAAGATTAGTAATACATTTTTATTCTTTCTCTTATTTTTAAAATTAAGGATTTTGTGTATCTTCTTGGATTACATTACAAAATTTATGTGTATTTGTTGTTTTTATTATGCACGAGGGAAAGTTTATAGCTGTACGAAACATGTACAAAAAAAAATTTATTTAAATGAAAGTGCACGAGAAGGGTTTGGAGAATTTTCATATCGGTTATGATTTTTTCGGAATCAAATAATTCTTTTACTTCCAACATACCCAATAAAATGGATACGTTTAGAAATAGACCTAGATCAATTACTTTTTAAAATACCCTAAAATAAAACAGACCCATTTTTTTATAAATTAGATTCGAAATCGATTTTTGATTACCAAAATTGAAAGTGATTTGTTTTACCAGACTTGATGAGAATTTTTTTCGGATTAACATGAACAAAAATTGTAAAAAAAAATCTAAATGTTTTAGGAAATCAATACGTAGCTTTGCTAGATAGTTTAATACATATTTGGAATTTAAAGATATTTTAAAATGTGAAACAAGCACAAAATTGGTATTAGAGTTTATTGAAACTACTATTGCTGGAAATTGCTTTTACTGATAGAGGTACTTTAGAAACACAAACCATTACCCATAAATTTAAATTTTTTATTGAAAGGTTAAAAGAGTTTAACAGGTTACCATCACATGTTAAAAGTTTTGAGATATTGTCAAAAATTTAATTGTTTAGATCAAAAAACTCAAAAAAATCGAACGAATAGTCAAAAAACGTGTTTTCAAGTCACAAGCCAGAGCCTGACCCAAGCCTAAGATTAGAAGTCTCACAACTCAACAAAAAAAAACGACCATTTGTGATCGACTTCATACTTTGCAAAGAAGTAGTATAGATAAAGTAAAATAAACGTGTTTTTTTTTTCAGAAAAATTTAAAGTGCTTAATTTCAGAACAAGAAAATCCAAAAGATTTCTGGTAATAAAAATTCAGGGTAATTTTGAAATAAAATGGCAAGAGAAATACATACATACTCTATATTAACGGTTTATGTGTTTTAAAAAGGTGATCGACTGAGTCATCGGCATATCTCAAAAATACACAGTTACCTTTTTTTAAGTTTTTTTAAGTTTTAAAAATATGCAACTTTGGCCAACCATTTTAGTTTACAACTGAAATACATGTCTTCAAAAACTAATATCGTCAGAAAAAAAATATTTTTCTAAATTTTGGCGTAATTTAAGGTAAGGAGCTGCAACGAGCAACAAATTCTATTAAACAGACATTTTCTTTTATATCTTAAACCAAACAGTCCTTACACTGTTCATACTATAAATAATACATTCGTTCCGTACTATCAAATATGTACCGTATATCTACCGTACTTAAAATCCTAGCATAAAAAAATTCTGGCGTATACAGTGTTTCACTATACAGATTTTATTTTATTTCAAAATATTTAACTTGTTCTTATTTCGCATTTCTCGAATATATTAAATGTTATTTTTTATTATTTTTTCTTTGTCAATATGAAATGAATATAGCTTTTGTTTTAAAACGAAAACGAAATAAAGTAAATTGATCATGCGCAGAAGCGTTGATGCTGAATTTTTGATTTGATACAGGGCGTTTCATATTATTAATTTTGACTGGATTATGTTTGCAATATGAGTAGTATTGGAATTATTTTTATTAAGTTTTATTTAGTTTTATTGGTATACGCGTTAGATTTGCGGTGTGTGAGTTAAATGTTTATTTCTCGAGCGAATAAATTTGATGTATATAAATGGTGATTGAAAGATAAGTTTTGGCTAGCAAGCTATGAATATTTTGACTATGTGAACACTGGCATTGTTGGTGATCATTTCTATAATTTGTGTTTAATAATGTATTCAAATTAATTTAGTTATTAAATTTAAAAGTAGTTTAAATATACTGGAAAACATATTTTTTTAAACTAAAACTAACTAGCTAACTAACTTTTTAAATTTCGTGCATAGAACAACTACTTTAAAAAGCACGTGAATGTGAAAAAAAGAAACCAATTAAAGACAAAAAACACAAAAAATAGTTGATAGGAATAGAAATTAATATAACAATAAATCCGTTAATAGAATTATTATTGAAGCTGTAATAGCAAATACACAAGCATAGTAAGATTGTGCAGAAAAAAATAAAAATTTATTTTTGGTGGTCCGAATATATCAACAGGACACTTATTAACATCGACACACGGTCTTGTGTTGAACCATCTGATGCCGAGAATTAGTCCGGTGGATACTTACAAACACATATAACAACCAATAGTGAAATCATGCATCCGTTAAGATTGGGGACTTATTTAATCACCCAGCAGTGACGTAAAAAGAGGATGGCATTTAATCTATCACCTTATTTAAGCTAAGTCAATTGTTTTTTTTTGTGTACAGTTTTATTTCATTATATTTTGTTGCCATTTAATTTTGATGTTCAGATAACTTCGTTCTTTTTTTTCCTGGGCCAGAGGCCATGTGTTGATTTTGTCGTTCAAATTTGCACAATCCCGGTATAAACCGAATAACGGTTTACAACAGTACTTTTATATTGCGAAAAAAATAAAAAATATTCAACCTCATCAGTGTCATCTTTAAAAATTTAATTTCTTATTATTTTAACAGTGTATGCAAAAAAAATTTACAGTGTGTTTTTTCAATAGGTCAGTTTTCTACCTTTTCAATGCACATTGCAACGAGTAATCCATTCTCTGGAAATTTGATTTGAAAGCTATCCGGAATTTAAATTTCCAGAAATCTTTCAGACCATCATCCTATTTTCAAACCAAACACTGTAAAAAATTTCTAAAACAACAGCTATTCTTTATTTCACCCATTTTTCTTCTTTGTTAAATTTTAAGCGGGTTAAAAATGGTCGGGTTTAGCGTCATCGTCCATCTTTCATCTTTTATCTAAAACTAAAACTTCTGAGTTCTGACCTGACATGCACATCTTTAGAAGTTAATATATTTCGAACAAAATCACACTCTCTTTCAATTTTGGCATGTTTTAGGTTAAGGTTAGAACTTTTATATTCTAAAAACAACTCACAACATTCTTGACCTACGGCATCAGCGCCATCTTTAAAAATTTAATTTTTTAACAGTGTACGCAATAATTTTGTGTATTTTATTCAATTAACTGTCCTAACAACCCACCTTAAAATACTGTGCCCGTTGTGTGCGCTCACAACTTCTTTTAAATTTGATTTAAAAATTGGAATTTTCGGAAACCATTCGGATCATCCCGTTCTCAAATTTAATTTCACCTGTACTCTTAATATGTTACATTTAAAGTAAATCACAAATGGTCCGGTTCAATTTTCAAATTTTCAACACGAATTACACTTAATACCAAACTGAAAATGTAAAATTGTTAAAACACAGTTAATTTTTTGGGTTTCTTGTGTCTTTATATAAAATTTTAAGTTATAAGCACAAGTATTTTTCCATTAAATTTCTAGACAGTACTGTTGTGTGAATTCATAGGATATGTATTATTTCTATTATAGTCAACATTCTAAGTTTTCAAGCCTCAACATTTTTACAATTATAAGTTTTGAGGCGAAGTACTCTTGAAAAACGTACAGGAAAGTGTAGGAGCAAAAAACCTCTGAAATGAAAATTATACTCCAGAAAGGAGTTCGCTTGCTTATAAATAAATTGTTTTCTTTTTGAAGAAGTGCCGCGGAATATAGCCTGTTTTACTGCAGGATCCCACACCCTCGTAACAGTGCTTTATTGGTTTAGATGTCGTCGTTTTCCCACATGATGGCATTATGTGGTAGATTTTGATTCTAGGTTCTTTTTTTGTCATGCAGTCCGAAATACTGTACGAATCTAATTTTTTTTTGCATTTCTAAGAGTAACTTTAGATGCCTTTTAGGTGCCCGGGGTTGGGTACGAACTGTGAACTACAGCCTGTGAGCACTTGACTTGGTTAAAAATCTAACGTGTATGGGAAATTGATGAAGTAAGGTAGGGAAACTCAATTACTGATATTGTCCATATCAAAACATAGTTTTGGACTACATCAAGTTTTCATTCTCTTTTATTCAAGTTTGATTTTATGTACAAAATACATTGCTGCAAAATATGTTGTTATGTGTTATGTTGAGAATACGTATGGAATATTTATTATGAAAACTCTTTGATTCTTGGCGTTTTCTACTGGGTTTTCTTATAAAAGTTTTAAATGACCTCCTAATCAGCGGACTTTTTATTTGCTCGTAAGATGTTTGCTAGCAGTTTTCTCAGTGACCTCAAAATTTGTGTTTATTGTTGGTATTTAATCCATTTGTTTTGTCGCACAAATTTGATTAACCCCTCTTTTTTTAGACTGTTGCTAGGTCTATAGTCGTATTAGTTTAGCTCAACCCATAATCTAGAGTCTTTTAATAAACTTTTTATCATCTAAGGTGGTCGCTCAGACGATAGAGGATGATAATATTTATCTCTAGGTTTCAGTTCGATTCAAGCCCTTACTTCCACTTCTTTTATATCTTATGACACTCAGAACGAATTTAGCGAATCAGTCAGACCTCTTCCGTTCGTCCTATCCTATAATGGTTGAAATATACTATGGCAACTGTACTTCAAATCTCTCTTCATTTCATATAATCCACCATCGGCTTTATGTTTTTAAAATGTATTTATACACATTTTCTAACACTTTTCAACCTTGCTTTATACTAATTTGACTAAATTAATTTCAATTTAAGCAAAGCTCAAATGCTATTCAACACCTATATCTATGATAAACGTTGTCATCTGATTATGTGATTAAAATATTAATTGTGTCAAGTGAGGAGGCGTTGGATAACGTGTTCAAGATGAAGTACTGAAAATGGTACGGCAATCAAGTTCTCAACCGATACGATAATTTGGATCAACAAAAGGAACAAACATTCACTCAACAAGTGAAGGAACTCAACAGTTGATACATACATTTTTTGTATTTAGAAGGAGTGAGTGTGTTGGGGATAGGGACGTCAGTATCAAATAATATCTACATGCAATCAAAATATTGAAATGCAATAATTTTAAATAGAATATAGAAGAGTTTGGCACGGTGGTTCGAAGTAAAAGCTTCTTTATTTGTGATTAATTTTGCAAATGCACATTGGATGTTGGTGAATAGTTTTTCATGAATTTTTTCCTGTTTTTTGCCAAGATTGTTGTGAAACACATCTGTTCATTTACAAATAGTCAAATACTGAAAATATCGGCAACAGGGGATGTCTATAGATGTCTATAAAATAATAGAATTAATGTTGATCATCTTGTTATAGACCTGATTCGTGCTTTCACAATGGAATAACAAAATAATTGATTATTGTATCGTAATATTTTTCATTTGCAACAATCGCCAGGACCATTGGTGCAACGTTTGTTAAGTATTGATAATAGTATCGTAATATTTTTTATTTTCAACAATCGCCGAGACCATTGGCGCATCGTTTATTGATTTTGGTATCGAATTATTATTCATTTTCAACAATTGCGGAAACCATTAGCGCATCGTTTGTTAATTATTGATAATAGTATCGTAATATTTTATATTTTCAATGATCGCCAGAACAATTGGCGCAACTTTTGATTCAACAATCACCTGCCAAAGTCACAACGTTTTTATGTTTTAGTTTGTAGCTGATCCACTATGTTTGAATAAGCTTACGGAGTAATTGTAGTCGAGGTGGTGTGTGTGATGGTCTTGGTTTTTCTGACTTTTGGAGTCGTTAGAGTCCCTCCTCATTAGATTCCGTTTTCTTGTAAATCTTTTGCGTGCAATTTTGCATTCGTACTGGGCTGAGAAAAGAAATAGTATGGTCGAATTCGCAGACTGAAGTTCCTGATAGTGTCTAGACTAAAGTTCCTGATAGTGTCAGAGTGGTGAGTCCACTATTAGGAATTTTTGCACAGTGTTCATTACAAATGTTTCACCTTGTAATAATTTAATAATGTTTTAAACCAAATTGATAGGCGGACATTAAGAGGAAAAACAAGGAAGTAGTTATTCTTTAATAACAAAAGCTCACATTGACTGCATTAATTATTGTATGTATACAGAAAATGTAGATATCAGTTTTTTGTGAACCTTTATGACAGGTGACATACACACGAAAAAAATTTGGCGACGGACTAGCGATCCATTTTACTAAACATAGTTACTAATTGACTCTAAACACTGATCTTAGATTATCTTGTTTATATCAAAACAACGATTTCGGCGACACTAACCATACTTTGTTATAAAAATAAAAGCTTAAAAACATTAAGTCGTTGAAGTTCAGAAAATCCCAAAACTTTACCCAAAAGCCAACATAAACCGGGAGTAGAAACC